>OY998181.1:125457389-126057389 GCA_963921935.1 Galeruca laticollis
CGAATCTGAAAAAGTTTAATAGCATCGTGATAAATTTGATTAACAAATTATTAATAAATTCGTGCAACTTTACGACATAAAAACTGAGAAAAGAAGTGTGTTAAGAAAAATCAAAAAGGAACTAATCAATGTAAGTACCAACAAGCATGTGTGTTTCTCTACTTATAATACAGTGTTTTTTTTTTTATTTCAATTTTTGTAGATGGATTTAAATGTATTAAATGAAAAATGTTCTGCAGTAGCTAACATCCAATCGAAGAAAATTAGAAAGCTGAAGGATCTCACACTAGACATAAGCTATCCAATTCTTGGAGCTCGGTTGACGAATGGACGATTCGGCAAGAGTGTTTTGTTGGAGCTGCACGATAAGGTTGTGTTTTTACCAAATCGTGTAACAGACCATTTCGCGCCAAATCTAATCCATTTTCAGCCGAACAAGTACGGGTTGATATTCAGAGGGTTGAAGGAGACTGGAAAGCCACACTCGACAGCACTCTTCGAGATTGTTGAGATATAATCGGTGAGTTTTTTATTTTATATAATATATAAATATAAAAAATTGATTGATGAATTGAACAAAGTTGATTGATGGCTTTCCCAAACATTATTCTAAACCTCTATGTAATACAACTATAAATCTTTTAACTGAAAGTATTAATATTTCAGGCTATATTGAGAATCACCACCCTCTCTGCAGCTCTACATCACCTCTCTGCAGCCCTACGTCAAGAATCAGCTCCACAGCCCTACGTCAAGAATCAGCTCCACAGCCCTATATTGAACATCAATATTGGAGGAATCATCCTTCGTTGACACACGCACCCACACACACACACACACACACCATCATCAAAGTGAGTACATTTCTCGTATTATTCAAAATGTCTAACTTCAGTGGTAAAAGTTTGCAGCAAATAGATGAAATTCTAAATTCCTTGAACAAACTTCAGACATTTTCATGTAAAAATAAATGGGTTTTAATAATTAATGGTCATATTAGAAAATGTAATCGGGCATTGAAATTTTTCAAATTTTCTGTGGGACAAAAACATAAAATTCATTCAAAAATAGCACACTTGAAGCGCATGAGATGTTTAATAAAAGTAGGGAATGGGGGGAAACATGTCATTCACGATAGTAAAAAACAGTCCAATAGAGTCAAATGGGAATTCATAAATGCAGCCTTTGATAGTAGATTAAAAACGGGGATTATTATAAACTTGGGTCATAAAGATATCAATTCATTTTTTACAGACGCTTCAAAAATTTTTAAAAAGAAAATGTCTGTAGTTTTCAAGAAATTTCAAATTATAAAAGCAAACACTACATTTTGCGGTGATTTTGTTAAGATGTCAAATGATGTGGAATTGGTAGACCGCAAATATTTTAGTACTCCCAACGTTGTTTTAAATAATGGAGATGATTTATATGATTGGTTCAAAATAAATGTTACTGATCCCATTTTAAACAACATGTCCGAATTTGCTGAAAAAAATAGCGGGTGGGCTTTATCGAAAATAATTTTTTTAGAAGTGGCAATTAACAAATATGAACTGGCTGCAGGCTCATCGTATATTCCATTACCTAAATCCATTTCTCAGAAGCATGCTATAGTTAATGTTCGCAATATGGATAATGCGTGCTTCTTCTGGGCAGTTACCAGTTTTTTGAATCCTTTATGCAAAAATATTAATCTTGATCGTACATCTTCGTATCCGCATTACTCGGAAGTTTTAAATATTAAAGGTTTAGACATTAAGATGCCTCTTGCTCAAATTACAAAATTTGAAAAAATGAACAATATGTCTGTAAATGTATATGCGTTAGAATTAAACCATTCGCCAAAGTCGTCATCACAATTTTACACCGTAGTGCCTGCCAGATTAGCTAAAAATAGATTAGAACAACATGTAAATTTACTGTTACTTCAATCCAAGTATTATCCTCAGTTGAGTGTTTATGATGCACCTCCTGTAGACGAAACAAACGATGAAATCAAATACCATTATTGCTGGATAAAAAATTTATCTCGTTTAATTAGTTCACAGTTGAATAAATATAATGGTAAAAAATATATTTGCGATAGATGTTTAAATTATTTTCACAGCCAACAAGTTTTAGACAATCATGAAATGACTTGTAAAAATGTAAATGATTCAAAAATTTCTTTTCCGCATTATACACATATTGAATTTAAAAATTTTATTTATAAACAGAAATGTCCGTTTGCTATTTACAGCGATTTTGAGTCCATGTTAAAGGCATATAGTGATCATCAAAAAACAACTAAAACTCAAAAATATCAGGAGCATATTGCTTTTTCTGCAGGATATTATTTCAAGTGCGCTTATGATGAAGAACTTTCGTATTATAGAGATAATCAAAGTGAAGACTGTATTGATTGGTTTACAGGTCAGTTGATGGATGTAGCTGAATTTGTACACTCTAAACTTTTAAATATAATTCCCATGAATGTGACACCTAACACCGTACACGCGGTGAATTGTCACATTTGTGATCGGAAATTTACTAGTAATGATAAGATTGTTAGAGATCATGACCATTTTACGGGGCAATTTCGAGGGTTTGCTCATCAAGCGTGCAATTTGAATTTTAAGAAAGTTTTCGTTGTTCCAATCATCTTTCACAATCTGAGCTCTTATGATTCACACTTTGTTATTAGAGAAATTGCTAAACGTGGTAAGGTTACAGTGTTGCCCATCAATAAGGAAATCTATATAAGTTTTACTCTACACGATCCTAAAACTAACATCAAATTCAGGTTCATAGACTCCCTTAGGTTTATGTGTGCAAGTTTAGACGAACTAGTATCCACACTGAAGGAGAGCGACTTTAAAAATTTGAGGCAGGAATTTCACGATTTAAGTGATGAAAAGCTAAAACTTTTAATGAAAAAAGGTGTTTTCCCATATGATTACATGGATTGTATGGAAAAGCTTGAAGAAGTGAAATTACCATCCATTGATAATTTTTATAATAAACTCAATGATTCCAACATTTCCATTGAACAATACCAGCATGCAAAAAATGTTTGGGAGAATTTTAATATTGTCAATCTGGGTGAGTACAGTCGTCTGTACATGAAAACAGACATACTGCTATTAGCGGACGTTTTTGAGCAATTGCGACATAATTGTATTCAAACGTATCAGCTCGATCCAATCTGGTATTTTACGCTACCGGGATTTACTTGGGACTCGATGTTGAAGTATACAAAAATAAAATTAGAGTTACTCCGAGACATTGATATGGTTATGTTTGTTGAGCGAGGCATTCGTGGAGGAATAACTGTTTGCTCAAACCGATATGCAGAAGCCAACAATAAATACATGTTTGAGGGGTATGATCCACAAAAACCATCCAAATACCTCATGTACCTCGATGTAAATAACCTCTATGGATGGGCAATGTCTGAATTCCTTCCATATGAAAATTTTCAGTGGGTAGACGACGTCACCAACATTGACATAACTCAAATTGCCGATGACTCTCCAGAAGGATATATTCTTGAGGTAGATCTAGAATATCCCCAGGAGTTACACGATCTACATCAAGATTTTCCCTTTTGTCCCGAACATCTGGCACCTCCCAATTCCAAATTAAAAAAATTATTGACTACTTTTTACACTAAACATAATTATATTGTACACTATCGAAATTTAAAACAGGCTTTGGCGAATGGTTTAATTCTAACAAAAACACATCGAATGTTGAAATTCAAGCAAGCTGCATGGTTACGACCTTACATAATGCTAAATACCAAATTAAGAACAGATGCCACTACAGCGTTTTCCAAAAATCTATACAAATTAATGAATAATGCTGTGTTTGGCAAAACAATGGAAAATATCAGGAATCATAGAACGGTTAAACTATCTACAACATATTTAGGTCGATATGGGGCAAAAAATTTAATTGCCAGTCCACAATTCCATTCGAGAGTCATTTTAGATGAAAATATGGTAATAATAGAACTTAAAAAAAATAATATAATTTTCAATAAACCTCTGTACGTTGGGATGGCGATTTTAGATATCTCAAAAATATGTATGTACGACTTTCACTATAATTTTATGCTCCCCAAATTAACAAAAGAAAATTGCAAGCTACTGTATACAGATACAGATAGTTTTACTTATGAAATTCAGTGTAATGACGTATACGAAGAAGTAATAAAGACCAATATGAATTTGTTTGATACTAGCGATTACGTTGAAGGTAATTGTTATAACATGCCATTGGTAAATAAAAAGGTGTTGGGGTTGTTTAAGGATGAATGTAATGGTGCAATCATGACCCATTTTATAGGTTTACGTGCAAAAATGTATGCATTCAAAGTTCAAGGGGGAAAAATTGTGAAAAAATCTAAGGGGGTAAAGAAAAATGTTGTAAGAAATAAAATTACCTTCGACGATTATGTAAATTGTTTAAAAAATTGGAAATCAACATTAATTCATCAAAATTCTATTCGGTCATATGCACATAAAGTGTATAGTATAGAGCAAAAGAAAATTGGTCTTTCCCCTAAAGATGACAAACGGGTGCTAATTCCAGGATCATTTGATACGCTTCCGTGGGGTCATTATAAATTAAATACTACTGAATGATTTTTGAATATTTACGAAATGTATTTTCTTTACTATAACATGGGTGTGGGGGGTGTGTGTTTGTAAACCATATTCTTAAAACAATATTTTTCATCCAAAACGAACACATCATCGTCATCTAAATCGTTTCATTGATATTTATAATGATGATGAAGACACTGATAATGATTGGTGAATTTTGTAATTTTTTCCCATTCACTTTTTATATGTATATGTTATATAAAATACTCTCAAAGATAGTTTCTATTAAAAATGCTGGTTTTGATCCATCTCAATTTGTGAACTTGTATCTCACACAATTTTTAAATGAAACAATTTTATGTAATTTAGAGAGAGCTAAGTTTTTCTTTTTCTCTCTTTTCTTCTCAAATGAATCGGTATATATATTTTACTAATTAAAGATGTACACTATATTTAAAATGAGAATGTTTATATATGCATATTTAGAGATAGATAAGTAGAAATAAATGAACTAAAAAAAAAAATTGTTTTTTATTATCTCTACCATAAATACTAGTGATTTAAATGGAATTGTGTGGTGGTGGTGGTGGTGGTATGGAAGAAAATAAAAATTGCAAGAAATATATAATTGTTTATTGAATTATTACATCATCATCTAAATCGTTTACAACTTTAGACTCATTGAAATATATAAATTCTCTGAGAGCCATCGTCATTATACCATCACTACAATTACAAACTGCGACTAATAATTCAAACTTGCTCAAATGTCCATTATGTTGAACAAAACTTTTGATAATATCCACTACATTTCTGTAATATTCACCAAAATTTAATGTTTCTAAATGGGCAAGCCGGTGTGAAATGAGACAATCATCCACTTTCAAAATTTGTTGAACATCTTCTCTGCATAAAAGGAAACTGATGTCATGTTTTATCACTTCCAACCATTTAACATTATTGTATATTATTTGTCGAACATTGCAGTAATCACCACACGATATCGCTGCTACTTCTTCTTCTTCTTCTACTCCGAACGGTTCATTTATAAATGAATTTTCTCTTAAAATATCGGTTAGCGTAGCCCATTCATAGGTGCTGAAGGAGATTTTTTTAGGATGCATACCAATGTATGATAAAGTGACTGCACTACAAAAAGTTCTTGCTACACTAATACCACATCCAATTCGAACTGAATCCATAGAATACTCTGTATATAACAAGTACTGATGTTCCATTTTTGATGCCATTTCATAATTATTTAAAATGTTATCCAATTCAGCTCCATAATTTTCTGAACCATTAGTATTACTACTACTACTAATACTACCACTACTACTACTACCACTACTACTCATAGTATAATAACCGGCGTCTTCAGGAAACATATTGCGATGACTAACAATATGTTTCACTGCGCTCCTCAATTTATACTCTGATGCCAAGCAAAAAATGTATTCATACGCGGCGCAGCGAAAAGTAGTTACCCAACAACAACATCTGTATTTTCGATCCAACTGTTGTGTTTTGTGTCTAAACCCAACCATTTTACATACATCTTGTTGCCTTTTCTTCTAAGCACCTTTTCCACCAAGTAAATATCTGGATTTGACGTTTTCTGTAACTCTTCCTCGTAAAACCCCCCACTGATTGGTATATCATGCAAATCTTCTAGCAAATATGTGGTGGGATTTGTTATTTTAACTTTAACGATTTTGAATAGTTCAGTCGTCCAATTGGGTGTATATCCTTTCTCAAAGACATGTTTCGACTTGCTTATACGTACAATATCACCGACTTTAAATTTACGACGTCCCACAATCTTTAGATGTGTATATGTTTTGTTTAAAATATCTTTTTCGTTGGATTTATTGACATTGGAAGGTTTATAGTTGGTAGTTGAATGCTTTGTATTATTGTATTCCGTCGTAATTTTGGGTAAAATGTTTATCCATTTATGTGTGCCATTTAAACTGAAATGTTTGTAAAGCTTTAATTTCAATGTTCTAATAACTCTTTCTGCCATAGAAGCTTTTTTCGTGCTAAATACACTATAATGATTAATCCCATGTTTTTTCATTAGTTGTTGAAACTTGCTGTTGTAAAATTCCGTTCCTTGGTCTGATTGGAGATTTTTAGGAGCTCGTTTTGTGCGGGCGAGAATGTCCGAGAATGCATGAGTTAACTCTTCACCGGTTTTTGTCTTCAATGGACGTGTCCATAAAAACTTTGAAAAGCAATCGATGACGACTAGTATCATTTTGTGATTTTTATTTTGATTAGCGTAAGGTCGCATTTCAGCTAAATCCATTTGCCATAAATCATCTATGCCTTTGACAATTGTACGTCTGCGTGGATAATTTTTACGTATAGGTTTATGGAGTTCGTTAACAAGCTGGACTTTGGATGACATGTTTCGTGGGCGCATGCACTTTCTAAACTGATGATCCATTACTCTTCTCATCTATTTTCTTCTTTTGTTCAATTTCATGCTTCTTCTTCAAGTCCCGGTCCAAAACTTGAAACGCATGTTCTATGTATGTATTATACATATCGATCTTATCACTGATTAGAGTATTACTTTTCGACAATTTATCCTGTACTTCTCGTTTAAAACTCTCCAAATCATTTCTCAAAAATTGCTTGCCCATAGCAACTCCCTCGTCGACATATATTTTAGTTGCCATATCTCGAGCTCTGACGGGAGGATTTCTCGAAATAAATGCAGCAATTTCGTTGATTTTATTTTGATGAAATACCAATTGCGTTTGTAATGAGGGGATTATTGTTTTTTGAAGTGTTTCGAGCTCATTATGGTACACATGTAATTGTTCATCAACATATAGTTTGTTAGCAACATCGCTATTTGCAGTCGGCATCTTTACATTACAAATTTTTAGATTTTCTGCATCAATATTACCGTCTAGAGTATGTGGATACGATACTTTCGGCATATACGGCTTAACCCGCTCATTAGCATGATTGCGGCGATGTCCAAACTTATCGACAGACATGATTGAAATGATTATGTTTTCCGTTTGTTATTCAATTATATTGGCCTCTTTCAACTCATTGATTATTGCAATTATCTCGTTGTTGTGTGAGAATGAGGTGTTGCCAGCCTCCTTGGATGCAATCAGTAATCTTAAACGGTCACACAGCTCATTGGGATCGTCCCAATAAATGTATTCCATCGGTTTTTCGTTGTATGACAAAAGAGGGCCACCACCACCGCCGCCGCCGACAACAAGACCTTTTCCTACATTAGTATATGGAGCGGTTTGAATGGATTGTTGTTGTTGTTGTTGTCGTTGTTTCTTTAATATTCGAGCTGATGGAGGTTTGGTTATAGTACTACTACTAATATTTGATGAGTCAGTTTTAAACAACGGTCTAATTATGTTGCGATACTTTTCGGTAGCAGTACTTTTCAGACGATCTGCTGCATTGAGATGAGCTT
Organism: Galeruca laticollis; assembly: GCA_963921935.1. Taxonomy (NCBI): domain Eukaryota; kingdom Metazoa; phylum Arthropoda; class Insecta; order Coleoptera; family Chrysomelidae; genus Galeruca; species Galeruca laticollis. The sequence goes on from OY998181.1 coordinate 125,465,439, forward strand.
TTGTTATTGTTAGCAGAGCTTTGTAATTATTCAAATCATCATCAGAGTATTCATTGGGATGATTGTAAAACACAAGCTGATACAATCCCGAAGTCCCCGGTATATTTCCTTCTCCACCCCCCTCATCCTTCTCTCGTAATATGTTTATATTACCGTTTCTTTTATCGAATGCAATTCTACGTCTGCCCAACATCCAACCAATTTCATCATTATATAATGGACCATAACTTCTATCAATTTCATCATCTTTGCGAAAGTAATCTTCAAGATATGGTTGACTAATTATTGGATATTGATCTAAATAATCTTCTATGACATCACGCGAAACGTTGGGATGTGTGCCTATATCATAATCATCATAATAATAATCGTCTTCTTCTTCTTCATCATCATAACGTATAATATTTCCTGATTCATCCGTCTCGGCTATGGGTTTTGTATCGAGAAATGACACATCAGCATTTTTTTCTTTTTTTGTCGTTGTTTCCTCTTTTGGAGGGATGAATTTTGAAACTATGGCTTGTTGTAATGATTTTGAGGATTTGACCATTTCTTTTAGCGGTACAGATATCGGTTTAAATAGCTTATTTAGAGATGTATCATGTTCTGATTTTCCTAATTTTAACGCTAAATATTTCTTGCGAATAGATCTCGCCAATTCACTGATTTTTTTCTTACGCATGGCAATAGCAACCTTATCGTTGGACATGGTGACGATGACTGAGGATAATGTCTAGTGCCTTATAAATTTATCGAATCCTTTACGGTACCTACCATTATTTAAAGCAAAATCTTTTACAATCACCAATGTTCCATAGTTGTTAGTAGTCGACCAGCATTCTGAGCAAATCTTTTTAAATTCTTCAAATGTCATGTCTGGTGACACATGTTCCTCAAATATATGTTTTAGATTAATTTCATCCTGCTTGAATAACACAATCATATTACAATTGTCACGTATGAGCTGTTTCGGTATTTTCGAATATGTTTGACATAAGTAGGCCGCGTCAATGTCTTTGTGACGACACATTGAATAATATTCGCGAATTTTCTGTTGGCCATCACATGCAACATCATCAAATATGAATATCGAGTTTGACTGCGCTTTATCTGGACTAATAATTTCCTCATTGTCTTTAAATGGAAAATAGCCCACACCTTTAACTTCTCCTAGGACTTCTTGCAACAACTTATATTTCGGTTGAAATAACGATTTGGAATAAACGTAAACATTTTTGAATTTAGCACCATTTGGATTGAATAGGAGCGACAACATAACATTTGTCTTTCCACACCCACTAGGACCACAGATGATTGCACGAAAAGAATTTGGCAGTAGTTTACCATGTTTACCAACAGATGATGGATTAGAGGTAAAGTCCAAGTTTTCAATGGGCAGCGTCTGCTCTTGTTGAACGATCTTCATCTTGTGAAGAATTTTATTAGAGTGTTATTCTATAAATATGGATATCGCAGCATTATCATACATCAGTCTTAATGTTGGTGTTTGAGGGAGAAGGTCTTTTGAATTCTCTAATAAATAAACTGCCATTCGAACTTCACTTGCCTACCTACAATTATTGTGGTCGTAAGTGAATATAACTTGTCTTTTTTCCGTTAAACATATATTACGTACATTTATAGCTGGAACAAAACTACAAAAGCGACTTGCACGTGGTGACGCAGGCATTAATCCTTTAGACGACGCCTGCAAACAACACGATATAGCTTATTCGCAAAATCAATCTCTTGAAGAACGTCACAAAGCAGATAAGGAGTTGGAAGATAAGGCTTGGGCTCGAGTAAAATCAAAAGAGGGATCTTTTGGTGAAAAAGCTGCTGCATTACTTGTTACTGGTACCATGAAAGTGAAACGAAAGTTGGGAATGGGAAGTCGTCCAAAGAAACAACAACGACAACAACGTTCCTTCCATCGAGATGTAGTGCTAAAGGTGGGAAAATCAATGAAGAGAGGAGCATCTCTAAAAGAAAGCGCCTTGTTTGCCTTACGAGCAGCCAAATCACTTATTAAACAATTTGGTGGATCGAAGAAAATTGTTGTTCCTCGAGTGATACCAGTAAAATCTGGAGGTTTTCTACCACTTATACCTCTGTTTGCCGGTCTCTCAGCACTCGGAGCACTATCGGGTGGAGCTGCTGGGATTGCAAAGACTGTCATTGATGCAAATAATGCTCGAAAAAAATTGGAAGAAGACCACCGCCATAATAAGGTTATGGAACATGTCGGAAATGGTTTATATCTGAAAAAGTATCCTAGTGGCAGAGGATTTGGATTGTATTTAAAAAAAAACTCGCGATAAAGCTACCCAATCGTCCACTGTACGACACCGATATTGCGCGTTATGCAAAATTATATAAAATCTCACACTTTCGTGGTGTTTTCATGCGTGACACTCTACCTAAATCCGGTCCTCGACGACAACAAGAGTGTGCAGTGGTTAACTTGGACTCATCCAAAAACAGTGGAACACATTGGGTAGCATATATAAAGAAAAACAATGTCATCGAGTATTTCGATTCATTTGGTAATTTGAAACCGCCCAAAGAACTTGTAAAGTATCTAGGAGGAGGAGGAAAAAATATTTTTTATAACAATAATCAGTATCAAAACTACGATCAAATCAATTGTGGACATTTGTGTTTGAAATTTCTACTTCAACATCCTTGGAACAATGGGAGAGGAGTGGGATGACATTAAAACATTATTAATGCAAAAGCCACGAAGTTTTACTGTTGATGCGCTGAAAATAGTCCCCATTCAATATCTGATTGGGTTTGTCAGCCCGTCTGAATTGTTGGATATATGGCATAAACTACCTAGTGACTACAAAACAAATTTTTAGCTACAAATTCGTCTGCCGTGCTTCGTTCACTACAACCGTCCCGATTGGACAACGCATTGGGATGGTCCTGCAAGTTCTCAGGCATCTTGTTTTCTATGTCAGAGTGTATTAAATAAATCTTGAACATAGTTCTGTGTATTATTTAAAGTACCTTCATCCCTTGACATGCATCAGTCATCATGTCGCAGTTGTTGAGAGTAAATAGCACAAATCACGTATTTACATTCCAACCTCCTACGCCTATTGTACTCTATCCTGAGAAAGAGTATGAGTTAGCACTACGTTCCTTTCACTCATACCATAGTATACCAAACATTGAAAATCGCAAATTTCACTACTACGATGACAACAACATGATGCAGAGTTTTGATATACCAACGGGATGTTACGAAATCGCTGATATTGAAGCGTTCATACTAGACAAGTTAGGTGGTGGTGGTGGCACCAGCAATCCATTTGAAACTGTATTTGCGTTAAAACCCAATAATAATACGTTACAATGTATGATTTACAGTAAATATAGAATTCCGTTCGGCGAGCAGGATACTCCCAACTGTCTTGGCGACATATTGGGTTTTTCTAGACAGATACTCGAAGCCAAACAATGGTACTCTTCAAATTTACCCGTTAAAATTATAAAAGTATCTAGCATACGCTTCGAATGTAACATTACCACTGGAGCCTTCGATGCAGACAGACCTGCTCATACTATTTACGAATTGGTTATAAAAGTAGATCCTGGGTACGCCATTGACGAAACTCCACATAATTTACTTTATTTACCTGTTATACCACAACGTGAAATTACCAACATTACTGTGCAGGCTTTGGATCAAGACGGACATCCAATCAACTTTCGTGGTGAAAAGAGCACCTTGGTGTTGGAGCTTAGAGCGAGAAGCAACCGATGGGATTGATAATTAATAATAAAAGACGTACCGCTGCACATTCAATACCATTAGTTAGGCGACGTCCTTCGAAGCAGCAGCATCTTACATTTGCAAACAAATTGCTTTTACAAACATTAGGGTTTTCATTGAAAGATAAACGATGACCACCACCACGTATGGAAAACGTTCTCGTATGAACGATATGCCACCAATGTTTGATATCTATCGCAAGCCGAGATTCGATGAATCGATTCGCAAAGCTGAATACAGAACATATGCTCCGTTCATCAAATCGTTCAGTTGCAGTGACATTACGGAATTTAGCATCAATCAAGTCGACTCGTTTTTTGCAATGAACGAAACATTGTTGTGCATTAAAGGTTCGCTCAATATACATGGAGCCGGTGATGTAAAGCTGGCAAATAATTTTGGTGCTTTCCTTTTCGATTCGTGCACATACAGTGAAAGCGCAAGAGAAATGGAAACGGTTCGAGATCCTGGAATCGTGAGTGCTGTACGTGCCATGACGTGCTACAATCAAGAAGATTCCAATCATATGGCTATAGCAGGCTGGAATTATCCCAAAGATCCCATCCTTAATGCTCCAGATAAATCATTCAACCTACAAATTCCTCTCAAGCACATTTTCAACATTTTCAATGACTATCCCATGATTACATGTGGGCGGCAAACAATACGTTTGGTTCGAGCTCGAAACGATAATGATTGTGTATATATCACAGAAAAAAATGTTGCCGGTGTGACTTCCACTACAACTGTTAGCATAAACATTACCAACATCGAATTGAAAATCAAGCATATCTACCCTAATGATGATATTAAGTTGGAACTGATGAGGACCATTCAAAAGGATCAGCCTATAGTTATTCCATTTAGAAAGTGGGAGATACATGAACTGCCATCCATCACCAGAAATGCTAGACGTGAAGTTTGGGCTGTTAAAACTACAACTTCAGTGGAACGACCTCGTTATGTTATTGTTTTCTTTCAAACCAACAAACGTGACAACAACACAACTGATCCAACTTTATTCGACAATGCAGACATTCAAAGTATCAGGTTATCGCTAAATGGAGAGTATTATCCCAATGAAAGAATGCAGTTGGATTTTACCAAGAATGATTACAATGAGGCATATTTCAACTATACTGAATTTTATCCTAGCTATATGAATTCGACGCAGAAGCGTCCTCTGTTGGATTATTCCTCATTCAAGAGGCGTGCATTGTTTGTTATCGATTGCTCGAAACAAGAAGAAAGCATGAAGGCATCTACAGTTGATGTAAAACTTGACATTGAAGCAAACATTGGTTTCCCCGAAAATACCAAAGTATATTGCATCATAATACACGATTGCGTAATGGAGTATTTCCCCCTCACCGAAATTGTTAAGAATTTAAACTAGAATGTGCTACTGCTGCTGCACATCAGTATTCCGGCCATCGTCATCATGAGAATAGCATTCGTCGACATCCAAGGATTCGTAGTTGATGGACACACAGCGTCTCCAACAATGGTTTTCAAATACTATATTACCTTTGTAATGTCTGAATAAAACAAATTGCATTGAATGGGTTTTTTATTAAAAACATCTACTCATCAACCAATACATTGCATGACGATTTAAATTTACGTTTAACAATTTTCAATAGAATTTTAATTATTAAAACAAATAAGCATGCTAATATTATACATGCCAATGAAAAAAGATTGTTAAGTTCGTCTTTCATGTTTCTGCTGCTGCTGCTGCTGCTGCTGTTGTGAGAGGTTTCGTTGTTCATCTTGTGGAAGCCAGGTAGGTTTGATTCTGTTTAATGGATATATCGTTTGTGGTGTCTGGCGTCTAAAAATGTGATCTAAGGCACTCGAAATCTCTCTTTGTTGTATTCCGTCGTTTAGTAGTAGTTCTTCGGGCACCCAATTAATTTTAAGATTTTCCCATTTATTCTGATGTGGGTCGACAGCTGTCGTTGTTGCAAGACACAAGTTTTCAATTTGCTTAATAATCCTTCTTTTATCTTCATAAAAGATTATATCCTTATTCAATCGATCGATTTTTATCATAAACTCCTCAAATCGACAACGACAACGATGACTAAGCTCAACCAAAGACATATCGCGACTGATTCATCATCTACAACTAACATGCATCATATGAAATTTTATGTAGACGTCCTACTAAAAATAAAAATATCTTTTTTTTTTCTTCTTAACAAGAACGTAGTACACCCTCTGTATACATTTTATGTTTAATAACGAAGAGTAGACACTTTTTATTTCACTCGTATGCAGTGAATTCATCAATGGTCCTTCGGAATATTGATTTGTACTCAAACGCAAATATCTTTTTTTTTCTTAACAAGAACGTAGTACACCCTCTGTATACATTTTATGTTTAATAACGAAGAGTAGACACTTTTTATTTCACTCGTATGCTATTGATTTGTACTCAAACGGCTGATGAAAACTATAGGGAGTATTGAAGAAAATTACATCGTGTTGTGAAATCAGACTCTCTGTATCTTATACAGTTAGATTTCAAAACTATAATACATTGGAACCCTTATGGCGGAGATGTAACGGTTTAGGCTGGGAACGATGAGGTCGTGGTCTCGAATCTCACTCGGGGCAAAAATTTTTACGTCATGCACAAATTTACCGGATAAAAAATGGACTACAGAAAAAAGAAATGCGCCATCTAGCGAAATCGATAAAAAAATGGCCGACTAAAAAATGGACGACAGAAAAAAGAAATCTGTAAAAATGCGAAATCGATAAAAAATGGACGACAGCGCCAACGACAGCAGCGCCACCGTCGCCTAGCGGACCTTTTTCGAAGTAGTGAGTCAGAACTCTTATAGCTACACTACTAATATCATACAAAGCAACTACAACAAAAAATGTAAAGCGAAAGATCTGTAATGATAAATAATAATGTATATATTATAGGGAGATCGATATATACAGTACAAAATCAAACATACAATCAACACATACATGTTTGCTTCTACATTATTTGCAAATATTGATCATGCACACAAAAATATTTGGCTAATATTCTTTTTTCCATCTATTGAATGACAGCGACACAAAATGCTCCGGGATCTGGTTCTTTTGTTCTGCAAATATTGTATAAACATACAAAATAAAATGTTATATTTATCATTATGTAGGTACCTTGTTAGCTTCATCAATTTGCCTCTTACTTTTGGATTCTTTGGAAATGTATAAAACTTCTCTCTGACATTAAAATGCCAGCACAGTACCATTATTCTCCATGTGAGCAAATCTAAAATTAGATAATATAGATAGAAAAAGGATTAAAACAATTGTATTTCATAAGTTTATAATAGCATGTTTAGGTTAGATAACTCTTTTATTCAAATTATATTGTTATACATATCTATTGTGGCTGGAATAGAATATATCTCATTGTAATAGTCTTAGTGTATATCTAAATGCCCACATCGGCAGTTATATTACAAAATAATAAGGGAATAATCTCTGGTCCAAAATCACACCCATTGTATCTAAATGGCTAGTTATGTTTGTTTGGATACAAAATTGACGTAACCTAAGATTATGACGTCACCACTAATACCGCGTATGAACTGTGGTGTCAACTTTAAATCTCATATATCCCGCACCCCCTCCTCTATTTTTGGAGATGAAGCACATCGCATACTCGCCAACCCACACAGTGCCTTATGGTGGACACAGCAGTTCGTTCAAGAGAAATCTATTGTACAACTGTGGACATCACGTTAATAATTATCATAATTACGATAGCAATAGATTAACGCAATAGTTTCTTGGCATGATGATGATAAAGTTTCATTTATACCATATCTCTCACATAAAATACCTATTTTTTTATTGGTGCCTCATTTTACCTATTTAAAGCACACCCCAGCGTGTTTAAACACGCGCGTTTATTAGAGTTACCATGGTAACAACAACAACTCGAGAAACGTAAGTATCAATGACAACTTTTTGATTATTGATCTGACAGCAGTACCTCGTAACGTCAAATAAAAATAAATACTATTTCGGATGGACTTTCACGAAACTTGGCTGGGCATCGAGGGCGGACTTTTATGAAATGAAACTTGGCTGGGCATCGAGGACAGACTTCCATTTTTTTGTAGTAATAATATAATAATAATATTTTATGATTTCAAAGTGCACCAATAAAAAAAATAGCGTAAAGTATTCGTGGATATCTGGTCTTTCAAACACTTGCTCTATTTCGGCTGCGCCGTCGTGCTCGAAAAATCGCGCGTGTTTGAAAGACCTCTTTATCCACTTATACTTTAATATACTATTTCAGGTGACGTTGTTCAATCTTCCAACCCGCTCCTATTTTGATTAGCAACAGTCCCTTATCAATTACTACTTTGCTTTCGATAAGCTCAGTTCCTTTCTGTTTATTTCTGTAACCTCATTTAGGTAATAACTTCATAATAGATTAAGATGTGAATTATAAAATGGTTACTGTTGCACAACATTTCTTTGATAGAATGATTAAATTGTTATTTTATTGTTCGAAGAGATCAGCCAAGAAAATCAATTCGGAGTGTATTCATTGCAAGCGATTAACTATCACAGATGAAAGAGGTAAGTCTTGTTAATAATGTTGTTTATGATCTGTGTACGAGTGAAATAGACAATGATCTTTGTTTAATGTGCAATAAGTATAGGGTTAAAAATACAAACATAGGAATTATTTTCGTATATTTTGCTGTTAGTAACATATCAGATTGATTTTGAAAATTTTCTCGGAATTTCCTGTTATTAAAAAAGTTTTGTGTGTCAGTAATTATAATTTAAGTTGACCATTATAACAAATATGGAGATTCTCTTGATATTGAGTCTTTGAATATAGGCAATAATTTCAAATGTTACCAGTGTAAGGGAAAAGTAGGATCAGGTGTGTGTACGAAATTACTCTTTATAATCTGTAATGAACATAAAACTTTGAGATGATTTTGTACATCGAAACATGATTAACAGTGTGAAAAACATTTCTGGAGCACTACCGGGCGTCATATACATTTCTAAAATATACACTCCAACTCAAATATTGTACAGCTGTAAATTTCGAAATTTATATTTTCTGCTATAATATTCTCAAGCTTTTTAATTACAACTTATACATTGTGTTCACGGTGTGTCCCAAAGAAAAATGTCGTTCTTTATAAATCGTTTTTTTTTTATTAAAAAACCCCATAAATAAGTATTGCCCACTGTTGATGAATAAGATTAAATTTTAATTCCAATTTCGGAGAACTCAGATCTAAGTAACTGGTGAGCTTAGCAGATCAAATTTGACAGCCAAAATACCGAAAATACCCGAACAAGCAGTGGCGTCAGCAAAGTTTCACTTTCTTTTAAATAATATATATTAGCTTATTTTGTGCCCAATTTAAAATGACAGATAAGATTTAGTCGTATTTTCAACATGTTTCCATATTCAAAGTGTAAAAATTGATAGAATGAAAAATGCACACTGTCCACAAAATATCAGTACTTAATAACTATTTACTTGAATAGTTGATATATTTTAGCCCACATAAAGACCTATTTAGTGGTATTATTGTCAATTACTGGCAAGCCGTCAAACTCTAGAAAAAATTAAAATTTATAAAAAAAATAGAAATCAATGCTGTATAACAATCTCAGTCATAACTCAAAAACCACACAAACTATCAACTTGAATGTTTTACAGTCTTAATACTCTGAGGGACGACGGTGGTCTGTCAGGCTCAGGTTATGACACAAATGTTAATTTTTTTGAAAATAAATCATGTACAATGTTCAGATTTTTAGTACCTTTCACAAAATTGAGCTTCTTCATTTTACATTATATTTTACAAAAAAAAATGTTTAATTTTTTTGCAAACAGATCATCGTCGTCCGTTTGTGTAAGTTTTTTCGCACATAGGAACTTGTGGTTTTCTGTGGTTTCGGGTAACCAGACTGATGAGTAAATCACAGAATAAGGTGTAAATCGTTCGCTGACCTGGGTTTCGCCGATCAACGATTATGCAGTGTGTAAAGTAAATGTTAGATGTGAGTTAGTTGTTATTTTTGTGGAAAAGAAGTTCAACGTGTTACTAATCTTTACTATACTGTACTTGTGGATTAAGAAAATGATTATGACAGTTCAATCTTGATGATGATAACGAAGAGAGTAGCGATCATGACACGAACTCTGAGCAAGAGGACGACCCGGAAGAACTAAGACCAACACCAACGATTGATGAGCAAGATGATAGGAGATTATATTATTATGCCAAGGATGGAACAAAATGGAAGAAATTTGCACCACCTAAAAATGTTCGTACGTGGAGGGAAAATATAGTTTCTCACCGGTGACTATCCGAGAAGCAAAATGAGTCGAATTGAATCTTGGGATCTGTTAATGCAAAATAGCATCGACGATTTAGTTTTTATTATGAGTAATACGTTGTGATAATAAACAAACAGAACCGTAAGAACCGCTATCGATAAACTGGCTCCGATTAGAGAAGTTTTTGAAGCATTCATAGTCAGTCTTGTTATAGTGCTGGCGAATATGTAACTCTCGACAAAATACTTTTTGCTTTTCGAGGAAGGTGTAGCTTCCGCATGTACATCCCAAACAAACCTAAGAAGTACGGTATTAAAGTATTTGCCACTGTCGATGCAAACATTTTACACAAATAATATGGAAATATATGCCGGCGAACAATCTGCTGGACCACATAAAACCGACAATTCATGTTTAGCAGTTACTAGTAGAATGTGTGAAACTTTCAATGGAACAGGAAGAAACATTACCATGGATCGTTGGTTTGTGACTTGCGACCTTGTTGCCCAGCTAAAAAGAGACCGCAGGCTAACGGTTGTGAGTACAATTCAATCAAACAGAAAAGGATTGTAACCTTATGTTAACAGTGTTGAAAAAATGGCGAGCGCGCCGAATTCTGAGAAGGTCTATTGGGATTTTTGTTGACCATTTTTATAGGCATGTTCTCCGAAGATCTTTTAAGGATTGAGCCGGCATTTGAGAAATATCCCGAAAAGAAAAGAATATTCCCGAGAGACAATTGTTTTTGCGTAAGCCGCAAACCAGAATTATCTAGAAAATAAGGCACTAATATATAAAGGACCGATCAGTGGGAGGAGTCAGTTTATAAAGTGATCTCGTGATATAAACAGCGAACAAGTAAATAGTCTAAGTAGTGAAGTGTTTATATAAACTAATGTAAGTGAATATACTGTGTGTATAATATAAATTAGTGAATAGTGTAGTGAATAAATTAATTAAGTAACTGAACCTACCGTGTGTATGCATTTACCCCACCCGTTGAAATAAAAACTTGTAAATTAATAAGAAAAACATTACAATAATTTGTGTGATTTATGTAGAATGTATTAAAACTACTCTAATTTAAATTTTTAATATTTCACTCGTTAAATACATTGGTTGAACTTGAAAAAATATATTTCCAAGCTCACAAAAAAAGATTTTACAGAAAAATATTTCTCAACAGAAACAAATAAAATAAATAGCTTGCAAGTACTCGAATTTAATTTTGTAGTATGTCAGTTTTCGATGGCTTGCAAGTAATTAACCATAGTTCCATCGAATAAGCCTATATGTAACCTAAAACATACCAAAAATTCAAGTTGATAGTATGTGTTTTTTATGGGTTATGACTCATAGCTTGTTATGAAGCGATGCATTTAAATTTTTTTTAAATTATACTTTTTTTTACCAGTCTTCGAAGGCTTGCAAGAAGACAATAGTACCATCAAATAGGCATATATGTAAGCTAAAACCTGTCAAAAATTCAAGTTGATAGTATGTGCGGTTTTTGAGATATGACTGATAATTTGATATTCAGCGGTTCATATTTTTATATTTTTTTTTAAATTTTTTATATTTTTGCCAGTCTTTTACGACTTGCACGTAACTGATAATAGTACCGTCAAATAGGCACATATGTGCTTCCTTTTACAATGCAGAAAAAAGAATATTATCCCAAAATTCTTAGAAAATAACATCAAATATGTAGAAAAAGTACTTATTCGACAGGAACTAGAGACAAGTAATAGTTATTTTATCTATAATAGGTTAGTCAATAAGCCTTTAAATAATGAAATCATTTGTAATCAAAAAACAATATATAGACTTGAAAACAACCTTACTAAATTTAAAAGTCAAATAATTGATACAACTAATGAATTCATTTTTGATTATTTTTCTGGTAGACAACAAATTATTTATAACAAATTATATTTTAAAATTAAAAATAAACAACAGAACAAACTTAATAATTTAATTAACAAAAAAATGCAATCCGTTCTTAAAACACAAAATAATTGGATAAAAAATACTTCTAATATAGATATACCTAAAAATATTCTACAATTTCTATCACTAGGCCCAAAATTTACTATTAAACCTATAATTACGAAGGATATTTCAATTAAAACTACGTCAGCCAATATTGATTATATATCGTCTTTTATACAAAACGAACAAGACATAAATATCGTCATTGCTAAAACAACAAACGTTCTAAGTAATCATATTCCTGAACCTAAACAATCTTCTGTATTTAGAGAATTATTTAATCGTCATACAATTTGATAAAGGTAAAGTTACAGTTAGAATGGAAGAAGAACAATATCTCGAATTATCTAAAGAACTAATAGATAATAATACATCATATAAAAAAATTAAAAATGATCCTACTTATAAAATAACTAATGATTGTAATAAATAATTAAAGAAATTATTCAATAAAAAATATATTGACAAAAATACAAAAGATAAATTAACTAACTATAACGGTATTTGTGCAAAATTCTACTGTTTACCAAAAATACACAAACCAACATTATCTGTTAGACCAATTGTAGCATCAATAAACACCCCAATTGAACCTCTTACTCTTTGGTTAACTGAAACAATAAAATCATATGATTACGAAAAAATTCGATGATTTGATATTACCACCTAATTATGTTCCTTCTAAGTTTAGATGTAGTATTCCTTTTTAGTAATGTACACTTAAATATATGTTCAACAGTTCAACCAAAATGGAGAGATATGAGTAAAAATTGCAAAATTAATAAAGAAAATCTTTTAGAATTAATAACATTTATTTTCAATAGGACATAGTTTTCGTATAATAATATAAACTACCAACAAATTTTTGGAACACCTATGGGCTCTTCAATATCTCCTATATTAGCGGATTATGTAATGGATTACATTTTAGACTTTGTTATATCTGTTTTACCATTTAAATTGTTTTTCATCAATAAGTATGTGGATTATATAATTTTATCTCTTCCATTTGAAGAAATTGATAATATACGTTTTTACTTCAATAGCTTTGATCCTCATATACAATTTACTAAAGAAAAAGAAAATTCAGAACAATCCTTACCTTTTCTTGATACGAAATTCATTAGAAATAATGATAATAAAATTCTAATTGGTATAAAAAACCTATAAGTTCAGGTAAATATATCAATTATCATTCTTATCATCCACGTAATACTAAAATTAACCTAATCCATCAACTGAAAAATAGTGTCTTACCAATTTCAAATCCAACATTTTATCAAAAATTTTTTAAATTATTGTACAACCTTCTTTATGAAAACTCTTATCCTCCATATCTCTTAAAAGTAAAACAAATTTTGTATAATACTTCTGAAAGAATGACTGACATTTCTAATAACATAACATCAAACTTGGAATATATTGACACTGGAACTGACAATAATCATATGCCAATTTATCTGTCTTTACCATGGCATATTCGTACGTCACAATATAAAAATTGCTAACAAACAACATCTTACAATTAGATCAACTTTCAGTAAAACCAATGATAAAACACCTCATAACAAACTGGCTAATATAATTTTTGAAGGCCATACCATGAGCTATCAATCTGCTAAAGTATTGACTACAGAAAAAAATTATAAAAAGCGTCTGTTTTTAGAAACGGCATACGAGGTCTGATCAAAAAATAACCGTTATTTTCAAAATTCATGAGTTACGTATGTTCGATATTCGCATTTTTTTTCTGTTATGTTGGTACAACTGTCTGTTATATATGTTGGCAATATCAGCCGTTTTCGATTGTCAGTTTGTTTTTGACAGATAAAAAGGTTAGTCGTATTTTGGTGTGCTCTTCGATTTTTTTCTATTCGAAAAAATGGATCAAAGAAACTGTATTAAGTTTTGTGTAAAAAATGAAATTAAATGCGCAAGGACATTGAAATGTTGACTGTGGCATTTGGCGAGCCTACTATGAGCAGAACACAAGTTCAATTATGGAAGCGTCCTGAAGAGCCAAGACCGAAAAAAGCAAGTCAAGTTCGGTCAAATGTGAAGGTTTTGCTCACTGTTTTCTTCGACTGCAATGGCATGGTGCATCATGAATTCTTGCCACAAGGTCGTACGGTCAATTAGGAATACTACCTTGAAGTTATGCGCCGTTTGAGCGAAGCAGTTCTTCAGAAACCCACAGAATTGTGGAAAAAGCAATCATCGATTTTGCACCATGATAACGCACCAGCTCAGACGTCGATGCTTGTGCGTGAGTTTTTGGCCAAAAACACAACCGTTATCGTGCCTCAACCACCGTATTCACCGGCCTTGGCCCCCGCTGATTTTTTCCTCTTCCCAAAACTGAAGACACCGATGAAAGGAAAGCGTTTTGCTACGATTGAGGAGATAAAAAAAATCGAAACAGGAGCGATATCAAAAAGCGCGTTTCAGAAGTGTTTCGATGATTGGAAAAAACGCTGGCCAGTGTATTATATCTGAGGGGGATTACTTTGAAGGGGTCAAGATAGTTATTGATGAATAAATAAATACTTTTTGAAAAAATTGAAAATAGCGGTTAGTTTTTGATCAGACCTCGTATATCAATCAAGATAATGATTGTATAAATAAAAAAACAGACTTGAATAATCTTAGCATAATCTATGCATATCTATTAGAATTTGAAAAACAACATTCAAAAATTTAACTACCAATCATATAAGAAACATATAATAAAATTAATCATAACATCAAAGTAATACAAATTAACAAAATTTGTATTGACTTGAAAATTATTATCTAACGTCTAAATTGTTCTTTGAAGTTTTATGATTTTTGGATAATACTCGTATTTAAAAAGATTTGTTATATAAATATTTTCTACAACTTAACCTACAACCTCGTTTAATTATATGTAAGTATTTTTTATATATCATTTATTTTAATTTTGACCATATTTTATAATTCTAGTCCTTGAAAATGAATACATTTGTTATTCGAAAGACCGGAAGAAAATAAGTATTTGAAAGAGAACACTTTGGTATTATTAGAGCGATATTGCCAATTGCAATACCGCATACGGTGCGGTATTTATGCTGCGCTATTTTAATAAGGCTCTACCTAAAATAGATTAGGAAATAAGAGCTATTGCCATCACTGTTATTTAATAACGTAGCGCCACGTTAGGAAAGAAGTAACACAACCTGTAATTTTTTTTAAAGTTAAAACCAAATAAACTCACTATTTGGATAATTGATAAAATGAAATATATTTGAGAATGGATGAAATTCTTAGCTGGAGCTAGTGAAAATGCTATTGAATATGTGATTTTGCATAATATACAAGGAGTAGAGCAAACCCAAATAGAATATACCCAAGGCCCTATGATTGTATTTGATTTTGATAATATGCAAGAAGATAATGTAAAAAACAATTTTATGTTTAAAAGGGAAGATATTTCTAAGTTGACTGAGGCTCTTGGAATCGCTGAAACAATTTATACTTTCACTCGTAGTTCTGTTATAGTTTAGTGTTAGTATTATAAGATATAAAAGTAAGTATGCACATTGCTTTATCTCCTTTGAATATTTTATTGGTACTTTCAAGAGTTACTGGAATTTGCATACTTTTAAAAAGAGTTGCATAACACATAGTAAAAATCATCTAAACGCGATGATAAACAAAAATCTAACATTAGAAAACCGATACGTTTTGTTTTGAGAACTGCGCAGGACAATTTTGTGCGGTATTTACAATAACGCTCTACGGTACGTAACCGTAAATTACACGAAGCGCTAACGTTATTAGCGTTAGAGACGTAAAGAAGTGAATCGCGCATTCAATAAACGTCAAAATACCGCAAGCGTAATTACCGCAAAGCATTTTTTACCAAGCAATATCTCTCTATTGCCACATACCCAATTCGCCGAGACCGTACCAACGTTACCAAAAGTTCGTTACCGCGGGAAAATATACTTAATACTTACTAGACGTGTCAAATTTTGTTGTTGTTTATCTCTTCTTGTTTCTTGCTCTTTGCATAAAATAGTACACAATGGAAGACTATTTACAATATATTTACATTATTACAGTGAAACTTATTAGAGATATTTTCTCTATTTTTATAAGAAAGACACTACCTCTTCAAATGTCAACAGCTAAAAGTTGTCATATTCAACACCGTCTCTTAATGGATTTCTTATTTCAGTATACAACACAAAAATATTTTAGAGAAATAATGGTAACAATATAACAAACATAATATGTGATTCTTGTAATACATTTATTTATCCGACAAACAAAATCAAAAAAAAATTTCTTCTTTGTACCATAATAAATCCAGACGTTTTCTTTATCTTATCTCTAAAGTAATATTAATGCAGTTTGAATAAAATCGCGTCCTCACAGACCTCTTGTTAGAAAATCTGCAAGTTGCTACTTTGTATTTATACATTCAAGAATTAAAATGTTATTATTTAAATGTTCACAAATGAGATTAAATTTTAAATCGATGTGCTTGACACGTTTGTTATTTTCCGGATTTCTTATTAGTGCGATACATCCTTGATTGTCTTCCAACACTTTAAAATGTTCAACTTCTATTTCCATATCTATTAATAGATTCCTAAACCATAAGTATCCCTGTACAGCACTACACAATGCTACAAGTTCAGCTTCTGAGCTTGACAAAGTAATGTAGTTTCATTTACGTGTTATCCATGCAATACTATTCCCAAAAACTTTTACTAACCATCCAGACGTTGACTTCCTGTCTCTAACATCTGTTCCCCAGTCGAAGTCTATGTAATGAATTAAAGGTAGATCAGTTTCACTTCTACTATATTTTAAATATACATTCACAGCTCCTCCTCTTCAAATGCATCCATACTTCATCTGAATTTTTATCCTGAAATCTTGAAAAATTATTTATGACATAGCTTATATCTGGTCTCGATCAGAAACATTGAACATCCTATTAACTGTCTAACTGGCCGTTCCCCTTTGTTTTCTTCTTTATTTATATTATTTAAATTTAGTTTTAATTTCGGGTCAATCGGTGTTGCGCAAGCATTGCAGTTCTCAAAATGAAATCTTTTAAGTATTCCCATCACATATCTGCTCTGACTTATCTTTAAAACTCCTTCCTCTTTATTATAATCAATTTCAGGATCTAAAAAGTTTTCAAACACCCTTTATCTTTTATGTCAAACATCAACTTTGTTTGACACTCGATAATTAATTATTTCCATGTCCTTTCCTGCTATAATGATATCATCCACATAGATTAAAATGTATATAATGTCATCCCCTGATCTTCTCGTATATAGGCAATCTTTTAAAACTTAAAACTTTTGTTCAAAAATCATTAACTGTGTTGTTCCAACATTTCGCAGCTTGCTTCAAACCATATAATGATTTTTCTAATTTTAAAACTTTCTTCTTCTTACATATAACCCTCTCTGGCGGAAAAATGTAAATATCCGCATTCAACTTACCACTAAGAAAAGCAGTTCGTACATCCAACTGAATAAAGTTATACATTCTTTGATTACCTGCTGACAGAAATGTTCGTATCATACTTAGTTTCGCCACTGGTGAATATAACTCTTCATAGTTAAAATTACGTTTTTCAGCAAACTCCCTTACAACAAGTTTAGCCCAATATCTTCCAATATTTTCCGCATGTGGCTTTTTCGAAAATACCCATTTTGTACTTAATATTTCAGTTTCAGCTGGCTTTGTCACTTCTTTCCATGTTTTGTTATTTTCTATTGAGTGGATTTCTCTTCACATCGCTTTTAACCACAAATCCTTGTCTTCTCTGCCTACAATCTCTTCTACAAATTCGAATATATCTTCAACATATGATAAACAATCAAAAGCCATATACATCTCGTAGTCGTTAAATATCTCTGGTAATTTTCTCGTTCTTCCTTTCTCTTCCCCAATATCAATTATTTCTTCAGTTTCTTGCATTTCTTCAATTTTATTTTGTCTCAATTTCTCCTTCTATATCATTGGTATTTTTGAAACGTGCTGATTCAATCGATATGTTGATGCTTTTATATAAATATTCCTTATCATTAAATATGACATCTCTTGGTACTATAATCTTTTGACTTTCAATACACAATAGTCTATATCCTGTTTGTGTAAATCCCATCATTATACACTTCCTCGATTTGTGATCAAACTTACTTCTTAATTGTTTTGCTACATGTGAGGATGCAGTTGTTCCAAATATTCTCATATTGCTCACATTGGGCTTTTTATCGTTCCATAATTCAGCAGGCGTTTTCAGATCTAAATTGCTACTTAGACTACTATTTAAAATATAGACAGCCACCCGAACAGCCTTGTTCCATGAAATCTTAGGTACTTTAGATTCTTATATCATAGCTCTTCCATTATCAATTAATGACCGATTATATATTTCTGCTTTTCCATTCAATTCTGGAGTATGGGTGTAGTGTAGTCCAATGTTGTCCCATTTTCTCTACAGAACTGTTTCATCGCATTGCTTATATACTCTCTTCCTTTGTCATACCTTAATTGACTTACTTTAGTGCCCAATTTTGCCTGTAGCATGTTAATATATTCTTCAAAGTAGCTAAATACATCACAATATATATATATATATATATATATATATATATATATATATATATATATATATATATATATTGAACTAGTCATCTAGTTTTGTAAATATATTGAAATAAATAAACATAATAAAAAGATCTTATTGTAACGGAAGGAGTGTCAGTAGACACAACCATTAGAATAAACTCAATAACAAGTCAAATATTAAAATATAAAAATATTGAAATATGAATAAATCGGGTGAAATATTGATGTGAATGTTTTAAAAAGGGATGAAGAATAAAAATTCCAACACTATATTAGTTAAATAGATAGTAAATATTACCTGTACCAGTAATTCTCATTGGTTGTCAAAGTCACGGAATTCCGTATTACACTGAACACAGCCATAGCAATTTCTGCAGGACGAAATGTCATATAATAGCTAGAAACCTAAATTAAGAGAAAAGAATAATCAGTTTAACAATAACTTAACATTGTTTACATAATTTTTTTAGTAGTAGCAAAGATTTAGAATACCATGTTTCATTCATTCATTGCAAAGGGTTGAAACTAGATGGAAAAGATAGTTGGAACACAGCCCAAATGTATAAAAAGGAAATGAATATTTACAAGAAGTAATGCCTGCTAGGGAATTTTCATTACCAACCTAAAATCATTGCTTATTGATTATATATATGAAATTTAATTACAAAAACAAAAATAATCAGGAGTTTATGTATAATAACTATAAAACAGGACTCAAACTAAAATAGAATCAATTACATATAAGTTAATTAATAATGTAGGTTGTAAAATTTGTAAAAATAAACATTTCTCAAATTAGCTAAATAACATGAATATAAGAAAATTGACTATTGTAGGAGGAAAAGAGGACTTAATTAAAATTCCTTAATACAATAGAAATTTAAGTGAATCAGTGTTATTACCCTCCAGGACAATAAATTTATGTTTTTTCAAAATAGTAACTAAAAGACTGGAGAATAACAATTTTAGTGATAAAAAAACAAATAAGTGAGCTATGGACTAGGGAAGCCAAAAGACTTGTTGATTTTGAAAACAAAAGAAGGTTGATTTATGATGGTGATAGAGGATGCGTCGTTAAAAGATTGCTCTCTGTATAAAATTGTTTAAAAGTGTTTAAAAGTGAAAATTATAAAAAAAAGTTAAATCAAACTAATCATAGGAGTATTCAATCATGTGTAAGGATTGAATAGTGCAGCAGGAGTGTGTCTCTTATGAGATATCTGCAAGGTTTGGAGATGCGAGTGCAGCCATCAGTGATAGAAGAAATAAGGTCTGTGTATTTTGCTTAAACTTATTTGGAATTCCAATTAACATTTTCAAAGTGTACACTCAAATCTTTAGTTGAACATTCGAATTAGATAACGCATAAAAAGGCCAAAAACAATCAAATATGATGCATCATAAATTTATCTATAGAGAATTATATCTTTAATATCTATCAAATTAATGTACTCACCGTTTGTGAATTTATCTATTTGAAATATCACGTGCATCATGTATGTTATATTAAATCTTATAACTTCCTTCCAGCTATTGCATGTATAACTTTAAACTATCACTTTCTTGACCTTTAAACACACACATATTTAGTTTATAAATTATCACTTATATGTAATTGATTATAGAGACTTGATAATTTTAACAAAATCTTTTATCACAAGCACGCTAGCGTCGTGTTAACTGTGAAACGTTATTTATGGAAGGGAAACCTCCTTCTTTCATGTATATTGTAGTAGCGCATGCGTTTGGAGATTTAGCGCCGACGCAGTAGTGGGAACATTTTGTTATAGAGAATACATGTATGATATAGGGTGGCACAATTCCATAAGAATAAATGTATAAACCAAATTAATAGTTTCAAAAATATTTTATTATGTTCCAATCAGGTTAAAAATTTTCAAATTATTTTATTAAACTGCTTTACATTTATGTGTTGATTTTTCTTTATTCTCACATCCATGATTAAATTCTCAATATCTTTGTTGTCGTATTTCAATCGTTTTATTTAACAGATAATGTTTCTTTCAGAGGTTGTAAGTTAAAGGTAAGATTAAGAATATATTTCCTCAATCTTTGATTAGTATATCCAGAACTCAAAGGGAGGATTCTCATGCTTCCGACTAATTAAATAAACATTATAAATAAATAATTAATTAAAAAATCTGAGCTAGTCAATCAAGGGAATAATTATAAAATGGCGCCCATAAATATAAATAAATAAACTAAATAAAATTATAAAAAATATATATAAAGATAATAATAATATATATATATATATATATATATATATATATATATATATATATATACCCTCTCGGTATATAAACACAGACAATTCGGTACTTGCCTATGGCGATACGATAAAGATACTATAAAGATATATAGTATAGTAGACAAGTTAGATCATCCATATCCACTCAAATACGATGAGATATAAGATAAGTAAGGCACAATAGATACGATAAGATATGGTAATAAAGATACGATAAGATACGGTAATAAAGATGCGATAAGATACGGTAATAAAGATACGATATCACCCTTAAGGTTTCAGGTGCCTGTGACAAATATTTGAAGGCGGCAAATTATTAACTCTTTAATAGTTTCTAAAAAGTAATTAATTTTTGCTACTCAGATTCAAACTACTAATCAAAATCATAAATCATAATACTAAATACTTAAAAATTTAGAAATATATCTTAAAAAGGAGTCTTGTATTATGACTATCAAATTCAAAGCTTACTACACTAGGGAAATATTTAATTTCCTTCAAATTTTATTTACAACACTATCAACGGAAAAGTAAGTTATTATCATAATAGGGAATGATCATAATAGGTAATTATAATAATCGGTAAGATAAAAGAGAAAACTAATATTTCGAGACATCACCATACATTACATAACCAAGCAGACACTTAGGCAAGTATAAATTGTTAAGTAGATGAGTCATACTCATCCACCTCAGAACCTTCATCATCAGACAAGATACCAGCTTTAAGGTCTTTAACGTGCCATTTACCAATATTTTTTCCTGATTCATCCTTTAACTCATACACTAAGGGAGAAATAACGCGGTATACCGTGCATTGAGTATATTTTGGTAGGAATTTAGCGGAAATATATTTAGCTGTGTCCGATTTTGGGTAATTTTTCTTCCAAACACGATCGCCTACAAAAAATCTAAGATCCCGCTTATGCAAATTGTAACGTTGGCTACTTTGACGATATGCAGCCTGTAAATTTTTCCTCAAAACTTCGAAAAATTTTGGCATCTCTAGTGTATCGTGAACTTTATCGGAAATGATAACCTGATTATTTGCATTTTCAGCAATTGTACCACAAAAAATTTCCCGAAACAGGAACATTTCGAGCAAACACAAGGAATTAAGGGGTGAAATCGGTAACCTCATGTTTCGATAGCCGAATCGCTTGAGCTATTTTATATATTTCTTCATCCCAGGTCCTATGATCTTCATAACTATATGATCGTATAGATGTTACAATAGATTTGTTTACTCTTTCGGTGTGATTAATTTGAGGATGAAAGTTAGCGTTATACCAAACTTTTCCGACGGAATATTTATCCAAGAGATTTTTAAATAGATGATTCGTGAATTGTTTACCATTATCGCAAGAGATGATTTGAGGTGTTCCGAAAATAAGAAAGACATGGTTTTCCAAGACATCTACAATTGACCAAGCTGTAGACTGACGTAAGGGATGCACCAATACAACCTTAGTGAACCAATCAACTACAACAAGTGGGAATTGATTACCTTTACGAGATCTGGGATATGGTCCTAAAAGATCACACAATATCAATTGGAAAGGAAAGTTAATATTACTATATTGTCCCATCAATCCGGCTTGTGGCAAATTGAATGGTTTACAAGATGCACATACTTTACAACGAGTAACATATTTATACACTGATTTCCTGAGATTAGGCCAGTAATAAATTTCTGAAATTCTTTCTAAACTTTTAAAAATTCCGAAGTGAGCAGAAGTTGGACTATCATAAAAATTATGTAAAATTTCCCTTCTATTTCTAGTTGGAACGACAATTTTCCAATCCGAAACATTGCTAATAGGTCCAAATTTATTGAAGACATGTTTATATAAGACATTATTCTCAACTCTAAAACTCGGATATCTTTCGGGAGAATTCTGAACATTAGAAATCATGTCTTTATACCACTTATCGGGATATAAGGTAGATAAGTGTAAAATACTAACTTCAGGTGTCCGAGATAAGGCATCCGCTACTACCGTTCCAGTAGATTTACGGTGAACAATAGAAAAGTCATATTGCGACAATTGCAATATCCATCTAGTTAAGTGAGGAGAGGGTTTTTTTATATTGTTTAACCAAACCAGAGATGAATGATCGGTAATTACAGTGAAATGACGTCCTGTAAGATAATATCTGAAATGATCGATCCCTAACAAAACTGCTAACAGTTCCTTTTCTGTGGTACTAACTTTTCTTTGAGCTTTGGTGAGTTTTTTACTCATGTAAGCTACGGGATGTTCCAATCCATCTTCCAGTTGAAAAAGAACACTTCCTACACCAACATCACTAGCATCTGTCATAAGGAAGAAAGGTTTGTTGAAATCAGGACTACTCAGGATAGGAGCAGTGGTCAAAACAGTTTTCACCTTATGAAAAGCCAGATTTGCTTGTGGTGTTCAAGTAATAGGTTGATGTTTCTTTCGATCGTGTAAGAGATCAGAAATTGGAGCAGATAAGGAAGAAAAATCTTTAAGAAAACGTCGATAATAAGAAACCATCCCTAAAAATCTACGAACTTGAGTGGCAGTTTTCGGAAACGACAAAATTGACATTTAGCTAAATTAACAGTTAAACCGGCATCATGTAATTTTTCAAATACTCTCCGAAGAATTTCCATATATTTATCAAAATCTGCAGTACAAACTATAATGTCATCGAGATAATAAAAACAGTACGGCTCTAGGGAAGGACCAATGACCAAATCGATCAAACGACACATACTAGCAGGAGTAGAGACTAAACCAAAAGGTGTAGTTACATATTCAAATAAACCTTTGCCCTTAACTGCAAAAGCTGTTTTTTCCCGAGATGACTTTTCCAACGGAGTTTGATAAAATGCATGTTTTAAATCGATACTAGATATGTAACGGGTATCTCGAAGTTGACTCAGTATAACTTCGATTGAAGGTAAGGGATAAGCATCTTTATTCAACGTTACACTATTAAGTTTACGTCCATCAAAGCACACTCTATATTTACCATCTCCCTTTTGAACCAACCAAATAGGACTACAATATGAAGACTTACTTTCTTGAATTACACCTAATTCTAGCAAAGTATCTACTTCTTTTTCCAAATGAGCTTGCATAGCCTGAGGTAATGGATATTGAGTTTCTTTAAAAGAAGGAGAATTTCCGGTATCAATGAAATGTTCTATTAAATGAGTCCTTCCAATTCTGTCTGAAGGACTAATGGTTTTAAATAGTTTGATTTAATTCAATTGTTTGACTTGAAGTTAAATGAGAGATATCTTGAATTGTGTTTACTACAGCTAAAGAGAGTGAATTTACAGTTAGAGATAATTTAGAAAAATTTATTTTTACGTTAAAAATTTTTAGAAAGTCCATACCGAGAATAACATCGTGTTTAACAGAAGGTATTAGATAAAATTTCATAAGCCTTTATATCTTGTCTGCGATATCGATATAATCAACCATATTCTGTAACTGACCATCAGCAGTAGATATTTTCGAGTTATATTCAGTTAAAATAGGTATCGATAAGTTATGAATAAAATCCAATGCATGGCAACCAATCAATGAAATATTTGAACCAGTATCAACAAGACAAGAAACTGTTTTATCGAAAATTATGATATCGACATAAGGTCGATTATCATTTTCCGTATTGTACAACAACGAACCTATAGTTTCCAAAGATTCATGTTTTACCTTTGAAACAGTTGCGACATTTGAAGATATTGAAATAAACTTATAAAATCTTTTAACAAACAGAAGCCATGAATTCTTATCATCTTGAATTTCCTGGTTATTAGGAGGAAAATTTGCAATTGAACGGAAATTTATAGTATCATTCTGAGACGACCTTAATTTTTGAATTCGTCTGGTTTTCCCTGAGACTTTATTTTTGGTTTGGTGTTGGATTTTCCTGATGTTCCCGGTTTCTGAGCGACTGTGGTAGAGTGGGAAGCTGTACCACCGTCTTGTACGTTTTTTGTACATTTAGGACATTTAGTTTTTACCATATCTGGGGTTCCACAATCAAAACAAAACGCTTTTCTAGGAATTCGACAATTACTATACTTATGACCTGTTTGTTGACAATTCCAACAAGACCAAGTAGAAGATACTACAGATATATTTTTACGAGATGACTTAAAACAAGAATTATCTTTAAAATAAGTACTAGGTATGCTCAAATCTGGTTCAAGTAAATATTGACCATTTTTATGATTGGATGTAAATTGTTGGTCCCAAGATAATGTTTCCTCTAATCGTTTACATTTTTCCGTCAAAATATCAACAGTATCATTATCAATTAAAGCCAAAGGTTGTGCATAATTAGGTAACAGATTTTTACGAATAATACGAATTATGTTTTTCTCACTAGGTGTGTCATCGAGACGATTGAATAGTCCACACATAGCATTAATGTATAAGGTAACTTTTTCATGCTGGCCCTGTTTTCTCGCCTTGATTTCCTCTAGTAAATCATCCTGATAGTTGTAAGGTAAGAAATTTGACTTCAATTTGGTCACTAATTGTTCCCAGTTTTGAAACTTGCATCTGTTAATCAGATGCCAATTAAATGCCTGATCACTAAACAAATCAACTGAACTAGAAAACAATTCAGCATCCGTAATACCTCTAGAGATTTTATGACAATCAACACGTTCAAGAAACCCAAGTACTGATTCTTTCGAATCCATACCAGAAAATCTTATTCCCCATTTATGAACTGGTACAGGTTTAGAGAATGAGAAGCTTTGATTTGCATTTACCGGAGTAGACTGCCTATCTGTTTCCATAACATTGAGCTTGCTATCCAATTCACCTTCCAAAAGCAATATATCTGAAGTTAGCTGTCTTTTAACCTTTTCATGCTCGTCTTCCTCGCAAATCAAACGAAAAATACGCTGTGTAAGGTGGGTTAGACGACAAGTCAACCTTTTGTACTCTACGTCAGAAGAAGTTCCAACGAAATCTTGAACCTTCTTCTTTAAGTCACCAAAAGAAAGTTTAATTCCTGTAATTTCGGGAAAAAATGGAAGATCGATGTAAGAAAGTGAACTTCGCATATATATCTCTTGAGTTAAAATCCCACGCAATAATTTCCTCTTTTGTGAGACCAATGAAAGTATTTCAAAGCCACGATAAGAAATTTCATGATCTAGCTCATGAGATAATAGATTTAGCTTAAACATCTTTGCCATTTTATCAACATTAATTGACGAAAATAGACAACCCTTGATATAAAAAAAAAGATCCAAAAATCGACTACGATACTATGTAACGATGTGTGTATAAGATATATTTATGAAAATATCAAGATATTACCAATTCCAGAAGAAAAAAGTTTATACGTTAATGTGTTCAGAATTTTATAATAAAAAGATAAGATAATTTATACGATAATTTTTTAAAGTTCAGATATTCGTAAAAAGGTACTATAATGATAAATGTTTAAAGTTCAGATATAAGTAATAAGATAATTTCCAACTATCCAACCTTTCAAGTATTATTGACCAAGAAAGAAGATGTGTAACTTAAACGTTGAGGCGCCAAATTTGCATCGGCCGCTTCGTCGAAGAGCTACTCAGGCGTGGGTTATATACTAGTAGAGACCCAAGGAGTAGATCTTACCGGTTCTCGGGTAATCCTACTTATTTTTACGTAACAAGACGTAAAGATAAGTGGGCGCCACCCTGAGTCATACTAGTCTATAAGTTACCTAACATCGACTAATCCCAGTCAACAAAACAAGAAGTTGGAAGGTTATAAAAAAAATATGAACAATGGTATTTAAAATTTACAAGTAGTTTTATTGAATAACAGTTAGATGTTGTATGAAAATTGAAAATTTATTTACAAGTGGTTTTATTGAATAAAAATTATATGTTGAATGAAAAATTTAAGATAAAAACGTTATTAAATTTTACAACTTAATTTATGAATTTAAAAAAAGCTAGAACTGAAAGTAAATTGAAATTCAAATAAAAAATTAGATTCTGAAGGAAACTAAAGTTTAAACAATAATTAAATATTTTACAAAGATATAATTTACATTGGTACAAACTATTAAGTTGATATTGATGAACATTCGTTGGAAATAATCTATAGTTTTCAAAGATTGTAGACGTTAGTACTTTCCTTGTTTTCTATTCCAATGATGATTTGGATGACGTCCAACGAATCGGGAACCAATCAGCTGGCTGCGTCAAGTTAAGTCCAGAAGTCCAGTCAGTTCTGAATAGAGCCGTGGTCCCAGCAGGTAGAATTCATCAACGGAAAAGGCTTAGGTCGATACGAAGGCTTAGGCCAGTGAAATAACTTTAGGCCGGTACGGAAAAGTTTTTAGGCCGGTAAGAAAAAGTGCTAGAAAAGACACTTGAATCACTAAAATGCAGGATATCTGGAGATTGAAATTACAGTAGGTACAAGTAACATACGTACAAAATTATGAAATGATATCAAACAACGTGGTTCATATATCCTGTATTTTACAATATTTTAAGAAAGTTCATTCATTTTAGAAATAAAAAGCACAATAAAAATCATAAGAAAAGTTACGAATTTATTTAATTTTATTTCAATGGTTCTCAACGTGGAATTCCATTGGTATAAAAAAAATATAAAAAACCAGAACACGTGGTTCATGTTTCCTGTATCAATATTTTAATAGAGATCTTAGAAATAAAAGCACAATAAAAATCATAAGAAAGTTACGAATTCATTTAATTTTATTTCAATGGTTTTCAACGTATAAAAAAATGTATGAAGAACCAGAACAAAATATATATAACAAAAACGAAATCGATATAATATATCTCTGGTACTGAATGTTTTAAAGAAAAATTAAATTGAAACTATTAAGTACCATGTAAGAAAGAATTAACGGAGAAATATTATACCTTTTAAGCGAAACCACTTATCATTTCATAGAAATGCACTTCGATACGATAAGCTAACGAACTCAAAAATAAGTAGATAAATTAACGGCCGAATTTCAGCGCGCATTGGCTTAAATATCCAAATGAAAACGAACTCTTCCGAAAACTTAAAACTCGGCAACCATCGACCAGAAGCATTATTCGATGTTACGAGGGGTAAACGAAATTTACGTTACTCTTTCATCGATGAGAAATATTACGAGTGGTGAACGAAATTCACGTTACGGTGTGATTTGAATGTTTTTGGTGTAAGGCCAGTCACTGACATAATAATAAGGATAATATTTACTCTTTCCTGCTTCCAAATCCTTTTAATTTCCATTGCCAGGTCTATGCATTTGGCGACTTTTTCATCATATTTCGTTCGGATGTTTGTATCACTGGGAATAGCTATGTCAAATAAGTATGTGATTTTTTCCTTCTTTAACTGAAAAATGATATCTGGTCTATTGGTGGGTATTGTTTTATCTGTTTGAATATTAATATCCCAGTACAGTTTAAATTCTTTGTTTTCAAGTATAGAAGCTGATGTTTACTTGTAGTATGGCTCGATGTTTTCTAGGAGTTTATATACGTGGTGGCTAGTGCTTGATGAACTACTTTTGCTGCTGCATTGTGTCTTGCTGTATATTCTGAGCCAGCTAGTATTATACATCCACTTGTAATATGCTCGATTGTTTCTTTCTGGAGGTGGCATTTTCTGCATAGGTCATCTACAGTAGCTGGGTCCTTGATTATATGTTTTTTATAATTCCTAGTTGCAATGACTTGGTCTTGGATAGCAAGTAGGAATCCTCCTTATGATGATTTTTTACCAATAAAATTTTGTTTCATGCGGTATCTGTGCTGTCCATGTAGTATTTTTTCTGACCAAGTATTCATTTTTTCTTGTTGTAGTTGCGCATCATTGTATGTATCTGCCGGATGGTTTGTTTGGGATAGGTTGAGGGGTGTATAATTTTTATCTGCCTTACTTATCGCTGTATGTAGACTGGTCTGTTTAGTATGAAAGAATTCTCGGAGTTTTGTATTTGCCTTGTGTGTAGTGATGTTATGTCTATAATTCCCCTGCCTCCTTCATTTCTTTTGATTGTTAGCCTTTCTTTGCATGAGTTTGGGTGTAGTTCGGAGCGCATGAGGATGTTAATGTTTTCTAGGTCTGTTTGGGACCACTTGATGATACCGAATGAATAGGTGAGGGTAGATATGGCATATGTGTTTATTGCCTTAGCAAGGTTCCTGGAATTTAACTTCGTTTTTATCAGTTTGGTGAATCCAGTTTTGAATTCATTAATGAGCTCTGTTTTGATGTGCGTCTGGTCGATTTTAGTGCTTTGATGGAATCCTAGGTACTTGTATGTTTCCTTTCTAAGCATGCTGTCTAGTGTTTTATCATTTCCGATTTTAACCTCATGACGTTCCTTCCACTGACCTCTATTTATTTGGAGTACCTTGCATCTACTTATTCCAAACTCCATACAGATGTCTGAGGTGAATTTTTCTGTGATTTTGAGAAGGCCCTTCAACTGTGTTTCTGTAGCTGCGAAGAGTTTGATGTCGTCCATATATAACAAATGGTTTATTTGATGTTGGGTTTCTTTTTTGTGCTTGAGATTAAAGCCAAACTGTGCATTATTAAGTAGGTTTGAGAGTGGGTTAAGACAGAGGCAGAACCACAGAGCGCTAAGTGAATCTCCCTGGAAAATACCACGTCTAATATGGAGTTCGTCTGTTTGGATGTATTCGGATCCAGTATTTAATTGTATTTTAGTTTTCCAGGTGTTCATGATTTGCGTAAGGAATTCTCTGATTTCTAATTCGTGATGGATAATTTTTTTTGTGTGTGAGCTTCGACTGCCAAGGCCATTAGCTCTTCTACATGTTATAGTTTTCTCAGTATATCACTACGTCTCAAAAAGGTGAGTAGTTTTTGTATAGCTCCAAATTCATTTTTAAAAGTAGTTTCTATTTCAGGATATACAATTCCACTTTGTCGTCTGTGGAGTTCATAGTTGGGTCATGTGAGGATATGTTGTACTGTTAGGCGAACTCGACAAGTGTCGCATCTGGGTCTCTCTGAGCCTTCAAGAAGGTATAGGTGAGTGAAATATGTATGCCCTATTCGTATTCGGCAGAGGGAAACTTGTTCTCTCCTAGAAAGTTCTCCTGGGTAGTATCATTTCTTTATTGATGGTTTGATTTTCCTGAGGGGTCCTTCTCGCTCTAACCAATGGTGTTGCCATGCTTCCAAAAGTTTTTGTTTAACATATTTTTTAATATCTTCCACAGGGACAGGTATTCCTTCATCTACTGTATCGGTGGTAGCATCCCTGGCGGTAGAATCTGCTAACTCGTTTCCGGTTATATTCATGTGGCTTGGGACCCACATGAGTGTTACTATTTTATTGGCTGCCATAAGGTTTGTGTTCATTTCTAATATCTTGATAGCCCATTCGTTCAATGTAAATGGATTTTCTAGGGAATTGATAGCACTTGGGGAGTCTGTACAAATCAGACATCTCTCATTTTCTTGGAATGAGAAATATAGCATTGCTTGCCATATAGCATATAATTCTGCTGTAAATATGCTACATGTAGGGTTCAGTGTCCAGTGGTAAGGGTTATTATGCACTACGAAGGCAGCGCTAACCCCATTTCCAGTACGAGATCCATCTGTGTAGATAAACAGAGAATCACTGTATGTTTGACTTTGCTCCAGAAAAAGAGATCCATATGTCGAGGCTGATGTATCTTGCTTCTTCCATTCACTTAAGGATATGTTGATATTTGGTCTTTGCCTCTCCCAGGGTGCAACGATCGGGTGGTTGTGGAGTTGTTGCATATAGTTACCATCATTTTCTGGTAGCAGAGTATTTAGTGGCTGCCTCTAAGTATCTTATTGATTGGTCGTGTTGAACTTCGTGAATATGTATTTTCTATATTCGTGAAACGCTGGGAATTCAAATGGTTTGGGATAGATCGTACTTTCACAGCGTATATAACTGTATTCATTTCTCGTCGTAGTTTGATGGGTTGAGATGAAGAGTCTACCAGAATAACTTCTATTGGGCTAGTTCTGAAGGCTCCGGTAGCAAGGCGGATGACTGTGTTTTGGATTCTATCAAAAACCTTCAATTTTGATGGGCGCGCAGAGCCGTATATCATGCAACCATAATCAATTTTAGACTGAATAAGTGTTTGATAGATTCTCAGTAAAATTTCTCTATCCGAGCCCCAGTTGATACTCGCTAAACATTTCATGATATTGATGACTTTGTGGGTTTATATGTGACGCCCAAGTCAGTTTCTTATCAAAGATGATACCCAAAAGTTTGGTTTCTTCTCTATAGGTTATCAGATTTTCGTCTAAATATAAAGTAGGGTCTGGATGGTCTGTTCTTAATCTGGAAAAGTGCACGCAGTGTGTTTTTTCGGGGGAAAATCTGAAACCAGTTATTTTTGCTAGAGCATTCACTCTGTTGATTTCTCTTTGGAGAGTATGGTCAATGGTTTTCATGGAGTGGTTTCGACTGAATATGGAGAGGTCATCAACGTATAATACAGTTTGGATACCTTCAGAGGGGTTGCAAATGAGATTGTTTATAGCGATTTAAAAAAGGGTGACACTGAGGACGGATCCTTGGGGTATTCCATTTTCCATAATCCTCTCAGATGATTCCCAGTTTCCGATCCTCACTAAGAAAGATCTGTCAGCAAGAAAGGAATTCAAAACTCTTGGTAGGTTTCCGCGGATATTCTATTTATGTAATTCTTTTATGATCGCATATTTCCATGTCATGTCATATGCGTTTTGTAGATCCAGCATGATAGCTACAAGATGTTGTCGTTCTTTGAAAGTTTCTTGGATTTCCATTTCGAGAGCACTGAGAGCATCGATGGTAGAACGGTTTCGTCGGCAACCAACTTGTCTTTCAGAAAGGAGGCTTTTATCATCTTCTCAAATAATTTTCCCAAACATGAAGTTAGGGAAATCGGGCGGTAATTCTTTGGGTAACATGAAGTCACACTTTCTTTTGGAATTGGGATAATGATTGCTTTCTTCCAGTTTCTTGGGTATACGTTACAAAGCCAGCTTTTATTATAGAGTTTAAGTAGATTGTTTTTGTCTTTCGGAGATAAATGGTTCAACATTCCGTACATTATTGAGTCGTGACCTGGAGCGCTTTCTTCACAAGTGTTGAGTGCGTATTCCAATTCTTGTATCGTGAAAATGTTATTGTACGTGAGGTTCTCATTTATATCAAAATCTAAACTTTCTCTCTCTTCTTGAGATTTAAGAGTTTGGAAGTCTTAGTCATAGTTCACAGAACTGCAGATCGATTGAAAGTGATCTGCAAAAGCTTCACTTATTTCAGGGATTCCTCTTATGAGTTCATCATTGATGTCCAAAACTTATGGCGTTATGAGTTTACGGGTGCCTGCTATTGTTTTTATTTTCTTCCAGACCTCGGTTGTGGGTGTGTCTGTAGTCAATGATGAGACATATTCCTCCCATGAATTTTTCTTGGCTTAGTTTATTGTAAGTTTAGCATGGGCTCTAGTTCTTTTGAATGCAATCAGATGAGCTTCTGTGGGGTATCGTCGAAATTTATGCAGTGCTCTCTGTCTCGCTGATACAGCTTCTCGGACATTTTCATTCCACCAAGGGACGTCTTTAGATGTTTTCCTAGTCAAAGATTTTGGTATACTTTCGTTTGCAGCCAGTAGAATGGTTTCAGTGGTTCGCTGTACTGCTTCTTCAATAGTATCGGAAATATTGGGGTTGGGGACGGAGACACCGTTTGAAAAGGTATCCCAGTTTGCTTTCTTGATTAACCACCTTTCTCGGGAATTGAGTTCTTGAAGAGGAGAGTCAATTCCGATGATGATAGGGAAATGGTCACTAGAGTGTAGGTCATCCATTGTTCTCCATGTAAAACGTGGAGCAATGTTCGGTGTTACGAAACTGAGGTCTATGGTGGAGAAGGAATTCGATCTCATATTGAAGTGAGTGGGTTCACCATTATTTAAAAGGAACAATTGTCTGTCTTCCATTATTATTTCTACACTTTTGCCACATGTATCTCTTATTTGAGAGCCCCAAAGTCGTGAATGTGCATTCCAATCTCCAACAATGATGGCAGGTTCAGGGAGTCGGTTCAATATATTTTGAATTCCTTGTACGTTCCAATGGGGATTCGGAAGATATATGTTACATATCGTGAGTTCAATTGGTGTCCTAATTCGGATGGCCACAGCTTGCAGGTTAGTGTTCAATCTCATTTCTTTCGTAGGAATCGAATCTCTGATGAAGATAGCCACTCCTCCTCTTGCTCTCAGGTCAGGTTGTACGTCTTTACGGAGGCATTGGAAATCTCTGAGAGAGAATTTTTCGTCTGGTTTCAAGTGGGTTTCCTGAATGGCAATTAGAATTGGTGATATTTTACATTTGATGGATTGTAGTTCAGGTAGGTGCAATTTTATCCCATTACAGTTCCATTGCAGTATATTTGAGTGAGTATGTATAGTGTTCATTATTTATAAATTATGTGGGGAAAACAGTGGTTTTGTTTCCTGAGATGGTGGCATCTCAGGACGCGTCAATTTTTCTCCGCTATTTTTGCGTGGTTTACCTTTAGGCCAGCCTTTTTTAGTTTTTTTCCTAGTGTTCGTGTGAGTGGACACTGACTCCTCACATGAGGAATCTTCTCGGAGACGTTTGGATATCTGTGAGGATTGGATGTCAGAGGCGAGGTATTCAGCAATCTTTGACTCCGAAAAGGATTGGATTTGGGAAAAGTTTAGTTCTTTCTTCAAGGCATTAACTAATAGTGGGACCAATTCCTTTATTAACTCTTGTGTATTCGTTATTGTAGGTGAAGTTGTTGGGCAAGGGATGTTGGTAGCTTGTGAGTGATACATTCGGTTTGGGGGTGTGTACGACTACCTTTTTTGCTTCTGCATATGTTAGGTTGTTCTTTACTTTAATTTCTTGGATAGCAATCTCTTGTTTGTAAACAGGGCACTCTCTAGATCTTGCAGGGTGTGGTCCATTGCAAATCACACAACTGATTGGTGGTTCGCAGGGTTCACCAGTATGGGGGGTTTTTCACATACACAAACTTGGTTTCTCGTACATCTCGTCGCAGGATGTTCAAACCTTTGGCAGCGGAAGCATCTCAGCGGTGCAGGGATATAGGGGCGGACTTTCAAAAAGTAAAAGGCAACTTTTATATTTTGCGGGAGTTTAGGTGTATTGAAAGTAAGAATATGGCTGCCTGTATCTGTTAGAATTCCATCTTTCCTTGTTTTCATTCTCCTTACTTCCACGACTCCTTGTTCCTTCAGTTCTTCCAATATCTCTTCTTCTTTACAATTCAAAAGATCTCTACATGTTATGACTCCGCGTGCCTGATTCAGTCTTGAGTGAGGTATTACTTCAACTTCTTGATTTAAGATCACTTTTAATTTTCCTAATTCTCTGGATTGAGCTGCTGAAACGGTTTCAATCAATAAACCATCTCGTATTTTCTTTAGATTCTTCACTTGACCAACTTTTCCATATATAAATTTATTCAAGAGGAAGGGATTCGTTTTCGCGAAATCACCTTCTGTACCCTTCACGATCAAGAACCGGGGTGGTGCCGCCGTCTCCTGATTCATGTTCTGTTTAGTAGGTTTTAACGTGGTACTACTATACACATCCTGATTTATAGAGGCAGGAACCTCATTGGAATTTCAAAGTGAATTTACGTCCATTTGAATCCCACGAGTCGGGTAGAAAGGGGTCGACCATAGCAGTGCTCCCTTACCATAGCAAGGCTGAAATACAAGTGAGTTTCACCAGGTGCTCACGGGGAATCGTTAGTGACTACCTCTCAAACCCCAGAGGTGTAGTTGTTTCATGATAGAATAACGCCATGTTCTGTCATAGGCTTTCTGAAGATCAAAACTAACTACTACCAAATGTTCTCTATTAAGGAAAGCGGTTTGAATTTCATTCTCTAGGAAAACTAGAGCGTCGGTTGCAGAGTGTTTGTTCCGACATCCAACTT
This sequence comes from Galeruca laticollis, assembly GCA_963921935.1. Taxonomy (NCBI): domain Eukaryota; kingdom Metazoa; phylum Arthropoda; class Insecta; order Coleoptera; family Chrysomelidae; genus Galeruca; species Galeruca laticollis. Next base: position 125,500,443 of record OY998181.1, read on the forward strand.
GCGATTCTGATAAAAGGAAGTTAGATTCCATCCACCAGGTGAGTCTATTATTAACGATCTTCTCGAAAACTTTTCCCATGCAGCTTGTTAGTGAAATCGGGCGGAAGTTGTTTGGATCTAAAGAGGATTTTCCTTGTTTTAACTCTGGAATGACAGTGGCAATTTTCCATTGTATCGGATATATTCCTGATTCCCATATATCGTTGAACAATTTTAAGAGTTTATGTTTCTCTTGCACAGGTAAGTTTTGGAGCATGCAATATAATATATTGTCTTGGCCTGCCGCAGCTTCCGAGCTGATTTCGAGAGGAAATTCTAGCTCGTCTATTGTTATATTGCAATTGTAGTTGAGACTGAGTTGCGTATTGAAATTAAGAGCACTATTTTCCTCATGTGTTTTCGTATTCAAAAACTGGGGGTCATAATTGCTTGATTTACTTATCTGAGCGAAATGATCGGCTGTTTCGCAGATCTCAATTGGGTCTGTTATCATTCTGTCATCGCATGTGATAGTTTCTGGAATATCGAAAGTGTTTTTGCCGGCGATTATTCTCATCTTTCTCCAAATATCTCCAAGTCCGATCTCAGGTGTTATTGACGATATGTATTCTTCCCACGAGGCCTTTTTTGATTGGGTGATGAGCCTTCTTGCAAAGGCTCTAGCTTTTTTGAAAATAATTTGGTTGTCAAGAGTTGGATGTTTGTTCAATTTATTGTACGCTTTTTTCCTTTTTGATATTGCCTCTTTGATGTCGTCGTTCCACCAAAGAAATGGACGATGAGATTTGGTTGGCTTTGACATGGGAATACTAGCTTTGGCAGCACATATCACAGCGTTGGTGAGAATATCTACAGAAATTTCATTATCATCTGGGAGGTTGGGGATATTTATTAATTAGCTTTTTTCGGTAGCCATCTCTCTTTCATCGAGTATGTTCTCACGAGACTATCCGCGTGAATGATGATTGGGAAATGGTCGCTTGAATGGAGATCGTTCAAAGTATCCCATGTTAATCTCGGAGCAAGGTGAGGAGAGCATAAACTGAGATCGATCGCAGAAGTTTCGCCAGAACGTGTTTCAATATGAGTAGCTTTACCGGAGTTCAAAAGTATCAAGTTGTTCTCATCTATCACAGATTCCATTCTTCGGCCCCTAATGTCCATTATGTGACCTCCCCAAGAAGGTGAGTGGGCGTTGATATCTCCAAGGATCAAAAATGGGCGAGGAAGTTCATCGATTATACTCTGGATATCATGGGGGAGCCAAATTCCGTCAGGTAAGTACAGCTTACAGATAGTAACCTTGAATGGAAGCTGAATCTGGACTGCAATCACTTGAAGATCTGTGGCTACTCTTCCTTTTTTTGCAGGTATATTTTCACGGACGAAGGGGGCAACACCTCCTCTGGTTCTATGGATGGGATGAACATATTTGCGGAAGCACTGATAACCTCTAAGGTGGAAGGGGGCATTGGGTTTCAGATGGGATTCTTGAAGGGCTAATACGAGGGGGGAGATTTGATTTTTTATTATTTGTATTTCACTGAGCTTGTGGATGAGGCCGTTACAGTTCCATTGTAGGAATGAATTATATTTGTTGGGTGTGAATTTTAATAGGTTAAATAAGTTAATAAAATGTAATATTATGTGAATAAAATTGATAAATATGTAAAATGAATAGAAATGTATATACCTATATATACTTGTAGAAATATAATATGATTCATCATCTGGTGGTCTGTTTTAATTCAGATATCTAATCTGTATCTGTCTGGGAATTAGGAGGGTCGGGAATGGGAATTTCTTTTCTAGGTTTGCCTTTCTGCCAACCTCTTTTTGACCTCTTCCTAGGTTTATCCTGCTGTTCAGAAAAAGTTTCACTCGTTATCGAGTCCAAGTCTGAACTATCAGATCTGTCCCGCTTAGATGCCTGGGACAAGGGACGGCTGAAAGGGTATTCTGATGTTGTTCCTGATAGTGGGAGAGAGGGTCGTTTAATATTAGACGATGTGGATAGTGATGGAAAAAATTTATTTTTGAGGGCATCGATAAAGAGTGGGAGAAGTTCTTTGACGATATTTTGTGAGATGGGGTCCGAAAGACACGTGGCAGCTTGGGCATAAGACGTATTTGGCTTTGGGGTATGTGCAATGACTTTTCTTCTAGCTTCACTATAGGTAATATTATGTTTGTCTTTCATTTCCTGAATTGTAATCTTCTGTTTGTAGACTGGACAATCTTTTGATCTAGCAGAATGGAGACCTTCGCAATTGACACATTTGATTGGCTGTGAGCATGGGGTTCAATTGTGAAGAGCTTTTCCGCATACACAGACTTGGTCTTTTGTCCATCTTACAGCAGTGTGGCCAAAAAGTTGGCATCTAAAGCATCTTAATGTAGATGGGATGAAAGATTGAATCTTTAGACAGTAAAAGGCAACTTTGACTTCTTTTGGAAGCGTGGGGGAATTGAATATCAGAATATGATTCGGTGTATCGATAAGGGTGCCTTCTCTCTTACTTTTTATTCTCCTAACCTCAGTAACACCTACATCTTTCAGTTCTTCCAATATTTCCTGTTCCGTACAGTTGAGTAGGTCTCTACAATTTACAACACCCTTAGAGAAATTGAGCCTCGCATGCGGGGAGACTTCTACGTCGTGGTCTAGGAATTTCGTCATACTTGATATCTGTCTCGATTGAGCTGCAGATGCCGATTCAATGAGTAAACCTTCTTTAATCTTCCTCAAATTTTTCACTTGTCCAACTTGACCATAGATATATTTTTGAATTAAGAAGGGATTTGTTGAAGCAAAATCTGCCTCTTTCCTCTTCACGACCAAGAACCGATATTGTGGTATCGTCCCTTGACTCGTTTTGAGAGGAGGCACCTCTTTTGGGGGGATTTGGTTTGAATTGGCCATTTAATTCCCACGAGAAGGAAAGAAATACTAGGTCAACTGCGGCAGTGCTCCCTTACCGCAGTAAGGCTGGTGTACGGGTGAGGTTCGCCAGGTGTTCACAATGAATCGTTAGCGGCTAACTACGTGTAGTCATTCATCTCTCGGCATCTTCCACCTTAGATTCCGAATTTTTACAGGTTTATTCCTGTTTCTTTTTCGCTGGTTTACTCCATCGGGACTCTTCTGTCTGGGTTACCATACCATAGCCGAGGGTTCCAGTTTTTCGGCGCCGGAAACTCGCCGCTCGTCCCCCATGTCTGGTCAGGACTTGCCAGTGTGTTCGGATGTAACTTGGGCATGTTGGATCTTCTACTGGCATTTGTTGGTGCTACCATATCGGCATAGATAACCCCACCAGTGCCCCACTGACCATTTCTGAGCTGTTTTTTAGTTTCACTCCTCTCTTCCCGTCCATGTGGCTCGAGGAGGGAGGAAGTTACTGAGCCACTCCACCAACGACAAGGTCTTACAGCTCCTAGGAGTGGTATTATTATTATTATTATTATTATTATTATTATTATTATTATTATTATTATTATTATTATTATTATTATTATTATTATTATTATTATTATTATTATTATTATTATTATTATTATTATTATTATTATTATTATTATTATTATGTGTCTAATATGAACCAGTTTTGGAGATGCTGAATCGCGGTTGGCTCCAATAACTAAAGGAATTCCGCAGAGATCTATACTAGGACCAATTTTGTTCATAATTTATATTAATGACCTACCAACTGCGCTGAAGGAAGCACGTTGTGGTCTCTTTGCGGATGATACGACCACGTTGGTTAGGGGTGATGAGACTTTGAACAATTCTAGCATGAGGATACTAAAATCATGGTTTAACAGCAACCATTTAAAGCTGAATGAACAAAAAACACAGAGCATCTGTTTCAATCTAGTAAGCTGAAATCAATTTCGGAGCCTGTCAGCTTACTTGGGATAACTCTCGACTCGCGATTGGTTTGGGCGGCTCACATAGAGGGCTTATGTTCAAGGCTCGCCTCCCAAATATTTGCCTTAAAGTAAATGAGGAACTGTCTTAGTCAACAGGTTTTAAGAACAGTCTATTTCGCGCTTGTACATAGTCACCTTAACTACGGTCGTTGATTGAGAAGTACTTCTCAATCAACGCTACGGTGTTGTACTGTGGGGCAGTGCCACTAATGTTGCGAGAGTCTTCTCACTCTAGAAAATGGCTGTACGTGTCATCGTAAACGCCGAGTATGATGATTCTTGCCAAAAACATTTTAAAAAATTACAAATACTTCCGCTTCCTTGTGTATATGTCTACGAGTGTCTGAGAAGTATACATAGCAATATCGACCTGTTATTACTTCACTCGGACGTACATGGATATGCCACTAGGAATGCGACATCCATTGTGCCTCTGAGGTGAAGAATTTGTTTATCTTAGAACAACAGGCTGGATTATAATTTATATAATGCGTTGCAACAATACTATAAGGGCACTGACATAAAAAGATTGAATAAAATTGGTTTTTCGAAATTAATCAAGAAATTATTATTGGAACACTGTTTTTATAGTGTGGATGACTTTATTGCGTTCTGCAGTAACCCTTGACTTACATATCGGTTCCCAAACGGATGATTTTTAATTATATATATATATATATATATATATATATATATATATATATATATATATTCATATATTTTTTTGATTATTGATTTTTTAATGTAATATTTGACTGTTATCTGTGACTCTTTATGTATTTGGACTGTGTTAAACTAATTAACATCTGCATTCATATTTATTTTCTAAAAAACTTCATAATTTGTGACGATATGTACTATTTTTATACTAAACGTCAATAAACTATACTATACTATACTATACTATACTATTATTATTATTATTATTATTATTATTAATATTTTTTTGTAAGGCGTCGACTGCTATGGTCATTAGCCTTTCCTCTGTCCATACTTTGAAACCTTTCTATTAGAAATCCTCATATAACAAAACGTCTAAACTTCTAGAACTTAAGCCTTAAGTAAAGTTGACTATTTTTTCATATTTTTAAATAATAATTAGTCATTATTAAGAAATCTATAACATTCTTCTGATCGATAGGTGTAGAAAAACAGGTGTTCAGATCATTTCCCAACCCGATCATTTGACGAGCTCCAACAAGACGTGTACAGTCAAGCAACAGGTGTCTAACTGTTAATCGAATTCCACACTCACAAATTGGTGGGTTTTTTCCCAGAAGAAGGTATGATGATGTTAAGTGCGAGTGGCCTATGCGAAGTCTTGATAGAGTACGACTTCTTCTTTTCGTTTTTTCAAATGGTAAGCAGTTTGTTTAAGTTGTACTCTTGGTTGTTTTATTTTTAAAAATTTTGGTATCGAGTTGCCAGTCTATCTGCCATTTATTAATAATTTTCTGTTTGATGTCTATTTTAAAATCTTCCAAGTTTTGTATGGAGGCAAGTTCATCTGCATTTATTGCCCTTTTTGCCGCCAAGTCAGCTCTTTCATTACATGTTATCCCAATGTGACTAGGAATCCAGATAAAAATTATGTCGATTTGTGGTTGTTGAAGGTTGTATAAAAGGCTTTGCATGTAGCTGGTTAATGTGTCGGTTGTTTCCTTATTAGTTATTGCTTTTAAGACCCTAAGAGAGTCAGAGCATATTGCTGCATTCGTTATATTATTATTTTCTATATATTTAATCGACTCCAAAATTGCATAGTGTTCGGCGAAATATATACTGGTCCAAGAGGGGTGTTTCCAATGAAAGGCCTGTTCTTTTACAAATATAGCATTTCCTACTCCTTGATCGGTTTTGGAACCGTCGGTATATATCTCAAGAGGGTTATTATGGTTTTGTAAAATATGTTTTATTTCATTAATGAACGTATTAACTGGTGAACTGATTCTATCATACTTTAGACAGTTTTGGTGAAACACTGGATTTCTAAATCTCCATTGGGGATAGGAAATATGTTGGAGAAATTGCTGAAACGGCATGTCATGTGTTGTAATCCTAGCATTATCCGTTTTACCCGGATAGGTAAAGGGATAGTATTAGTATGCCTAGATTGAAACGAATCTGTTTCCTCCTCACTAAAAATATTAGTTATAAGTGGATTATAGGGTGTGGAGTATTTTTTGCAGAAGTAATTTGCCATTATAAATTGTCTTCTATACTTAAGAGGAGGAATACCGCCTCGCAGCATAAAGAGGAGTAAGGGCTTGTTCTAAATGCTCCCAAGGCTAGTCTGATGCTAGTGGCCTGAATATACTCTAATTTTCTGAGCTTTGATTCACTAGCAGAGCTATAAACAATAGCCCCATAATTCATTTTAGACATTATAAACGATTTGTATATATTCAATAAAACATTAACATCAGAACCCCAGTTAATATTTGATAGACTTCTTAAAATGTTAAGCCTTTTTTACATTTTGTTGCTAGATATTCAATGTGTTCTTTCCATATTAATTTTCTATCGAAAACAAGACCTAGGAATTTAATAGACGGAGTCATTTCAATAGGGTGTCCATAAAGATTGATATTCGGTTCTGGATGATCCTTTCTTAACCTACAATAGTGAATACACTGAGTTTTGGTTGTGGATATTCTAAAACCGCGCTGTTCCACATACTCAACTATTCGATCAACAATGTTCTGTAGAGTTTGAACTACATTTTTCATATCTAGGGATGAGTAGTAAATAGCTAGATCATCTACATATAAACTTTTCTGAACCTCTACCGGAATGACATCCACTATACCATTAATTGCTACAAGGAATAGTAGAACAACGCTAAGGTTTGAGCCTTGAGGTACACCATTTTCTGGAAAATGTGTTTGATATGACTCATTGTTCACCCGCACTCGGAATGTTCTATTACATAAGAAGTTTTGAACGAACCGAGGTAAGTAACCTCTCAAACCCCATTTGTACAAATTATCCATTATTCCAAATCTCCAGGTTGTATCAAAAGCCTTTTCAATGTCGAAAAAAATGGCAACAATGTGAGATCTATTCGAAAAGCTGTTTTTAATATAATTGTCCAATAGAACAAGGTGGTCAGTTGTAGACTTTCCTCTTCTAAAGCCCATTTGAAAGTCAGAAAGGAGTTTTTTATTCTCCAACTGCCAAAGTAGCCTTATGCTGACCATTTTTTCCAAAAGCTTACCAATGCAGCAAATTAATGAAATTGGACGATAATTGGAAGGATATTGTGAGTTTTTTCCTATTTTTGGAATTGGAACGATAATGACATCTTTCCACTGAGTAGGGCACTTTCCTGTTATCCATATTTGGTTATACATATTAAGTAAAAATATTTTTTTTGTTTCGGGGTAATCTCAAAAGTACTCCGTAAGAAATTGAGTCATTTCCTGGAGATGACTTCTTTTTAGCAGTATCTAACGCATGTTCTAGTTCTTCCAGTGAAAATAGGTCATTATAAGGTAAATTCTCGTTGGTATGAAAATTAAAGTGTTGTTCTTCAGCATTTTTTTGTGTTGTTTGAAAGTATTATCGTAGTTTTCAGAGGAACTGGTTGATTCAAAGAATTTTGCTAGCTCTTCAGCTATATTTTCATTGCCTGTTATTTCCTTTCCGTCTACTATAAGTAACGGTGACGGCTTTGAGAAATATTTCCTCTTAATTTTCCGGATTTTATCCCATACTTCTTTTACCGGAGTCTCACTGGAGATAGAGCTTACATAGTCCTTCCACGATTCCTTTTTACCCTTTACAATTAGAAACCTTGCATTTGCTCTAAGACTTTTGAAAATGATCATATTTTCTTTTGTTGGCACTTTTTTGAAAACATTAAAAGCCTTTTTCTTATTTTTTATTGCAGTCTCTAGTTCTGAGCTCCACCATGGCACCCTTTTTTTATTTAGTGTACCTTTTGTTTTGGGGATAGATAATTCAGCAAAATTTTGGATTGCTTTGGTGAATTTTTCCACTAGCTCTTCTATAGTTACTCCTGTTATTCGTAAGTTTTCCATCGAATTGTTATATTCTTTCCAGTCGGCATGTTGAAATAAACACTTTGGGCGGGGTATACAATCACTCAGTTTATCTACTGCTGGTAATTCAACAGAGATTGGAATATGGTCTGTATTCCATTCAGATCTAACAGCCCATCTAAAATTGAATGCAATTTGAGGTGACGATATACTAAGATCAATTGCAGAAAATGTATTTGATTTAGAGTTTATAAAAGTTCCTTCTCCGGTGTTCAGGAGAACAAGGTCCAACTCATTTATGATATCTTCCAGTACTCTACCGCCAGGGCAAGTTTTAGCAGATCCCCATAAAGTATTGTGTACATTAAAGTCTCCAACCACCAAGAAAGGTTTCGATAACTGTTGAAAACAGCTCCTTAACTGCTCAGGTCTCCACTTGGTTAGGTCTCCACTTAGCGTTCGGAAGGTATATATTACAAATAGTCATTTTCAATGGAAATTTTATTTTTATTGCTACGACTTCTAAGTCACTGTGTAATTGTACTTCATTGTATGGTATGTTCTCTTTTATGAGTATCAAAACACCACCTCTTGCTCTTTGGTTTGGAGCAGCATTATATCCAACCGATTTATATCCCCTTAAACTGAATTTTTCATTTTGTCTAAGGTGTGTTTCTTGAAGACAGATACAAAGAGGAGAGGCATTTAGGATCATTGTTTTCAGCTCAGGGTAGTGCAGCTTACACCCATTGCAGTTCCATTGGAGAATATTATGGTGTAAAGGCATTAAAATGAAAATAATTTAAATGAACGGTATATATGTTTATATATATAAGATTTGATATTCGTGTTATATCTGCGTATTGAGTGTAAAAATGTACAATTAAAATATTGAAATAAATATAGGTAACATGAAAAATAAATAAACAAAATTAAAATAAATATAAAATTTGTATAAATAAACTTTATGTATAAATGTTTTTGGTAAATAACTATGCAATATTTGTATGAAATGAAATGTAGTACTAAATTTCCTTATCACAGATTTTTTCACCTCTTATGAGAGGTGGTTTTTCATTTTTATTTCTGGGAAGGTCAAAAGATTCTAAATTTTGTGTATCATCAAGGGTTGGTTGATAGGAACTAGGGGTTTTATAGGAATGAGAAGTTTCAGGGACGGATTTAGTTGTTTTAGTAATATTATCTAGGGAAGTTTCTCTTGATCTTGGTTTTCTTCCTCTTTTTAGTTTTTGCGTGGTTCGTAACTACTGAGTCCAGGATTAACCACTCTTTACTTCCCTTTGCTTTGCTCTTACATCCATTTTATTTTCAAGCTAATATTTGGTGTTCTTTTAGATGTTGGTTGATTTTTTGCTCAATTATTCCAGTGAGAATCTTATAGACAATAGGTAAACATGTAATCGGTCTATAATTTTGTGGGTTTTCAACGTTTTTATTTTTTGGCAACATGTAAGTAATTCCCTTGGTGAAAAATATAGGGATCTGTGTTGGATCCATTATAGCCGAATCAAGTTGATCTGCTAAAGTTTCATGGATGGCGGTGAGATTTTTCCACCAGTATGCATGGATTTTATCAATCCCTGGAGCTTTCCAGTTAGATAGACTTTTGGTGGTATTCTCAACATCTTGCACCAATATGTGTATCCCTTGCATTTCCGGGGTCGCTGCCATTCTTTCCTTCTCTTGATTGATCCAGTAGGCCCTTCCATCATGTTTTCTGGGTACTTCCCACAACTGTGACCAATATTGGTGCATTTGGTTTTGGTCCGCAGGTGCTGCTTCATAGTGGTTCGATTGTTTTTCTCCCAGTGAGCGGTAATATCGTTGTTGGTTTTGTTGGAATAGGTTATTATCTTTGTAACGATTAACGCGTTCTTTATACCTTCTTATTTTACTCCCCAACATTTTTATTTTTTGTTTTAAGTCTTCCATGTACGACATCAGCTTTTGTTTGGAGTTAATTTTTTGTTTTTTGCACAGCTTTTTAATTTGGTTGTTTAGGCGTGCTGTGGTTTTAGTAGTTTGAAGGTATAAATTTGCCCTATTTCTCTTCTTGTGTTATTGATTTTGGTTTGAATTATCTTAGACCATGGAGGTTCTTCCTGAATTTGTTTTGTACTTCTTTTAGCTCTGTCGAATGGTGTTCCCAGCATTGCCAATGTTGTCAGCGCAGCGCAGTAGACTAGATGGCATGTGCCTTCCAAGTTGGAACAGGTGGGTAGCTTTTCTTTTAAGACATTGTTTATTTGGGCGACTGTCTCTTTTGCTGTCTTTGAGTACCTTATTTTGGGTAACAGAGGTCGATTTCTGAACGGAATACCATCGTATTTTAATATGTTTTCATTGGAAGCGTTTTGAATTTCAGTAGGGATTTCTTCTGGTCGGATTTCAAAGATTGTCGATCTTCTAGTTACAACGATAGGTTCTCGTTGTTCAATGTCACGATTTTCATTGTTTTTTAATAGCTGTAGTTGTCGTCTCGCTTCACTCTTCAGTTCTTCTATTTCAGCCTCCGAGAAAACTTTTCTTCGAACTATGGACCTCACTTGATCTGAAAGTTGTTGCGACTGGCGTGGAAAATCGGGTCGTACCGCTTGCCATCTTTCGTGAAGTCTATTTCGGTAATTAGTTCTATCTTGTCCGGCGTTCGTCACAAAAAAGTATACGCGCATAAGATCAAGATTATCTTGTCTGTTCCAGCGTATACGCCTTCTTTGGACTTCTGGAGATCGAGCGGGAGTATCCTGTGTCGGGTGTTCCAAGCTGCGTTCTCCATTACCGTGTCCAGTGTCCAGAGGTGCTGGCCTTGTGGTTCTGTTTCGCGGAGGCGCGCCACGTGCTCCACGCTGTCCCGCTAGTGACTGTACTGTCGCGCTAACTGGTGCAGTCGCACCACCAGTAGCATCCGAGGCTTGCTTCCTAGTAACGACAGGAGCGGATTGGGTTGCTAGCCCTAATTGCTGGTGTTCTCCCTCTCGCGTTAGCCCATCTGCTGTTGATCCGCCACCGGGGGTTGGTTACCCGATCTTGAACCTCCAGAGATAGTTACTAGGATCTCCCGACGTAGAGGTGCGAGCTTCACCACCCTTTAGACCCTTTATTATTATTATTATTATTATTATTATTATTATTATTATTATTATTTTTTAAAAAGGACATTGTTGGCGCCTAAGCTAACCAAACAAGTGGCCCTTCTGATCATATGGTACAGCCCTTGGAACCGCTATATGCATTACATCAAGGGGCGAAGATCTATTTGATGGTATGTAAAAAATTTAGGTACATCCACCCATTCCCTTCAGGGAGGGTTTAGGTGGTTCCCTCTCCATTCATTGCTCTTTTCCTTTTTGACTCAATATATTTCTGACAAGATGTGCAACTATATCCCAATTCTCTTTTGTTTCCAGCATTACGTCTATCATATTATCTGTGCAGAGGTGTTGTGCAAGCAATGACGTTGTGGTCTGTCGCTGTTGTTCCCATCTTGGGCAAAAGAAAATGGTATGTTCTACCGAATCTACTTCGCTCATGCATAAGAAGCATTCAGCAGTTTCCTTTATTTTAAATCGTTTCAAGTATTCTCCAAAACATCCATGACCGCTCAAAAATTGCGTTAGATAGAAATCGACCTCTCCGTGTTTTCTATTTAGCCATTTTTTAAAATCTTTAATGAGGTGTTTAGTCCATGTCGCTTTTCCATTTTGTATATCCCATTTATTTACCCACTTTTGTTGTATATCATATTCTACAATATTCCTATTTTCTGGTTCAAAAAAGATTTTGATCCTCTCATCTATCGTAAGATCTATCGGCATAATGCCTGCTATTACTAGGACCGCATCAGTTGAAATCGTACGATATGCTCCGCAGACTCTCATTGATATATGTCTATGCAATCTTTCCAAACACTTGATGTGTGACTTTTTTACTGGATTTCCCCATATTGGTACAGCATACAATATTATGGAGTGGACTACGGATACAAGGATCCTTCGTCTACTTGAAGTGGCTCCCCCTATCTTTGGCATCAATCTGTTTGATCCACGGTGCACTATCGACATGAGGACAATCAGAACCCCAAAGTTTACCCCAGAAATCTGTTATTTCTTGTTTGCTAGGAAGTCCGTGCCAAGTTATTGGGTTGCTGCCAATACTTCTATAAAACTGTTTGGGACTTGTTTCAAAGATCCTATTTTGGTGATAGAAGTTGTTTCTTTTGTTATGTCTGCGCATTCGTTGACTGTAGGCTAATATCTTCTGTGTAAGTTGTGCTGTGATTGTTTCTGCATCAGTTTCAATATTAATGTTGTATATATACTTTATGTGCCTCAATTTGTTCCGAAGTTTCCAGCTCTGCTTTTCTTTTGATCGTACTGATAGTATAGACAGTCTACTGCGAAGGGTTTCTATTTTTCTTTCAATTCTTGTTTTCCAAACGGGTTCTCTGTTTTGTGTTCCAACCGTTTGGCATTTTTGTTTAATATAACTTACTTTTTTTGTAATTTTATGATCCATTTTGTACAAAGCCAGAACACGCAAAAACCAAGTATGAGGCCCTGAATCAGATGCTTTCTTATAGTATAAAGGCTGTGTAGATGTTTCGTCGCTTATTAGCCCCTTGTTCTATTACTACCGAATCTATAATTAGTTGTTTCTTACAGCCCTGCGATTTTTTTATACATCCCTTTTGTTCTTCCACCAGTATATTATTTGAATCTAAGTATCCGTAAATGCTTTTGGATAGACATGATGTTAAAATCTTGTACAAAGTACATAAGCATGTAATTGGTCTGTATTTTGCTGGGTTGTTCATTTCTTCTCTTTTTGGCAAAAGATACGTATTCCCCTGTTCCAAGAATGATGGGATTGTCGTGGGGTCCTCTAAGAAATGTCTGAAATGTGGAGCAATATAGGAGTGGTTACTTTTAAACCGTTTAAGCCAGTAGTTATGAATTTGGTCCGGTCCTGGTGCTTTCCAATTCTGGGTCATTTTGAGGACTTCGGAAACCATGTCAGTCGTTATATGAGTTGGATCCATTTCTGCCTTCTCATTCATTCTCTGTTTCTCGTTGTCGATCCAGACGGCATCCCCTTTGTGGGAGATAGGTTGGGACCAGATGGATGACCAGTAATTTTCCACGGAATCCTGGGTAGGTGGACTATCAGTCGTATTCTGATTTTTTGTAGTATTTCTAGGATTTCGGATTGTAGAAATCGAGGTGGTATTTCCCTCTATCCTGAATTCGATGATCCTATGGTCGGAAAGAGATGGCTCGCTCATCACCCTCCAATCTTTTACATTTTTCCTAGCAGCAACATTAACAATTGTTACGTCCAGGACTTCTTCTTTTGATCTCGTGACAAAAGTGGGGTTGTCCCCACGTTTAAGGTCTCAAGGTTATTTGCTAAGAGATATTCTAATAAACACTCACATTTTGCGTTGTTATTGCTGCTTCCCCACACGGTATTGTGTGCGTTGGCATCAAAACCAATTATAATTGGCAGCCGTCTGCTATCGCAGTGTCTCACTAGCTCTTGTACCTCTATTGGCGGTGTCATCGGCCCGTCTCCAGCGAAGTAGGCAGAGGCAATGACGATGTCTCGGTCGATACCCCCAATGCTGAGGTGAACCATGATTGGAACAAGGTCCCGTGATACGTATTCTGAAACACAAATATATTTTATGTTATTTCTTATGATTACACAGACACGCGGAGATACTTGCCTTTGATCATAAATCAATTTAGAATCCTTACATGCCAAACCTTTGATTTGGCCTTCTTTGTTGATCCATGGTTCTTGGATCAGTACAATATCCAGTTGTAGTCTAGCGAACAACCTTGCAATCCCGGCTGAAGCTCCCTTCGCGTGATGCAGGTTAATCTGAGCTACATTCGTGAACGTGAAGGTGAATTATTATGGATGAGAGAGGCCGAGTTACTCAGCCTCTATTCATCTCCCTCCTTTCTCTCTACCTGACCCTCCTCGACCACCATGGCAGTATCTCCCTCGGTAATCGAGCAGGTTTCTTGATCTTGAGTCAGACTCTCGACCTCCAGGCTGCTTTGCCCAGCTTCCCGGGATGCAGAGGCAGTCTCCGCATTCCCAGTCATCCCAGCAGAGCCGGAGGAGATCTCGGGCTGACCCAAGGTCAAGCTTTCGCCTTGTTCCCCATTTCCAGAGGTTCCGGATGTATCTCCATGTCCTCTGGATCCTCCGCGGGATTCTTCTTTTTTCCCAGCCCCGTGACAGGGATACGCCCAAAATGGAAGTTTAGCGCGTAACCTCCTGCCCTCAGAGCCTCCCCAGATTGGTGATCGATCCCAATCGTGAGAATAGTTCCCTGTCCCTCTTTTTTAGAGTTTAGGATCTTCTCCAGTTTCATGTCTTGGCTTCTTGAGAAGAACACCGTTATGGTGACCGGCTTTGGGAGGTCGTCTCCACTTCGAGCCACCAATTCGGGTCCTTCCCAAGAGTTTAATTTCGGCGCTGACCTCATAAGCCAGTCTGCCGATTCTTGTGACCTACAGTCCACCAGTATCATTCCACAACGGAAATGGATACCTGAGAAGTAGATTCCCTTCTCTTTGCTCTGGCACAGCTCTTCCACCAGAGTGTCTTCCAGTGTGGAGAGCTGCTCCGCTTTCAGGATGACCCCAGGATAATCCTTGGGCATTAGTCCCACCCTAAAAGATTTCTCTGTTTTGACAGCTGCTGCGTAACCAGTGGCTTGCCCGGTTACCGTTGCAGCTGTTTTTGATTTCTTGTTTAGAGGCCGCAACGGAGGAGTAATATGCTCCGGGCTTCTTTAAAGTTTTGTCTTCCCCGTTGGTGATTCCTTCGGGGGGGTAGGGCGCTGAATTACCTGCTTCTTGGCCTATTTTGAACAGCCATGAATACAGAAAGATACTTTTGATGACGACATCACAAACATTTAATATCAGTTTTAAAAAATGAGTATTTAAAAACGCTGATTATAAAAAACTACTAATAGTCACTGCATCCAAATCAACATGCATACACTCCAGGGAGGTCCACCGATTCGGCTCTTCATCTCGTGGCGGGCCGCATCGAGAGATCGTTGGAAAGTAAGGAGTCCACCCTGGGTGTATTCATAGACATAGAAGGCGCATTTGATAGAACCACTTTTCCTAAAATAACAAATACACTTTCCAACTAGAATATCCCCCAACCCATAAATGGCTGGATATATAACATGCTCTCAAAAAGAGCAATCAAAATCAGTGTAGCTGATGTAACCATCAGAGGCTTGGTTGTAAAAGGTTGTCCACAGGGAGGGGTGCTCTCACCACTACTATGGAACATGGTGTTGGGCTCCTTGGTCAGCCAACTCAATGATAACAACTTCTACACAATAGCATACGCAGATGACCTAGTGATTCTGCTAACAGGAAGATTCGAGGAGACACTTTGCGCTTTAATGCAGGAGGCCCTCAATATCATAGAACAATGGTGCAGAGACCATTCGCTGTCAATAAATCCAAAAAAGACTGAGATGGTCCTCTTCACGAAAAAAAGGAAGCTTGCAAAACATCAAGCCCCAAAGCTCCTAGATACCAAACTTAATTTCTCTTCAGAGGTGAAATATTTAGGGGTCACTTTTGACAGTAAGTTAACGTGGAACTCCCACTTAGAAAAAAGAGTTAAAAAAGCATATATTTATTATGAGCAGTGTCGTAGAACCATCGGCCGCACCTTGGAAATGTAACCTAAGGCTGCTGCCTGGATCTACACTGCCATCATCAGACCTATGCTAACGTACGGCGCGATTGCCTGGGGAGCTAAGGCAAACCAGCTGACAGTCGTCCGTAAACTGGACCAAATCCAAAGAACAGCATGCCTCAACACAAAACAGGAGGCATGAGAACCACACCAACAAGAGCTATGCAGGTAATCCTCGGTCTCACTCCCCTTGACATATACATCAAGGAGGTTGTTTTGATGACCATGGCACGTCTGCGCTCTACTGGTATACAACCTGATGTGGGATCCGGTAAACTGAGACGTAACTTGTGGCATGAGGCCCTAAGGGAGATCCCACTGCTGCAGGCCAATACGGACTCGATTCCACCGCGATATGCCTTCAACAGGCCCTACAAGGTAATCTTTAAAAACAACTCACAAGACCTATTGGAAGAAGGCGCAATCCGCATCTTCACAGACGGGTCTAAATCCAGTGTGGGCTCAGGATGTGATATTTTTTCCAGATCCCTGAATCTAAACATAAAATGGGCAATGGGCTGCAATGCAAGTGTTGCTCAAACAGAGCTCACTGCTATCTGCATCGCTGCTAAAGAGATTACCAAAAGGAAAAACACAGGTAATAATATATACATCCTTACGGACAGTAGACAAACACTACTAGCCCTGAACAGACAACGTATTATATCAGGCCTAGTACTAGAATGTCACATGGCCTTAATCGAAGCCTGTAACAACAACACGGTCACTTTAGGCTGGATTAAGGGAAATGAGAAATCGAAAAGAAACCGTATTGCAGACTCGCTAGCCAGGAAGGTAGCCTCCCAAAAACTCTTGGGACCTGGCACTTTCATTGGTCTATCGGCGTCAGCAACGGCCGACCTATTAAAGGAACACTCCCTTAATAAGTTTAAGGGCAGATGGGACGACGCAGAAGGCTGCATGCTTGCCAAGGAACTGCTACAGTATCCGGATAGCAAAGTAGCCAAAAAATACGTGACTATGAACAGGCGGAACCTACGAACAACCACGGGAATTCTGACTGGTCACTGCCACCTACGAAAACACCTTCACAGACTGGGTCTATCTAACACCCCACTTTGTAGAGGATGTGAACAAGAAGATGAGACTGTCGAACACATTCTTTGCGAATGTCAGACACTCTCTCATTTTAGGTTTCAAGTATTCGGCGAGCACAGGCTAACATACGCCAATATGAGGGAACTTAATTCAGGCGACGTTATCGCCTACTTCAAGGAAGTAGGCTGGATGACGAGCTAGAAGGAAGTTTTGAACCTCAGAAGGATGCACAATGGGCCAATTGTGGCCTAAGTGCTGTGGGGCCACCCACCCTTCAAACCTTTACAGATACAGATACTACTAATAGTGTTTACATCACATTGTTTGTGTTTTTTCACGGCAGATGGCATAAACGTCATCTTTCTCGGTCCCTATGGACCAAGGGATACCCAATCGTCGCAATACGCGATATTAGTGGTGACGTCATAATCAGTGTAGTAGTATTGTTTCACATTTTAAATATCCGCGGGTGCTTGCCGGTCTCATGGAGTATGTTTTATCTATGATCTGTACGTCCCATTACTGTGTTGTAGCTGACGGATAGTTGACAAGACAGACAGAAACCCAGAAAACGGACCCCGTATTTTGTGGACAGAAAAATGGAGCGAAAAAGAGACATCTGGTTAAGATTTGTATATTCTTTAATACTTTCTATTTTGAATAAAAGAGTAAAAATACATTAAAAGTGTTTAGTTGTGTTCAAGAAACCCAGACCTGCTTTCTACATTAGGTTATGTCAATTTTGTATCCAAACAAACATCTAGCCATTTAAATACATTTGGTGTGATTTTGGACCAGAGATTAGTCTCTTATATTTTGAATATAACTGCTGATTTAGGGATTTAGATATACACTAAGACATTTACAAAGAGATATATTCGATTCCAGCCAAAATAGGTATGTATAACAATATAATTTGAATAAAAGAGTTATCTAACCTAAACATGATATTATAAACTTCTGAAATGCAATTGTTTCAATTCTTTCTCTATATGTATTATCTAATTTTATGTTTCCTCACATAAATAATAATGTTAATGTGCTGGCCACCAGGCTGTAAGCGTTATAATGTCCGAAAGAAATGTAAATTTTATAGATTTCCAAAGGATCCAAAAGTGGGAAGCAAATGGATGAAGCTAACAATGTACTTACATAATGATAAATATAACATTTTTTGTGTGTGAATATACACTATTTGTAGAACAATAGAACGAGATCCCGGAGCTTTTTGTGTAGCTGTCATTTTATAAATGGAAAAAATAAAATTAGCCAACTATTTTTTTGTACATGAACAACCTTTGCAAACAAGGCAGAAGCAAACTTGTACGTGTTGATTGTATGTTTGATTTTGTACTGTATATAACGATCTCCCTATAATATATACATTATTATTTGTCAATACAGATCTTCCGCTTTACATTGTTTATACGTTGTTATAGTTGCTTTGTATGATTTTTTAACCGTTTGCTATTTTAAATTGAAATTCTGCACTGTACCTTACTTTCCTCTTTCAAATAAAATTTGAAAGCAAGCAACAGAAACTCTGAAACTTATACAAACAAATATGGTTTGATTAACGCAAAGTTTTCAGACATTTCTAAAGGTAGAATGTTTTTAAAACATGTAAATTTTTCTTCCATTCTTGATGTCTACAAATTCACACAATGATGTCACTTGGTATCCATAATATTAAATAGCATATGTCCTCTCATGCAATATGTAATGCACCTTGTATCTGGTAATAATAGTTGTATATTTCAATAATCACTACTATATTTTCACCAAAATGAATTATGTAATTATTGTCTTTTGAGAGCGGTTTTAATTTTTCTTCATTCAGATACTTTAAAGGTCACTTCATTAAACATTTTCACCAATAAACCATCATTAAAAAAGGTTTCAAGAGAATCTTGAAACATGTTTTGATGACACTAGAACAATCAATCACTATTATTTATCTTTTATTTTCACATTAATCAAATAATCCAGTGAAAATAACCTCAAACATAGCTTTTAAAATCAAAAATAAGGATTGCGGGATAAATTACATTATCATAACTATTATTTTTTATATCGAGTAGATACGATTACTTACTTTTTAACAATTTATTCCTTTCCAAAACACGTATGAAACGTTTAAATAATCAAAAATCTACACTCTAATGGAAATTCTTATGGCAACAAGCAGTGGCAACAAGTTTTGTTAGGATACAACCTTAAATTGTGACGTCACACTAATGAAATTTTGATTATGATCGTATGTAAATTATTTGAATACTTCACTAAAATGAAATGTACATAATAAATTGTATATTTTTTATAAATTAAGTTAACGAATAGTTATTGAAGTTTATTATTAACTTTTAAATTACAAGCGTCACCTATTCAAGCCTCTGATTTCTTTTCAAACTTGCCATTTGTAATATTTACATCGACGCTTAAAACACCCCACAATCTATTCCACTTGAGTTTATGATTCTAGCGGTCGCAAGCAAATGCAACTGGAAAAAGCGTGTTGTTAGTGTGTCTCGTGGACGCATTGTGGAACGCACCCAGTATAAATTGTTATGTCAATTGTCACTTTCTGATTCGTGTGTCATTTTGAAGACAAAGTTTAAAGTGTAAAATGAGAGAAAATGTTTGTAAAATAGTTTCAGGCAAATGTTCGTAGTCACAGTTCATGATATTTAAATTCTAGAACATTACCTTGGACCCTTGAACAACAAACAATGTGGAATGGTATAATAATTTTCTTGAGATTTGAAAATGTTTGAACGTTTTTATTGTTTTTTAGGTTGTTGTGGGTGTTGTAGTGCTTTTAGGCCAAGGTACAAAAGGCTCGTAGATAATATTTTTCCAGTGTACCCCCAAGATGGATTGGTCAAATCTAATATGGAAAAACTCACATTTTATTCCCTAAGTTCTCCAGAAAAGTTGGATAGAATAGGGGAATATTTGTATCAGAGAGCTGCTAGGGATATATATAGAAAAAAATATGGGTAAGTTTTCGCTATTCTTTTTTCTTATATTTCAGTAGTTTATGGTTAATATGTCAACATTAAGTCATAAATATTTATCAGTGCTTTTCACATAATGGTAATAATGTAATGGTATAATTTTGGTATATGAAATATATAGAAATGTAGATTGGAACACTGACTTTTAAAACAACAATTTTATTTTCAAAAAATACTTTTACTACAACAAACTGGAATTTTAATAGTAAAATATATTTTATTAACAGAACTTTTATAATAAAGATCTTACTACAAAAGTAAAGAAAATGTGTGTGAACTTAATTTATAATTTCCTGTTGCTGATTAAGCATATAAGTCGCTGTCATCTTCCTGTCCACTTATGGTTACATTTCTCCTCCCTCCTTTGATTCAGACTTCGTTCTCAAATTCTTAGAAATGTCTTGTAATAACTCTTCTGATGTTTGGATTTGTGCCAGTTGCAGTTTGTGTCCAAAAAGGAATTTTGAAATTCTTCCCTTCTTCTTTATTATGATTATAAATAAAAATACTAAAACAGATATTAATGAAATAACACAAGCAGCACTGAGTCCCATAGAAATTTGAGGTAGACTTTCCAATGGTTCAATTGGTTTGATTTGACCATGAATTTCTGGGATTTTCAACTTTTCTAGTTTCATTCCATGGTTGGTGTGAGCTTCATGGGTACAGCTTTTCGAATGGACATTTCTGGAACCTTCTTCTTAGTATAGAGTACACCTTCACTTGTATAACATTTTCTATTGCTATGTATTTGGTGCAGTTTTGAATATTTGAACATAATAGACTAAGAGCCAGCTCAAAAAAATGCTCTGAATTTACTACAGCTGATTGTTTGACAATTGGTTATAGTAATTGTGTACACACACACATGCTGCAGTCAGTCAAGCAAACAGTAGAACAGGTGTTACATATATGCAATCAAACATACTACCATTAGCGTGGTATTTAAATGAATTTAATAAACCTGAAATTGTTATCCAGATTATATATATATATATATATATATATATATATATATATATATATATATATATATATATATATATATATATAATAAGCAACGAATAGATATATAAGATGTACGAATAGTGCGTGACATATGAACAATAAGCAACGAAGAGATTAGTGGGTATTGCACGCAAATAGAAACATGGGAGCAAAGGTGTTGAATGATACATGAGAAAATTTAACAGAATTCAGCAGGATAGTCAAACACAACATTTGTGTCAGTAATATTAGAAGTTTCAAATAAAAAACGAACAAAACATTTGCGATTTTCACCCAAATTTTGAGATTACTTGTAAAAATGTATGTTTTTTAATTATCTACAGTTTTCTATTTAACTTTTTTTGAAATAATCTGTATTTACACCAGAAATGGCAAAAAAGTTTTTCGCCCCTTTCTACCCCCACCCTTCCGCAGCCGGAAGAATCCAGCTCCTGCTTTTTTGTCTATGTTTTTAAAAGTACTATCTCTACTCTTTCCTGATGAGCTTAGCCTTTTAGGAATTTTTCGAATCAAAAAAGTTTGTTCGCCTTGAGGTTCGTCTGGACTCTAAAAATTAAAATAACAAAAACAATATAATTCGCTCAAGCATTTGAGTTTGGTACTGGCGTTCCCTAAATTAACCAAGCCTCAATTATTTTTTAACAACTATTTTTTAATTTAGGAAACATTTGAATTTGATACTAAGCATTCGTCACATTTATGAAGGCTATATTATCTTTATCAAATATTTAATAACTTAGTTTCTTGTCATGCAAGTAACTGGAAAATATAATTTGCATTGGTATTAAAATATCGAACATATAATTTCTACTGATAAAAAAGAGTGCATCGCAGCTAAAAAGTTTTAAAAATGTAATAAATAAAAAAATAAATCCTTTTGATCGCAGTGGCGATGTGAATTTCTTGTATAATTTTACTGGCCAAGCTGCATCAGAAGCAGTAACACAATGCTTATTACATGTTGAAAATGACAGGGACGAGTTGAGAAGAGAATTCATTTCTTGCTGCAACGAACGGAGTACACGATTTGAATCTTTCTAGACCTTTAAAGAACAACGAATTCATACCACTCTTGAAATTTGTTCGAGATATGTGAAATGTATTACAAGTTCTTGTGTTATATGAATGAATGTTACTATTTCGAATTAAATATCTGCTCACTCATAATTTTGAAAATACAAATCATACTCAAGTAGTACAGTCTTTTGTGTACCGGCTGCCACAGTAGGGTATTTAACATAAATTCAACAGGGGTATATTGGTTGAACCTCAAAATAATTCTCATTCCTCGATTTTGTAATTTTTGCATTTGTCCTATTCGGTTGAATAGATACATCAATGTGGCACAGTAGTCAAAGTGTGGCCCTATTATGCAATTGTAACAAGTTAATCTAGCAAAGGTTGATAGAGATTTCGAAATTCGAGAGAAAAAATACAATATTTTACAAATTTTTCTAATGGTATATTCGGCATGCTTATTCAAAGTTAACTGATGATCTATAATAAATCCTAAGTATTTAATTTCATTTACAATTGCGAGTTGGCTATTAAATATGCTGATATCAACAGTATTAGTATCAATCATTCTTTGATTTGAAATCGCTGAAACAATCATTGCCTTAGATGTATTAACATTCAATTTGAGTTTATTCACTTGTAGATATATTTCGATGTTCTTTAAAGATACATTGATATTTTGTACAGCGTCTTCTAAATCACAGTTTCTAGTATATCTAAGGGTATCATCAGCTCAAATACATTAATATGGTGTGAACCAGGTACATATTTGATAACATTCATATAGATAATGAACAGCAATGGCCCCAAAACAGTTCCTTGCGGTACACCTATTTCGTTTATAATTTGATGTGACATTACATCACAAATGTTTGTCTTTTGGCTTCTTTGATCCAGATAACTATCTAACCAGTTTAAAGTTTTTCTGTTGATTGTTTCAACGGCACGTTTGAAATCTAGAAATACCGCAACAATATATTCTTTCTTATCAATACTTTTTTTCCACTCGGTAACTGTTAGTTGTAACGCTGTTTCGCATGAGTGATTCTTGCGAAAACCAGACTGATTTTCTATGAATAAATTATTTTCATTAAAGTATGTAACTAGTTGATCATATACTGCCAGTTCCAGTACTTTTTCAAGTGTTGGAAAACTTAATTGGATGAAAATTACTTGCATCACTTGTTTTATTTACTTTCGGAATTGGAGTTACTGTACTAGTTTGGAATGGTCAGCAAACAATCCTGTGGACAAGGAAGTATCTATAAAGTTCAATATTACATACCCAGATACATTGAAAGTTTCCTTTAAAAATTTACTATTGCTTATTTCACTTTTATTTACTTTGTCAAGAGAAAATATTATTTTACGTAAGGTTATCATGGTTATTTCTTTGAATTGATTCAACCTACTGTTTATGGGTTCATAGTTATTAGGTGTCCATATCTCCTCACAATATATGCTATTTTCTATTTCAATTACACTATTTACAAAATATTCATTAAAATTATGGGCAATCTCTATTGGATTATCACTGAATAGTTTCCCATTACTATTTTCAAACATAATTCTCTTTAAATTAGGGGATTCTACTGGTTTAACTAGTTGTTTCAGATATTTCCACATAATCTTAGGATCCTTTTCATTTTCATCAATTTTATTTTCAAAATATAATTTTTACATAGGTATTTCGGCAGTATTTATATTGTTACCATTTTTGTTCTTTTTCTGGAGCTACATTTTCTTTGAAGTTTTTATAAGCCTTATCTTTTTCTTTTGACAATGTTTTCAGTTCACAGTCATAAAATGGTACTTGATTTGACTTAATTTGTATTTGCTTTTCAGGTGCTATTTATCCATAATTACAGTGCAGTTTGTTTCTATTTCCTCTAATATTTCATTCACATTGATTGTATTCAAGTTCCAATCAACATAGGGAAGTTCTAAATTGATTTCCTTATATGTATGTTGAATATATTTATAATTTTTTTAGAATAAAAACTATCTTTTTAAATAAATATTGATATCTCCTATCAGAGTACATTTTTTTGTTATAGAAATAATTTTCAAGAATGTTTTCCAGACTGTCCAGAAAAACAGAATGACTTTCATTAGGCGACTGATAAATACCTCCTATTGACCATTTCCTGCCATTGATTTTAATTCCAACAAACTGAATCCAGTAGTTAGGTTCATTGACCAAAGATTTTTTTACCTTGTATTCTATGTTATCTCTTATATATATGACAACCCCTCCAGTGTGCCTGCTGCTACTATCACATTGGATTACATTATAATTATTTATATATATTTCAGCATCACTAACATCTGGAGTTGTTCTAGCTTCACTTAGAATTATCAGTGCTGGGTTACAACTTACAATATTCAAAATAACATCAAACTTATGAGCCACTAAACTTCCAACATTCACATAAACAACATCCTGATTGAGTTGTATATTAGGGATCACAGGTTTTTTTCTTCACTTCCAATATTTCGCTCTACTATTGTAGGGATAGAGTTGATGTACTTGATAGTTTTTGAGTTGTCTCCTGTTGCGATGATTTCTTGAAACCTTTTCTTCACTACTTTATAATATTCCCTTTGTTTTACAGTTTGATCTCCAAATATCTTTACTATGTTCAGTATTTTACTAATCTTGAGTGTCCTTTGCATCAGCTGGGTTTTTAAATGTTACTTTCAGAAGTCTACATTTATCTTTTGAAAACTAGCCAATTCTTTGCAGTATTATGTTCGTGTCTGTCAGAGTAACATCTTTGAGGATATTTAGTACGGTTTCTTTCTCCTCATTTAATCTTTCTATATGGTTGGTTTTGGACGATTCCTTAATATTTGCTATCATAACATTCATTCCTCTTCTCTACTTCTGCTAAAAACTCCTCAATGTGTAGAGGATTTGAAGCAGTACTTTTATTCGCCTCAAGATCAATTATTCGTTTGTTCATCATTTGTGGTTCCTTAGTCACCTCCTTCAACTTTCTTTTCGTTTCAGCCAGTTCTTCCTTCATCGCCTTCAAATCCACTACTAACTTGGGCACACTCTTGAAAGCCTGCCGACATTCCGCACAGAAAAAAATCAACGATCTGTTACGGACGATCACTACTCTCATTTCAGAAGCTCCAAGACCAAGGAATTTTTCATTCTGATGAAAGGGCACCAAACAGCTATCACAGAGTATCAACTTATCCTCTGAAATTAACTAAACATTTTGAACACTTGTTATCCATGATGCCTAACCTCACGTTTCACCCTTTTGTGTAAATTTTGGAGAAAAGTCGAAAATAATAATTCCACTATGCAGAAATGGATTTCATTATTATGTTTTTAAGTAAATATTAATAGTCCCTTTTATGATTATTAAAATTTTTACAGATTTATTTCAAGCTATTAAACATTTGACGTTTGACCCAACCTAACCTGTGTACTTAATATAATATACATTAAATCATTTTGTTTTGGCTGACTGACGGGAGTTGTTCCCCAATATGGTTGACTGGCTATTTCATTTATGGTTAATATATAATCATGTACCCCCAAAAATGTTTTCAAGTGTAATAAATAATTTACACCTTATTTATTTATTGCACATACATTGGGGCTGACTGACCGACTTTTTCTGTTCTCACATTTAACTGACTGACTGACAATAGTTTATATGCGATATACAATATGTATAACAATTTTCAGCTTTAGTAAATTCATTTGAATAGCATGGTAATCATAACACTTTTGGTGGCGTATACATAACGCCTGTTCTACTATTTGCTTGACTGACCGCAGTATGTTGTGTACACAACTACTATAACTAATTGTCAAATGATCAGCTGTAGTAAATTAAGGGCATTTTTTTGAGCTGGCTCTCCGTCTATAATATTTTCTTCTTGGCCAATACATTTTTCGTACCATCTGCGTAGAAATGGACACGCAGCAGCATTATGATGTCATCTCTATTAGGTATGGGATACATTCTAAATGTAGGATAAGAGTTAATGTGTAAGATTGGGATTTTGATTATTACAAGCATTTTTTGAGCATCACAGATAAAAGCCTTATAAGATTCGATGAGTTCATAGGAATGCACGTCATCGACAAGAAGGGCGTCTCTAGAGTAAATTTGAAGAAATTTACCTTTATGAGATTCTAATTCTTTCAAACTAAATAATTCAATATTTGTTATATCTAAATGAGAGAAGGTAATTGTTCTAATTAGTTTCATGAAAAATTCATTAATATTTTGAAGATTAATTATTTCATTATGTAGAGCAGTGTACCTAACGATCCAAATCAGCAGATAGTTTATGAATTGCAGATACAAGTACGATATTATTATTATTCAGTTTCTCTAATAATTTATTAAATTCAGTATCTAGGGATTGTCCAAACGAGATTTGATTATTAAATTTCTTTACAATTTCATTGTCTTTCAATTCTATTGCCATTATGTGTGTTTTTAATAAGTTTAAATGTGAGTCAATGGGATTTCCTGTAATGTATTTTATAGTTGTACCAAGAAAATTGAAAAGTACTTTCTTTGGTTTTCTTGTTATCTTATGAAAGTCATCGTTCGCTTGTTCGCATAGGTGTGAGAGTGGTCCATTTTGAATAGGAGTCTCAAAAAAATTAATTGGGTAAATATTTAAAGTTTCTGCTAATCTAAATCTATGCGTAACACATGTCGATGATAATGCGAGCTTTCGCTAATTCTTCTGCATAATATCCATTATTCGAAATGTTCTGGATCTTGAGAGGATGTCCCAGGAATAGGGTTATCCTGCAAAGAAGTTCTGCCATGAGTATTTTTGTCAGTTAGTTGTCGAATTCTCTTTAGAAATTTTAGGTGGGCGCTAGTGTCTTTTGTTTATGGTTTTTCCAAGTTAAAGTTCTAATTTTTTCAGAAAGTGTTGAATGGAACCTTTCAACTGGATAATTAGAAGAAGAATTATTTACTGTCGTTTATTGAATTTCGATCTTATGCATTTTCAAGAATTCTTTGACTAGAGAGGAATTAAATTCGTCATGATAGAATTTTCGGTTGCGGTATGTTGTGTATTTTCAGATGATTGATTTTGATCAGATTGATCTAAAAATTCATCTATGTCGAACATTTAATTGGTGACTGGAAGTTCAGCACAGTTTGAACTGTCTGTAAGTGCATTTATGTGCACTCCAGAAAGAGGCTACTTGATTTTCTTTCCCTACTTTATATTTCACCTCAAAGTTATCCAGTAATTTGAGTCTCCAACGTGTTAACCTAAAAGTGGGGTCTTAAATTTTATAAATCCAGACGAGACTGTTGTGAGCTGTCTCAATTAGAAAATTTGGTCTGTATAAATAAGGACGGAAATGTTTGAAATAATCTAAGATTGACAAAAGCTCTTTTTCTATAGTTGAGTAATTTTGTTCTGCTGAATTTAGAGTTCTAGAAAAATAGGGGATGGTGTAGTTATCTTGTGAAAGTACAGATCTGATAGCTATATTCGAGGCGTATGTAGTTAGTACAAAGGGCTTTGAAAAATCGGGATATACAGGAATGTGGGTGTTAATTAATAATTGTTTGCAATTTCTTGAAACATAGTTATGAATAATGGGGTCGATTATTGCTCCTTTTCGAGTACATCTTGAAAATGGGGATGTGACTAGCGAAATTTGGCATAAATCTTCGATAACATTCTATAAGTCCTAAAAATGATTTTATATCTTTTACTGTTTTCGGCAAAGGAAATTTTTGGAGCTTCTATTTGGCTAGGGTTCGATTTAATTTGATATCAATCCAAACTAGTCGAATATTTAAGACGATTAAAAATATTGATAAATAAGGGCGGGAGATTTTATATTGCGATGACACATATATTCATGGTTCACATACTGTACCAATAGCCTGAGACGATGGAACAAATAATTGTCCAAAGTCGCCTGTGTCCAAAGGATGACTCATAATTTTACACGCCGGGAGCGTATCAGGCTTTGTGACCGAAGATCTAACCATATTTAAATCCGGTCTTGAAACATGCGACTATCATGATTAAATGAATCACTATAATTTCACCAAGTGACAAAGTAAAATTTATCATAAACGTCACAAAGAAATTTGTCCTTCTGATAGACAATGCCTCTTACCATAATGTTATGGTCGAACCAATTAATTTTTCATGGAAGAAAGCATCAATTGGTTAGGGAAAAAGCTTTTTTCTCAAAGAAAGGGAATCGAAGGCGGAACTGTATGCAAAAATTCAATTAAACAAGCCGGTTCACAAACATGCCATCGATAAAATTTTAGCAGTACGGGATATTCCAGTTCTATGTTTACCACCTGAGCTGAATCCTATTGAAAAAATATGGGCTGTGGAGAAAAATCACTTCGCTGCACGTAATACGACGTTTAAACTTGATAACGTGTTGAAATTGAGCAAAGACAAAGTTGGCAAGGAACGATGGAAAAAAATGTGTGCTCACGTTGAAAAAGTCGAAAAAGAATATATGCAGAAAGAATAATAATGGATGAAGTGGAAGATTTCGTAATTTCACTTCAGGACGACAGTGAATCCGATTCCTTTTTATTTTCAGATGAAGCGGACTCTGACAATGAAAAGGAACTGGACAATTTGGGCTATCAACCATTAATAGAAACTTTCTTGTTTGGCTATTTTTATGATATTCTGGAATTATCGTGTATATGTAATTTTTTTCTTTTACTTTAAAATTTTGTGTTAATTAAATTTTTCAAGAAAACTGTTTGGTATCTCTTAGTTATGATTTTTTGTCATACCCCGTTTAAATTATATAAACACATTTTATAAGTTTTGTGTTGTTTCTTTACTGAAATTATAATATGTAATATGATAACTTTGTTGTGATAATTTATTGATCAGGTATATATATTTTTATTGTATAGTTGAGGTAAGAGATATAGTGTAGCAATCTAATCATATATTCCCTTTAAGTTGTGCTGCGGAGCTAAACTCTGAAAAGTATTAATATTTTGTTTACTTACCAATCCCTATATTGTATTTGATGTTACGTAATTGTTGAAAGGGCGTTCAAACGTGATAATGACATGAACTGAGCCCTTTTTGTATCCCATTCGATTTTTGTTATGGAAAGCGAAATTTCAAAGCAAAAACCATAAAAAAACTATATTCAATGAAAAATTAACAAAAAAAAAGAAATTTTATTACAATGAATAAAACAATTATTAAAAAATAAATATTATGTCAAACTCCCGTTTGTCACTACTATATAAGTCAAATGAAAAATATATTAAACTTAATTAATTTTTTTCTTCCAAAAATTCTATTAATCCTTCTCCCATATCATCTGCTTCACTATCACTATCGTCTTGTAAATCAATAATAAATTTATTTCCTCATTAATATGGACTTGTCCAATATTCTTATACTCATCTTCAATTACTTTTTTAATCCTTTTCTGCCAGTCTTCTTTGGTAATATTAGCTACTTCTCTTTTAACAAGGTCGACGACTTTCGTATCAAATTTAGGAAATGTATTATTACACCGAATACTCTGTTTTAATTGTGCCTAAATTAACTCGATGGGATTGAAAATACAAAAATAAGGAGGGAGTCTCAATATAAAGTGTCCATGTTTTTCAGCAATACTCTCTAGGGCGTATAATTTCTTTGTCTGTAAAACATCAATCAGTTGTTGTTTTGTATAAGAATCTTCAAAGTACAAATAATTATCCATTAAAAAATTTTGTAGTTCGGTCTTCTTGTAGCTTTTATTTGGTATTTTATTGAGCTGTCGTGAATGATAAGAATCGTTTTCAAGAACTACAACACTATTTGGCTCTAAGTTTAAGATCAACGTGAAATCAAATCATTCTTCAAAAATATTAGCGTCCATGTTCTTATGATAGTCAACGTTACAATCTTCCATTTTTTCCACATATTTTTAAGGTATTTGGAACCCATCCTTCATTTCCACCGCAATTCACAGTGAAAAGTCTGGATCCTTTGTTTGCAGGCATTGTTGGCATACACATTTTTTACCCATCAGTCCATCCTTTCTTAACCGTGTCGTGTGTATCATACCAAGTTTCGTCCAAATTGACAATTGGTCGGGTTTCTTCTCTATACTTAGTTACTTGTTCCAAGTATGTATACCGCATATCCACTATTCTTCTGCTTTCCATGGCTGTTTGACGTTAATTAATCGTTTTGAATTTGAATCCCAATTTTTTAATCTAGTTTTCAATAGTTTTCTTACAGCCATTTACATTACGACCGTCATTTGTCAATTTATTTCTTATTATTTTAATCGTAGGTAACTCATTACTTTTGTAACAGCCATATATGGTGGTTTTTTATAATTTTATTATAGACAAATCTAAAGGTCTGACCAATCCCTTATAACATCGCTTAATGCGTTCATAAGGCCCATTCTTGGCTATTTTACATATAGTTGACAGGGAAACTTCTGTTAAATCAGATGCTGATTGCATTAATTCTGTTTCTTCATCGAAACCAAACTTTTCCCGTAGAATCTTATACATATTGAAACATATTTTCTGTGCTTCCAATTTTAAATGTCGTCGAATCATGTTTTCACTTTCATCGCCATTATTTAAATTTTCGTCGTTGTTACACACAATATTTTGGACTCAATATTTCCCATTGTAAATATTCAGTTTTTAACTGAAAATATAATTGCTATATAATAACTATGTATACTTACCCAAATTCCTCAGAAAAACACTTCACTCTTGATGTCAGATTAATAACTAAAGAGTGAACATCTGTTGTGCTCGTAAAAACGCCCTCTCAAAAATATGGTTATAGTTCAGTCAAAGATGTGAAAAATAATAAGTTATTTGAAATATATATTTCTAATTCTTCTTAATAACACGAGATATAAGGTAGTGTTATTGTCTGGTGTTATGTTTAAGATGTTTTTAAATATAAATAGGTTAATACCGCTTAAAGCAATGTATTTTGTTCCATACATTAACGCTAAGTATCTTAAAAAGTAGGATGGCGCCCCATAATTGCGGGTTAAAAAGAATCGTTAGACAGTCGATAAATGTATTTAATAATTATAAAATTATTAAATACATTACACAATAATTTTATAATTATTAAATACATTTTAACGATTATTAGTTGAAATTATAATATTAAATGAATGTATCGTCAACTAGGCATTTTAAATTATAATATTGATGGACTATGACGATATCCTCGTATTCGAGTCAACCGAAAAGCCGACAACTTTGAGTTCGCACTATATCTGTTACGTCAACTATACTCGATAGTCGAAATTCTGTAAAGTGACTCATCGCTCTTACTGTCCATAAAATCAGTTGCAGAAGCGAACTTCATGAGCGCATCATTTTTGAAGGGTTCTTAATAGTCCTAAATAAAAAATAAATAGAAAATGTTCTTGTACGCTCTGGCGTTTAAATTTGAGAGAACAGAAATACGAAATTATTATGGTAGGTATCATTATGTATATACAGGGTGTTACCAAGAATAATACACATTTTTAAGGATGAGCTATAATAAGATGTATTTCAATTTTTAACATTTGAAATAATAACTTATCACAAGTTGTTCATAAGTAAGTTAAAACAAAATAAAAAAATGTTTAAAAGTCAATTCCAACTTACTACTACTAAAACTAAAAAAAAGTTGTTTGTCAAGACCAAAATAAATTACCAATAAGTATAGGTATGTTGCGAGGTCACTTGTAAAATGTCTGACTAACTGGAAGCGGTATCACTCCCTGGCGACTCCTCAGAATCATCGCTTTCTCCTCCTATATCGATAATGAGTGGTTCCGTCATTACTTCTACACGTATGTCTAAATCCCAAAACTTTATTTCTTCTTTTAATACGTGTTGAATACATTTACGCCAACTCTCAGCAGTAACGGTATGCAGCGCCTCGTCAAACAGTTTCTCAACGTCAGCCATTTTGAATGTACTGTTTTTTCTCGCAACATAATTTTTCACTTGGGCCCAAACCAGCTCGATGGGGTTTAACTCACAGTGGTAGGGAGGAAGTCTAACAACTGAGACGTTGAAATCTTTCGCCATTTCATCGACAACGTACTTAATATAACTGCTTTTATGTTTCCGTACGAGAGATAATAATTCAACTTTTAGCATTGCCTCGTTGTGCGGAATGCTTTTACTCTCTAACCAATCAATTATAACCCTCTTGCGGCTAGCTGAAGTAGGCATTTGCTCCAGTCGACGAGAGTGGTATGAAGCATTATCCATAACTATCACTGAACCAGGAGTTACCTTTGTTAAAATTGATCTAAACCATGTTTCAAACCGGTTACCATCCATCTCTTCATGGTAATCAACAGTTTTTTTGGACTGAAAACTTAGTAATCCACCTTCTACAAATCCTTCCTCGCTGCCAATGTGAGTGATAATCAGTCGACGTCCTTTCCCAGAGGGAGCTTTTAAACCGGAAGAGAAACCCTCCATAAAGGCTTGTCGATTGCTTCATATATTCATGTCTTGCCACACTTTTGACACAGTGTGGCCTTCATTTAACCATGTTTCGTCAAGATAATATATGTGCCGTCCTTCGTTACGAAACTGTCGTATCTGTTTTAAATAATTTCTCCTCCATTCCACAATATCATTTCGATCAATTAAGGCACTGTTTCTACTTCTTGTTTGGTAACGAAAATTCATTAATTTTAAAGTTCGTCTCAAAACTTTATCACTGATGTTTGGTAAAGTATCATCAGCTTCTATTACCTTGCTCAATTTAGCTACCGAGGGGATTTCATTCCTAAAATAAAAAGAATGTATTTCCCTACGTATAGCATTCCGTGTTTGGTCGTCCAAAACAATTTTCTTTCTTCCCCTACTTTCCGGTTTACAGTTTTCACCTCGTTCTCTTGTCATAGATCAGTCCCGCGATTTCTTTAGAATATTGTATATAGTACTCTCAGAAACTAAAGTTAAATAACTGCACTTAATCACAGCGTCACTAACACCCAACTGTTTGTCCATGGCACGCAGTCCTTCGTACACATTTAATATGAGGACTTTTTCTTCCCGAATTAAATTGTTACGACGCCGTTTTTTATCGCCAACACCGCTACACTCCGCCATTATTGTCACTAAATATACCAATATAAATATTACAATAAATACCAATAATAACCGATTTATCACACAAAACCACAACACAAATACTGATGTTACGCTCATGAAGAGAATAAACACCTCACATAACTGTTTACTATCACTGTCTCATTCGCGTAGCTCGATCTATCTATCTCGTTCTCAAAGCCGGAACATTGAAGCGACTCTCCAATATTGTCAAATCGGCGAGTTTTTCACAACAAACTTTGCGTTCAAGAAATATACATAAACACTTTATTTCACATTTCAAGTAAACTAATTATTATTAGTCTGCTTGAAATTTGAAATAAATATATTAAATTGGTATTGACTTAATTACATTGCATCTTTTGTACCTGAAATATTGACACAATGGATTTGAAGTTTATTTATAAAATACAGCATTTCTCTCTAGAATACATATGGCAACTGCGCTTTAACCAAAGTGTTGATTAGATAGCTCTGACTCACTTTACACAATTTCGACTATCGAGTATAACAATAAATATTTCTAAGCCACCAAAGCTTGTTTGCTTTTTACTTCCATAATTATACTGTAAATGCAGTTACGCGAATTGGTTGAAACGCGCTACCCATTTCATACTTTCAATTACAACACTGACGTACCTAGACCTAAGAAAATATTTTTGGGTTTCACTTACAGATTGCTAACCGAATTCCCACTTTCGCTTCGCGCGGGAATAGTCAAGGTCACTGTTCACGAGATAATCCAACTGCTCTACATATCTCCCTACATATGATTGAATAAACTAGTTTAATTTGAATAATCTCTAATAATATTATATCCTAACAGAAATCTCATAACAAGGTTTATTGTCAATAATTTAGTAAAAAAGTTTAACGAAACTGGTAAAGTAAATCATTCTTTCAAATTATGCCCCAGAAAACCCGCAAAAACTGAAAACAAATCTTCAGATGCTTATGTCCTCTTAAAAGAAGGTCCACATTTGAATAGTAAGCAAATTAGAGACTTCAGAAAATATAAAGTTAGGGCGATTACAGCAGATGCTCATAATGTTGTCCGTTCACTTGATAACAACGAACCATGCGATTTTCAAAACTTTCCAATACATTTTATGACATCCCTGACTGCTCAATTATTCTTATTTCTGTGGTAATCCTATCTTTTAATTCCTGAATATTGTTAGGTTTTGTTTTACAATGTTTTTTAAATTACCCCACAGGAAATAGTCTAAAGGATTCATGTCAGGTGATCTTGAGAACCATTTGATAAAACCAATCCAATCCATCTTCTGGGAAACACATTATTTAGGTATTGCCCCACGTCACGCCTTAGTGAAGTTCAGCTCTTGTTGCAGTTTATTGAAATATCAAAGTTGTTATTGTTGCAATCGCCTGAATTCTGCAAGGATCACCTGCTCCTTATTATTATTTCAGTTTCAATATTTGGAACTATTAGTACTTGTAAATTGAATTTTTTCCCCCCAATATTTACATTTATGTTCATTGATTTATTGATTTCACATAATTTTTTGCAATTAGCACCAATTAAATTAATTTTTGGAATTTTAATAATATTGTTCATTTGAATATTTAATCTATCAACAAAATTTTGATTGATTATTGATGCTTCTGATCCAGTATCAATAATTAATTTAGCTTCTAAATTGTTAATTAATCCACTTATTATTATTAAACCATTATTCCCATCTGTGTTTATATTTTCATTTAAATTTATAAATTCATTTGGATTTTCATAGGTACAGATATATAGATTTTGCTTACTTGATGTGTGCATATTTAAAAATTTTGATTGTCGTTTATGTCTGTTGTTCGTCCTGTATCTTGTCTATGTGTTGGTGTCGTCTCTGTTCTTGTATTATTTTCATTTGTAATTCTTTCACCTCTTTCTTCTGATCTACTTCTTCTATTCTGATCAATTCTCTGATAATTAACTCTTCTTGTTTCGTAGTCTGCATTTCTTCTTTCTCCATCTCCTTCTGAGTTTATTCTATATGGTCTATTGTTTCTGTCATTATAGTTGTTTTGTCTGTATGAGTCATTATTGTTTCTGTTTCTATTATTGTTAAAGTTGTTATTTCTGTTATTACTATTATAATTATTGTTTCTATAATTTATATTGTTGTAATTATTGTTATTATTATATTGTCTATTGTTATCATTATTTCTATTATAATTAAATCTATTATTGTTCCAATTGTTGTTTTGATTATTGGTATTACTATTTGTATTTCTTGGATTATTTTCGTTATTTGTATTATTTATTCTTCGATTTTGCTGAGAAGTATCCTGTCTCGTTAAATTCCTTTCTACTCTTTGTAGATACATCGATAATTGGTCAAGTTTTCTAATGTTTTGCACCGCAATGGTTTCAGCTAGTTCTGCCTTAAAATGTCTTGCTATGAACATGACAATTTCTTCTCCAGGGATTGGTGGTTCCAAATACTGTATCATTGCATGCATATGAATTGCATAGTTATTCAAACTATGGCTTCTGTTTTCAGAAAATTTGCCAAAATATAATTGTTCCCTAACAGCTGATTGTGCATTTTCGCCCCAAAAGTACTGTAAAAATGCTGTCTCAAATTCATTAAATTCTGTTATATCTTTTTCCCTGGCAGCAAACCATATTAGTGCGTGATTCTCCAAATGATCTCTGATCACCTCCTTTATGTCTTCAATATTATGCATTCCTCTTATTCTATTTTTCAAAATTCTTATAAATATTTTTGGGTGTAATTTCTTAATATATCCGTCAAATTTTTGATTTGCTGATCCATAAATTGTTTTTATTCCCCCAATATATTCCATATTCCCTCCTTTTCTCTCAATTCGCTCTACTTTTCCTTGGATATTTTTCATTTCCATTTTTAGTTCCCTCTTTATTTTGTTATTTTCTTCTTCTGCTATCTTAAAATTCATTTGTATTTCTTTAGTTATATCAGCCTCTATGCTTTGTATATTTTTATTTGACTTCATAATTTCTCTGTCTAATTTGGTTATTCTTTCAGTGTTTTCTTTTATTTTCTTGGTAGTTTCTCCAATTTCTATTTTCAAATTATTCTCATTCTTCTTTAAATTTTCTATTTTCGTTGATTGTACTTCTTCTAATTCCATTATTCTTCCTATCATTTCATCTCTAATTTCTTGTTTTGTTGCTTGAATTCTTTCTTCTGTATATTTTTTAGATTCATCTAATTGTTTTCTTATATCTTCTATCTTCTCTTCCATTCTTTGACTACTTGTTTTTATTTCTTCTCTCTTCTCTGGTTACTTGTTTCCATTTTTTTATTGCTTGTTTTTATTTCTTTCATTTCTTCCCTCATGCCTTGATTGCTTGTTTCCATTCTTTTCATAGTTTGTAAAATTTCCATCATCATATTTTGTTCATCCTTATTCCCAGATACCATTCCTTGATTCTTTACTTCTCTCATTTTTATTGTTTCAATTTCTTCAATTGATTCCATTCTTTCACTTCCATCTGTCTCTTCCTCATTCTCTTGATTATTTCTTCCTTGTACCATGTAATGTACTTGGAAATCACTCATTCCAAGTTCTCTTCCTTCAGTTTCCTGATCAGATCCATCTTCTATTCCAACTTGTTTACCATCTCTTAACGTCATTTGCTTCTCCTCCATTTTGATTGTATATTATTTTATTAATTTATTGAATATAATTTTCTCTTATTAATGCCCCTAATGTTCTAATGCCCCACGTTGCGGAGACAGTTAAATATGAATACTTATTTTAATAATATTTTGAATAATAATATATGTTATTTATTCCACGTTTGGGTGATAAATTGCATATGAAATTTATATATATATATATATATATATATATATATATATATATATATATATATATATGAGAATTATTATTTTAATTGTGAATTTAAATTGAACGTTTAATGTATTAATGTTTTGTTACAATTGAAATATTACACTCTTGGGCTAGCTAATTTATATATATTTTACCTTTAATTCCTCCTATTCATTATGCTATTTATTAGCATGTGGTTTCATTTATTTCTTAAAATTTTATTATCTCGGCTGCTCTTATTTATACACTACTCTATAACTCAGTAGGGTTCTGGGCATATCATAATAAAATCAACATTACTCATCAATGGAATTTATTTTATGTTATTTATGAAGATAAAAAAATTTAAAACATTGAAATATTATTTTCATATAAAATATAGTTGGCGCTTTATTTTATTGTTGGAGTCATATACCTATTATGTATAAAAATAAATGATTATCCTTTCTTACTTATTAAAATTCTTATGCTATAAAATAAAATAATGGATTTTTCTATATACATCCAAATTTCCACATCAAAACAAACTTTCTGTATATTATAAGAAACTATTCATTCTTTTCGAGATGGCTTTTGCAGACTCATTTGCATAAACTTGGGTAAACGTTTGAAAAAAAATATGAACACCTGCGTTTAACGTTGTTCGACTATTTGTAACTTTATTTTCTACTTGTTCTCATAAATAAGATTATTGAAAATATTTTAAACACTACTTTAGTTTTATTCGGTTCGTGAAATGGAAAGGATATCTGAAATATTTATATACTTAATTTCGATCTTTAATAAAAAATATTTTAACGTATTATAACAATCGTGCATGTGATAAAAACTGAAATTAGTTGTGGTTTGTTGTTTTGTGGAAAGTTTTATATATATGTGATCGGATAAAATTCAACATGACAGAAATTTATACATCTATCTACAAATTTTATAATGGTAAGTTTTTTTTATTACGTTTCCTGGTACATTATATTCATTTTAAAACTTTTACTACCAGGTGTTTATGATTTTAAATTACACTTTTTATTATTTGGTACCAAATATTACTAATTAAAACACATCACAGACCTTGTTCTTTTCTCCAAAAAACGACGCCTTCAGTTGGATCCATCCATGACGCTTTCCCGCTTCAGGTGGCAATATCTCTTCTTATAACTATCGGATGATAATTATTATTTGGCTTGACTTTGTTTCAACAGATTTGTCTTTACACTTTTTATATTTCTGATTTATACATATTCACACTTATTACTTAAAATTTTATAACAAATAACTGGATCACATTCCATTTACTTCCTGCTTCTTCAGTTACCAACGCCTAACTAAGTATCGCGGGTCTTTTATCCGCCAAAACCCTTTCTATTGTTTATAACTGGAAGCTGGCAATGTTATAGAAAGATCTTTGATTATTGTTCACCCGTCACTTTGTTTATTCATGTTTTATATTGTTTTCTGACTTAAACTTGTTATAAAATATTGTTTTTTCATGTTATTGATTATTTTAAATCTTTCGATTGGTCAATGCAAATATATCATTTTTATATTTCCTACAATCTAAATATTTACATAATATACATGGATACAGTTCATTTATACATATAAATTAGGTCGGTAATCATTTATTTTTATTCTTATATTTCATATTCAAATACATTTTATGTTGGTATACGAGTACGTACTTGTCTCAACTGTTATATTTCGTATAGGTTTTGACATTTCCTGTAATTACAGTTTTCTACTTATATTATTATATTTCCTATATACTTTTATGATTAAATATTAACTATTTTCAAGATGTTGGGTTGTCATACCCAAAATACAGGGTGTCCCGGGTCTAATGGGAAAAAGTCAGGAGAGTATAATATGAGCCAAAATAATGTTAGTACTTCATATAAACTTTTACTATGCAGGCCCTCGTTTTCGAGTTATAGGCCTCCAAAGTTTTAATTTTGAATTTGGTTTTTATTTTTATTTTTTGTACTAGTTATTTGATCTTCATAAAATTTACGGCAAAGCTATAATGTAAGTGTATGTTTATTTTGGTAAGGTAAACAGATTTACAGTAGTGCATTGAAGCCAGGGACGGACTACTCGCAATGGTTAGTGATCCAAAAATTTTGCAGGTATGGCACACCCTGTATGAAATTATCGAAATTCACTTCCCCACACATTAAGCTAACGAAAAGGTACTCTTGTTGGAATTCGATAAAATAAGCCGTTTGGCTAATATTTACAGTTTTATTAATGCACTACGTACAAATCTACCTAACTAACTTATTAATACGATGTCCAGAATTTACTTGCTTTTAATCAAAATTACGAACATAACATTATTAAACCATTAAGAAAACCTCAAAAAACACAGGTTATAAAACATTAGACTAAAACTAATTCCTAAACAACAACAAAAACTAACGTTATTCTAATAAATGTTCAATATGAGCTCCTCCCACTTCCACGCACATTCTAAGTCTACGAAGGTTGTTTCTTTGCACTTGAAAGAGCAATTTCACACTATTTCTAATAACATTGCAGTGTAACACAATTCTGTCTATTAAATCTTGCCTTGTTTGCACAGGTGTTGCGTATACCTTACTTTTGAGATAACCCTAGAGAAAGAAATCCATAGGATTAACGTCTCCTGATCGCGGTGGCCATTGAAAAGGGCCTCCACGACCAATCCATCTATTAGGAAGCCTTGTGTGTAAATGCTGTCGTACATCTAAACTGAAATGAGGAGGGGCCCCATCATGCATGAACCATAAATTCCTACGAGTTTGTAGTAGCACATCATCAAACAGGTTCCATAACTCATTTTGCAAAAATTCCAAATATCTCTGACCGGTCAAAGTACCGCCAATAAAGTATGGCTGTATCAAATTATTGCCAACTATTCCTGCCAAACATTAACCATGATCCATGCTGGATCCTAGTTTGGATAATGCCATGTGGATTCACATCATCCCATAAATGCATATTATGAGAATTTATGATTCCATCTCTGGTGAAACCCGGTTCGTTCGTAAAGAGAACGTTACTAATAAATGTGTTGTCTGCTTGTTGTTGTCGCAGAAACCACTGGCTATACTCAAGTCGAGCAGGATAATCAGCCACTGTCATACAGTGTACTTTTTTCATGTGAAAAGGATATAACAGCTGTTCTTTTAGGACGCGATGAACAACTGATTTCGAGACGTTATGTTCTCTTGATAATTTTCTAAAACTCGATGGTTCATTATCAACTGCATTTAACAAGTCTTGTTCAACTGCCACAGTACGTATGCTTCGTACTGGACCTTCTCCAGCTTTTTCTGGCGAAAATCTTCCTAAAATTTAAAATTTTGTTTTCTATTCATGGAAAATTACATTTACTTATTCATACCTGTTTCTCGTAACCTGAGATCAATACGCCCAAACATTCGTCTGTCTGGCAATGCTCTGTTTGCAAAATGTTCTTCATAAAGCCTTTTGGCCTCTAAACAGTTTCGAGAAGCCAGTCCATACATTAGATGTTTATCTGCGTACTCAATAAAAGCGAATTCTGCTATTGTAACTGTTAAATTAAGGACTTATGAATTATTGACAAGTACTGACTACGAACTATTCTACACAACGTTTGACAACTAATCCTATGGTAACTTGATAAACGGTAAAAACACTTATAAAAAGTTTTTACCAACTTTCCAATTAATAAGTCGTTAATGTTTTTCATCTTCTGCTATCGTTAAATTATTTTTTTGTAGTACTCTAGGTAAATTTTGGACATCTATTAAAAGTTAGTTTTACCTCGTTGTGTACTTATAAAAATGGTGAATGCGTAAACTGGTACGTAGTGCATTAATAAAACTGTAAATATTAGCCAAACGGCTTATTTTATCGAATTCCAACAAGAGTACCTTTTCGTTAGCTTAATGTGTGGGGAAGTGAATTTCGATAATTTCATACAGGGTGTGCCATACCTGCAAAATTTTTGGATCACTAACCATAGCGAGAAGTCCGTCCCTGGCTTCAATGCACTACTGTAAATCTGTTTACCTTACCAAAATAAACATACACATACATTATAGCTTTGCCGTAAATTTTATAAAGATCAAATAACTAGTACAAAAAATACAAATAAAAACCAAATTCAAAATTGAAACTTTGGAGGCCTATAACTCGAAAACGAGGGCCTGCATAGTAAAAGTTTATATGAAGTACTAACATTATTTTAGCTCAGATTATACGCTCCTGACTTTTTTCCCATTAGTCCCGGGACACCCTGTATATAGGTATGACAACCCAACATCTTGAAAATAGACTTAATGGCCATAAATATACAAAAAACGCCTCATAAACATGTGAAAAATGAAAAACATAAATTTGACTTTAATAATACTAAAATAATGAACCAAGATTCTAATTATAAAAAATTAACAATAAAAGAAATGATACATATAAAAAAGGAGAACAATGCAGTAAACGATAAACAAGATATCAAAAATCTAAGCCAGATATATTATAATTTATTATAATAATAACATGAACTTGTTGAATGTCCCTGGTATATTGTAAACCGTTGTTTCTAAGGCAGGTACTTTCGATTTTATTATTTTTGAAATTGTTTTATTAGTTACCAGTTTTTGTCGCCTCTGTGTGTACATTTAATTTTAATAGTTCAATTGTTTTCATTTTATTATTTTAACATCAATGTAAACATTTTTGAAAATGCTCCGAACTCGGGAGCGAAACGTTAAATAAAAATATAATTTGATACATTATTAATGATTAACCTGATGCCCAAGAACAATGAAAGGAATTTATATATATATATATATATATATATATATATATATATTAAAGTGAAATATATCTACTAGGTTATGTTGAATCATTAACATCACTCAGAAATGTGAATCTAAGTAATAGTAGTAGTGCATATTCGATAAAAGGAAATAATCCATAAAAAACATAGCTTAAATATGACAAGAAATATTTACAAATAGAATACAATTGATAAAATTATATAGAAGATTACTATTTAATTTTGCAACTATTTTTCTTTAAAAGTATAATTCAAGATATTGAAAATACAATAGTAACAAGTAAATTACGTCAAACATAAATTTTATACATAACTATGATCATCACTGTATATGGTATCACATGAATTTTGAAATAAAATTCAATTATTATAATTTAATATTTTGTAGACACTTTTAGAAACCCTGTATATTGCATAAACTATTCAATTATTTGTATAAAACTTCAAGGTCAAATATCAACGCGAAATAACGTTCTGTTATTAGTTCGAATAGAGTATTTCGGAGTGACAGTGGAAGTGCATAAAAACAAAGTGAATTTGTCTACTATAACGCAGAAACAGATATTTTGATTCAATAACAACGATGTTTATTTATCAACAAATGAACGATGAAAAACAAAAGTAAAAAACATTGGAAGGTTGTTGATTTTGAGCTTGAGAGAGACGCGGTGTAAATTTAATAAATGGAGGACGTGTTGAATTTATTTCCTCCAAATTTTTATAAAAAACTATAATAATTAAAATATATCAAGTAAAAAGGTTAACCAAAGTGTTTAGTGAAGTTTTGAACAATAAACTAACAAAAATTTATCACTCGTATATAAATAAATAAGTGTAAAAATGGTGATAGCATCTAGATATGGTAAGATGAACAATTACCTTTATTAATATAATCTTCGATAACTTTTCACGTATCTTGTTGTGGATAAGATATTTCTACTGATGAAATAATTCACATCACATCATTTTCCACATCTGAATTTCGCTTATTCGATCATAGGTGATCGTTTTTTCTCCGATGCACCACATTCAGGGTCAAGAAGAACCAACCATAAACTCTATTACTCATGTATATAGTGTATTTCTCCTATAAAACATTTTGATATATTTATATGTTAGGTTATTTTGTTTGGTATCTATTAATTAGTAAAAATATTAGTATTAGATATTCAATCTCTACTAAATATCGGACACAGAACACTAAACACATATTAAAAAAAATTAATACTCACCAAATTCTTACATTAAATTATCATGATACATCCCAAACACTTTGCTTTCTTTCATTTTGTAAACTAAATAATAATCATCACAGAGTACCACAACACACGACGCCAAGGTTAACAATAGCGAGAGTAGAGGTTGAGTCGTTGTGAATGCATTCAGAACTTTTAGTAAAATAAGTAATCAAGCGAAACTTACTTGATACGTTGGAATTCAATAATATTAATAATTTATGAAAAGCGGTTTTGTGCGATGATTTTGTCAATAATTTTCTATTGAGTTTGATATGAATTATAAACTTTTAACTCATAATAATTTCGTTATTTACATAAATATGTTCAATTAAAATCATTTGTCTATGTTCGTCTTGCGTTTCTTTGATATCTTACCTACAGTTTCCTGTTGCTGACAATCGCCAAGTGCCGAATCTCATCCCTGAGATACAGTGTTAAAAGTTAAACAAATTTATAATATTTTCTAATTTGTGTAGTATCTTTGAATTGGGAATTCGCAGAAAGCGAACCAATTCTGGCGCCCATACAATCATTATTAATAAACATATAATAAAATTAATTAAAAATATATAATAAAATAGCTCCCAACGTAGAGGTATTATTTATAATACACAACAAAATGGCGCCCAACGTGGGGCGATTGTTAAACGACCGGAATAACGCTCGTTCAACAAACTAGTAACAGGAACAGGTTATAATATTTTTGAGATATCTAAAGGAAATTTTGCAAACTATAATGGCTGACAAACCAATGAATATCGACGAACTGACAGTGGATGAGCTGAGGGAATATCTGAAATCCAGGAACATGGACACAAAGGGAAACAAACAAGTACTAAGGGAACGTTTGACGATGGCTATCCAAGCTGAAGAAGCAGCGGAACTGGAAAAAGGAGACAGTATGGTGGAAGAAGTTCATCACTATACAAAACCTAAACCAAATGAAAATGAAGAGTTGATAAATATGATGAAAATAATGATGGCTGACATCAAAAGCACCAAAGAAGACATCAAGAGCACCAAAGAAGAAATAAAAAGTACAAAGGATGAAATAAAAGGTACGAAGGACGAGATAAAAGAAGAAATCAATAGAAGATTGGATCAACAAGAAGAAAAATTCGCAGAACATTTAGTGGAAATGAAAAAGCAATTCGAAGAACACAAGAAAGAACAAGAAGAGAAAATGAATAAACTATATGGACATTTAATACAAGAAGGCACCAACAGGAAACAAGAGATAGAAGACATGGGAAATAAACTACGAGAAGAAGGAAAGGAACAGATAGACAAAATGGAGAGAAACATCATGAAAACCAATGCCAGAATAGATGATGTAGAACAAGGCATCCAGTTGAATTTATCGATTGCGGAGGAGATGAATTTAAAGACTCAGAAAGAACTAATATGGGAAATGGACAAGAAGTTAAAACAAATCAAGGAAGATAGGAATGCACAAGATTTTACAAAATTGGAGAGGGAAATTAAAGAAGACTTTAAGAAGAAAATGATGGAATTAGAAAAAGAATTTGAAACCATAAAAAACAAGACGAATCCAAACATCAATACTCAAGGAGTAAATTACATCTATAACCATGGGGAAAATAATCTTAAATTTGACGGGGATACGAGAAAAATGCATCCAAAAATTTTCTTGAGATATCTTAAAAATAAATTAAAAGGTATCAGAGAGATAGAAGATTTGAAAGAGACAATTAGATCTCATTTGCAGGGTCAAACATTACTTTGGTTCACATGTAATGATGTAAATATAAATAATTTTAACGATTTTGAAAGTAACTTTTTGAAACAATACTGGGGGGAAACAGAACAAGGCTATGTTAGGGAAAAGTTATATTTTGGAAAATTTGATAGTAGAAGAAGCAACAACATGAGTAGCTATGCTTTGTCTTTATT
This sequence comes from Galeruca laticollis, assembly GCA_963921935.1. Lineage (NCBI taxonomy): Eukaryota > Metazoa > Arthropoda > Insecta > Coleoptera > Chrysomelidae > Galeruca > Galeruca laticollis. Next base: position 125,545,155 of record OY998181.1, read on the forward strand.
TTCTCAGGCACAATATTTAGAGCCAATAATTTCTGAGCAAGAAATTATAATATTCTTATCTAGACATTTTAATGACAATATTACTCAAGGTATAGCAATACAAAATATTACAAATTTCCAATCTTTACTAGACTATTTGAACCGAGTACAGAGAACGGTGCACAACAACAATAGACGTGACTATGATGACTATTACAGAAACGTCAACGATAGACGAGACTTTAATAGAAGTAACAATCATAGACAAGATAATAATCACTATTACAACAATACAAATAACAATGATAGACGATATGACAGAAATAACGATAGGACAAATAATAACAATAACAGGTACACAAATTATCCAGACAGGAGACAGCATAATAATTATAATAGAAGAGAAAGAAGAAACTCTGACGGAGACATAAGAAGGACGAATAATATAAGACGTGACACAAGAACTAACAGGACGAACAGCCTAGAAAGAAACACAACTAATCGTAACACAGACTTTAATCGAACTAATACAAATAGCAATAATCATAATGATGATAATGTTGTGGTTCCCGTGTCATCTTCTGGTACGGAACAACAGTTTTTCCACTAGAGGGTGAATATGGTAAGTTAAGTTGGTGCAGCTATGTTCACCCACGCGAATTTCTAAAGGTACAGGACCAGCTAGAACAAAACAATGAAACATTAATTTATATATACGGAACGATAGAAGGCACTAGCATAAAAATATTAATCGATACCGGGTCAGAAATATCTTTAATAAATAATAAATTTGTAAATGATTTGACAATATCAAAGGAAAATTTCGTCAAGGTGCCAAAAATAAATTTAATCGGCATAAATCAAAGAAAACTAACAACTTCAAATACTACGATAACTGTAGCATTAAGATTAAAAGAACGAGAAACTATGGTACAACTGTTAGTAGTGGAAAATATGGAATGCGAACTATTGTTAGGATCGGATATCTTATATGAAAACAAAGCAATTATTAATTATGAAGAAATGTACATAATCTTTAATAAAGAGAAAGTTGATTTTAATTATGAAGAGAAAAATGATAATTCGAGAATGAATGAAGAGTTAGTAGAAGAAGTAGATAAATGTATTAATTATAATAAGAAATTTGAAGATGATATGGAGAAGAGATATGATTATAGGCAGGAAGGAAAAATGAGTGGAGATATGATGTTGGATGGCAATGGAGAAATAAATAATAATAATAATATGCCGGAATGGAATTTGGATATAGATGGAAAAATAGAATGGAAAAATGAAGTAAAAGGAATACTGAGAGGACATAGGAATTTAATTAATGAGGAATCTCGAATTGCAAGAAATTATGTACATAAAATTGAAATGAAAGAAAATCAACAATTCCAACAGCGAAGTTATCCGATACCCTACAAATATCAAGAAGATGTAAAGAAAACTGTAAATAAATTATTAGAAGACAGAATTATAGAACATAGTACCACCTCGTATATCAATCCAGTTGTTATAGTGAAGAAGAAGGATGGAGATTTAAGGATTTGCCTTGATGCACGAAATTTAAATAAATGTACAATGCCCGAATATGAATCGCCTTTAACTATCGAATCGATATTAGGAAAGATAAGTAAAGTTGAAGTTTTTTCTAAGCTAGATTTGAAGCACAGCTTCTGGCTGATACCACTACATCCGGAAAGCAGGAAGTATGTAGGATTCAAGATTAAATATGTTCTAAGTTACAGTTACCTTATGAAGGTCCTTATTTAGTAGAAACCAGTCATGGTATAAATAGTTATAAGTTGATACATCCTGACACTCATCGAGAACGTGGAGTTTTTCATATAAACCAACTGCATCAATTTAACATCAACCAGTCGTAACTAAAATTTAAGAAACAATAGAATTAGAAATATTATTTACGTAATCAAGTATAAATTAATTTAATTTAGTCAATCTTAACTAAGAATTAGAAATAGTGGAATTAAAATATATTAATAGACTAAGCATAAGTTAATCATGAGAATTTAAAGATTTCTTCATGAAATTAAGAAAGAATTAAACTGGGGAATTAATTAAATAAGTAATATATAATTATGAAATCAAAGAAAAAAAAAATCAAGGTAAACTTCTATAGAATATTCTTGTCGAATCAAGAATAATTCTATAGAATTTTAGGGAATGTTAAAGTGAAATATATCTACTAGGTTATGTTGAATCATTAACATCACTCAGAAATGTGAATCTAAGTAATAGTAGTAGTGAATATTCGATAAAAGGAAATAATCCATAAAAAACATAGCTTAAATATGACAAGAAATATTTACAAATAGAATACAATTGATAAAATTATATAGAAGATTACTATTTAATTTTGTAACTATTTTTCTTTAAAAGTATAATTCAAGATATTGAAAATACAATAGTAACAAGTAAATTACGTCAAACATAAATTTTATACATAACTATGATCATCACTGTATACGGTATCACATGAATTTTGAAATAAAATTCAATTATTATAATTTAATATTTTGTAGACACTTTTAGAAACCCTGTATATTGCATAAACTATTCAATTATTTGTATAAAACTTCAAGGTCAAATATCAACGCGAAATAACGTTCTGTTATTAGTTCGAATAGAGTATTTCGGAGTGACAGTGGAAGTGCATAAAAACAAAGTGAATTTGTCTACTATAACGCAGAAACAGATATTTTGATTCAATAACAACGATGTTTATTTATCAACAAATGAACGATGAAAAACAAAAGTAAAAAACATTGGAAGGTTGTTGATTTTGAGCTTGAGAGAGACGCGGTGTAAATTTAATAAATGGAGGACGTGTTGAATTTATTTCCTCCAAATTTTTATAAAAAACTATAATAATTAAAATATATCAAGTAAAAAGGTTAACCAAAGTGTTTAGTGAAGTTTTGAACAATAAACTAACAAAAATTTATCACTCGTATATAAATAAATAAGTGTAAAAATGGCGATAGCATCTAGATATGGTAAGATGAACAATTACCTTTATTAATATAATCTTCGATAACTTTTCACATATCTTGTTGTGGATAAGATATTTCTACTGATGAAATAATTCACATCACATCATTTTCCACATCTGAATTTCGCTTATTCGATCATAGGCGATCGTTTTTTCTCCGATGCACCACATTCAGGGTCAAGAAGAACCAACCATAAACTCTATTACTCATGTATATAGTGTATTTCTCCTATAAAACATTTTGATATATTTATATGTTAGGTTATTTTGTTTGGTATCTATTAATTAGTAAAAATATTAGTATTAGATATTCAATCTCTACTAAATATCGGACACAGAACACTAAACACATATTAAAAAAAATTAATACTCACCAAATTCTTACATTAAATTATCATGATACATCCCAAACACTTTGCTTTCTTTCATTTTGTAAACTAAATAATAATCATCACAGAGTACCACAACACACGACGCCAAGGTTAACAATAGCGAGAGTAGAGGTTGAGTCGTTGTGAATGCATTCAGAACTTTTAGTAAAATAAGTAATCAAGCGGAACTTACTTGGTACGTTGGAATTTAATAATATTAATAATTTATGAAAAGCGGTTTTGTGCGATGATTTTGTCAATAATTTTCTATTGAGTTTGATATGAATTATAAACTTTTAACTCATGATAATTTCGTTATTTACATAAATATGTTCAATTAAAATCATTTGTCTATGTTCGTCTTGCGTTTCTTTGATATCTTACCTACAGTTTCCTGTTGCTGACAATCGCCAAGTGCCGAATCTCATCCCTGAGATACAGTGTTAAAAGTTAAACAAATTTATAATATTTTCTAATTTGTGTAGTATCTTTGAATTGGGAATTCGCAGAAAGCGAACCAATTCTGGCGCCCATACAATCATTATTAATAAACATATAATAAAATTAATTAAAAATATATAATAAAATAGCTCCCAACGTAGAGGTATTATTTATAATACACAACAATATATAAAGTATGTTGAATAATCAAATGAACGTTCTGTCGAAGCTAAGATTTATTTGTTTTGCTTTTAAAATTCTTTTTGTAACTTGGACCATTTCTTTTAGTTTTAACAAAAATGTTATTTCTGATGAAGGTCATGGAAAGACCGAAACGTTAAATAAAAATGTATTAACTACTAGTTAAATATCTTTAAAAATTGTCCTCAATCCCAAGAATACAAAATAAACAATTTATAATTAAATAAAAAAGACCAAGAACCAAAAAAAACGTATACGGAAGACCTAATTGATAATGTGTAAAAAGCATCATTCTATCCTACTATACCCGTAGAAAAAATTTGGGAAGGACGACTTGATACGGTTTTTTTGAAAATTTTGTATATTACAGTTCACTTATTTATTGCATGCGCGGTGGCGCTGCTGAGGCGTGTATATTCGAACAAGTATATTTTTAACCATGCTATCGCTTCTCGCTCTTCCGGTGTATATATTCTTTCCATTTTTCAGTTTTTTCGTCTTCCACCAAACTGGCAACGCTGGTTAGCTACTGCTTGCCACATAGTAATGTCTAAGACTAACCTTTTCAAGTTTATGGTGTCTCGCCACAGTTCATTTGTAAATATTTGCAGTGCGCGCTAAGTTTAAATGCCGGTTTTACTAATTTGAAAGACACATAAGAGTTAATGCAACTTTTTTTTTCAAAAACTATAAACTCTTGAAGTTTCTGATTGGCTATTAGATGCGCTAATATTTCAAGTACAGGTATACCAAAAATCAGAATTTTAGATTAAAAACTGGAAATAATACAACGATTAATGTTGAGAAAAATTTTGTTATTCTAATTCGAGCTCAAAGGGCTATTTTCAAAATTCAGTGCTACTAAAAAAATTGTTCCATTTCCTATGTCCTAAAGTGTCCTCTACAAGATGATCTAGTTTTCATTTAGTTATACCTGTAGTGATCCCTAAAAAGACATTAAAGACAAAAGGACATTAACTTAGAAATAATATTTAAATTTAGGTTAATATTAATTATATTATTTAGGGAGCATTGGTCGGCCACGGTCAATGTCAGTTATTGATAGAAGCACGTTCGTGTTTATATACAAGCATGTACAACTTATAGACGGAAGGTCAGGCATGTAGAAAATCATATCTATTTTGTATTATATTTCCTATAAATTTAGAGTTAACGAATCAGGATAGAAGAGTTGTTATTAATACTTTGAATAAGACGAGTGGTTTTATATTTATGTATTTTTAATGTATTAAACGTCATCCCAGTGATATTTACAGAAGTGATGTTGTTTATTTTATTCCCGCATACAGGTTGCTAGGTAAGTGGTTTCCTCCAAGATATAATGCCTTTATGGTAAGCGTCGAGTATACGAGGGACCCTTACTAAGTAACCACCACATACCTTTGAATCACACACCTTCAGAAAATATTCAGTTACACAAGCGATTTTATTCAACTAGTACTTCGGCTATAGAAATACGAGTATATTTCGCAATTAAATTCTGAAGTAATAGTATATTATTTTATATGGAGGAAAAGTGATACTTTTCTTGACGCGCTCGAACGGAGTGAGGCTGGTAATAGAGAGTAAGTCATGAAAAGTAACTTTTCCTCCAAATAAAATATGCTGTTTTTTTTTCAAATGTCGACAAATTAATGCAAAAACGTCTCTTTTTGATAGTAATAATTTTTAAACATAATTGGGTTCGCAAGGCGGTTTAGACCGGTGTCGGTGAGTAGGCACAGGTTGTTGCTATAGTAATGTAACATAAAGCTGTTAGGTTAGATTAGGTCACACTCTCAACAATATTAATTTATTTTTTACAATTATTGCGTCTCCGGCTGCGTTTCTATCTATGTTGCTATGATAACACTTTTCCCTCAGCTGGCGGGAAAGTGAAAACTAAAGCTCCGGCGGAGGAAAAATGAAACTTTACGGTGGCCTACACAGTCGAAAAATTACAGATTTACTGACGTTTGAAGAAAAAAGTCGTTATGAAAAAGATATTCAAGAAACAATCCCAAACCGAAGTCTGTGCACTTTTGTTTTCTAATATTGAACTTCGATATTTACCTTAGTTTTCAGTAAATTGGATTTTTTGTAGACTGAGTTTACGTCTTTTCGGAAATAGCTATTAGTTGTATCGAATTTGTAATTTTATATTCCTTATTTTGACATTCAAATCGATAAGAGGCAGACGATCTGAATTTATTCATCTTTTTCATTTTCAGTTTTGTGGTTATTGCGATGGAGGCGATGGATCAACTTCTTCTAGCCTGTCATGCACCAACTCTGAATTTATTTGTTGAGAGTTTTTTGAAAATGGTTCAAAAATTATTGGAATCAACAGAGCCAGAGTTACAGATTCTGGCTACACAATCAGTACGTAGTTTTTTTATATACTCTAGGCATTAAATTTATGTTTATGAAACCAAAAATTAACTATATGTTAAACTGTTTTGAGAGAGATTCTCATCTGAAGTTAGGCATATTCGATTATAGTTTTTAGTGCATTTTATTACAATTATCTATAATTCTAGTGTTGTTTTTCACTTGAAATTTCGTCTCATGTACAAAGTCTCACAAAAATTTTGTAATTTAAAAACATATTTTACATCTAACTTATACTCACTATCTTTAGAATAATCAAAACAAATATTTATGTCCAGAAACAAACTATCTTTTGAAAGTATGATGAGAGGCGACACAAACGAAGATGAGCAGTTTTGGCGTCCCTTTTATATATATATATATATATATATATATATATATATATATATAGGATTATTTTTTGTGGGTTTGTGGCAATGATACCAAGTGTACTCTTTTAAATATTTATTCTACGAGCTTTCGAATACAATCGTATTCATTTTCAAGTACTAAAAATTATAAAATATGGTCAAAAATTAAAATAAAGGGTATATAAAAAAAAATACTTACATTATTTAACGAGATTGCAGGTAAAGTTGTAAAATATATGTATAATAAATCATTTCAAATAGTATCCAAAAATTATTATAAAATTTCAAAAAACAATATATGTATTAAATAATGTTACCAAGTCAATATGAATTTTTTTTGATTTGTATTACTTTGATGTTTAGTGTTCTGTGTCCGATATTTAGTAGAGATTGAATATCTAATACTAATATTTTTACTACTTCTGAAAGAAAGACTGACATTTCTAATAACATCACATCAAACTTGAATTATATTGACGCTGAAACTGACAATAATCATATGCCAATGTATGTGTCTCTACCATATATTAAATCAGTTACACCAAAAATTTCTGCAATATTCAAAAATCATAATATAAAAGTTGGTAACAAGCAACATCTTACTATTAGGTCAATCTTCAGTAAAATAAAAGATAAAACTCCTACCAATAAACTGGCTAATATAGTTTATGAGATTCCTTGTGATACTTGTAATAAAAAGTACTATGGTCAATCCAAGAGGTCACTTTCCAACCGAATTACCTCTCACAGGAGTGACAGCAAGTTGTATCCTGACAGATGTGCACTTGCTGAACATGTGTTTTATGAAGGCCATAGCATGAATTATCAATCCGCTAAGGTGTTAACTACAGAAAGGAATTATAAAAAACGTCTATTTTTAGAAACAGCTTACATCAATCAAGATGTTGATTGTATAAATAAAAAAACAGACCTGAATAATCTTAGTGTAATATACGCATATTTATTAGAATTTGAAAAGCAACATTTAAAAATTTGAGTAGAAATCATATAAGTAACCTATAATAAAATTATTTTTAACATCAAAGTAATACAAATCAAAAAAAATTCATATTGACTTGGTAACATTATTTAATACATATATTGTTTTTTGAAATTTTATAATAATTTTTGGATACTATTTGAAATGATTTATTATACATATATTTTACAACTTTACCTGCAATCTCGTTAAATAATGTAAGTATTTTTTTTTATATACCCTTTATTTTAATTTTTGACCATATTTTATAATTTTTAGTACCTACTTGAAAATGAATACGATTGTATTCGAAAGCTCGTAGAATAAATATTTAAAAGAGTACACTTGGTATCATTGCCACAAACCCACAAAAAATAATCCTGATTATTTAGTTGGCAAATAATTAATTTAGAATTATATATATATATATATATATATATATATATACAGCGTGACCCAAAAAGTTGTATACAAATGGACAACTTCTTTATTATCTATTTAAGCAAAAAAAGTCTTATAAAAAAATCTGCGTAGCCTAAAACCCAGAATGCAACAAATTTAAAATAAAGTTATTTTAGAAACTTGTTACTAATGACATTTTAGGTCAACACTGTACCTGATATTCTGACTCGGAAAAATTTGGTTTATAAAAGTTTTTTAGTACGTAAACGACAATTTGGAATTTATTTGTCTATTTTAATCTATGCTAAAAAGGAAAGTGATTCCTTTTATAAGGTAAAACTTAACCCGGATTCAAATTTTTCATTTAACCTGTATGCAACTAAATATTTTGAAAATTTAATTAACGATTACCGATTATAATATGATGCAGAACTTTTTTATGGATAATAATAATAATAATAATATGTAAATGATTAGTTTCATTAAAAACATGTAAAAATACGTAAATACTACAAAACTTCCAACGTCTCCACCATCCCTTTGTAAGAAGGCGATTGTTCTTTGATTAAGTTATATCAAAACATTTCTTTCTGTAGTTATAGCTTCACACATTTCCCTAATTATTCTTGTAAGATGAACAACATCTCTACAAGTTTTATAATTTTCTCCAACAATAAGAACAATTTCAATTTTATCTTCAATACTTAATTTTAGTGGTATTTTCAATTATTGCAAACAAGCATTGAAGTAACGTTTGATTTTGTTGACTGTTGCACCCCATCAAAAACGTGTTTAATGATAATGGGTACCAAAAATGAATGAATTTGATTCCGGGTTAAGTTTTTCCTTATAAGAGGAAGTCTAGTATGGATTTGTAAGGTTTCTACATTTTTTTTAAATGACATTTGAAAGTACTTTACTCTTCAGCATAAATTAAAATGGACAAATCAATTCAAAATTTTCGTTTTCGTACAGAAAAAAATTTATGTTGACCTATAATGTCATTAGTAACAAGTTTCTCAAATAACTTTTTACCAAAAAATCAATAATAAGGGTACTTTACTCTTAAGCAAAATTCATATTTTAGGAGATATCTCGTATATAACTAAATGAAAATAATATCTGATAGTTGAAATCTGGGTTTTAGGTCATGCAGAGATTTGTATGAAATATGACTTTTTTTCCTAAAATTGATAATAAAAATGTTGTCCATTTGTATACAACTTTTTTTGGGAAACACTGTATATATATACAGGGTACAACTGTATTAATATGGACTCTAGCGAGCATATGGTGACATTCTTCAAGAATTCGTTCACATAGCCTTATGAAATCAATTACGGCTATGACCTAAAATTATTTACAGCAATACAAAAGTAGTTAAATATATCAAAATTTTAAAAGGATATTTGATCACCTTTTTGAATTCTACATGGAAAATTAGCTCAACTTTGGAAAAGGTTTCATGTACCTAGGTGTTGCCATTCTTGAGATATTCCACTAGACTTGACATTGAAGCTTAATCCCACCGAATCTATTCAATTTAGACAAGTGAAGTTTACAACAGTGATTTAGGATACCTTGAATTATTAATCGGGATATTTGCTGTTCCATTATTTCATAATAGGATGTTCAAATTTTAAAGGTCACTTTGGCAAAATCAAACATCAATTACTTTATTATTTCAAATAGAACACCCTGTTTATTGCGATGTATGGAATAGAACCGTTAGTTTTCTTTCATAGTGCATAAGGGTTCCCCATACCTATCTCTAACAGTTCTGAAGTTGTTTATTAAAAATAATGTATTTTTCTTATTATACCCTGTTTTTAAACTAGGAGGACCATTTTAAGACACCTGAATCACACCACTAGAAATCACTAAAAACAGTTACTAGATTGGGAGGCATGACATAAAATACAAGCCATACTAAAATTATACAGTCTGTAAGTAATGAACCACAAACTAAATAATAATTGAGCTAATAAACATATGGTGAGAGCATATGCATATTATTGAAAACGAAAATAAAAAATACAATGAATTGTAACCTTAAATCTATAAAGAATTCCAAGGGCGACGACTACTTTTGTAAGAAGGTTAATAACAGTTGTCAAATTTGGTGGCACTTGAAGTTTTAAGTTTCAAAAAGTTTTGTAATATTTTAAAAAAATGATAAGATCTGATTCGTTTCTGATCAAATGTAGATAATTGAGAATGAAGGAACTGAAGGAGTTTGTGGATCGGATTCATGTAATAAACACAGGTTTACTTATTTAGTATATATTGTAACATGTGAAGAAACAGAGTACAAGCTTATATGCCGCCAACGGCGCCAACATATCTCTTAACCTTACTTGACTGTCTCCTGTCAATCATATATCACTTGACAGCGCAATCAGTTAGGCAAGCTTTGGTGACAACTATTAAGTTTTTAGCGATATATTAACACCCCTGCTCGCTAAAAACTTGTAGACATAAAAAACAGTTGAACAAAATATAAAATTATATCTGATTATAAAATAACAAAATATTCACTATTACCTAAGCAAGTACAAACTAAAATACATATTAAGAAGTTAATAAAAGTAACATTTATTTTAAACAATATCTCTTAAATTAAGTTTGTCCCTGAATTTTGAAAAGGTTACATAAGGTAGGCCTTTTGTCAGGATATCTGCCTGCTGGCATTTTGTATCAACATAGATGATTTCAATTGACTTGTTTTTAACATGTTTACAAATAAAATTATATTTTAGATCAAGATGTTTTACTCTTCGGTTGTTACTAGGATTTTTAATTATAGCTATTGTCCCTTAATTATCTTCAAATACTGTTATAACATCAACTTTTAAATTAAAATCATTTATTAGCTTTTTGAGCCATAAACCTTCACAAACAGCTGCCGCAAGAGCAATCAGTTTAGCCTCAGAGGTTGACAAAGCAACACAATGTTGTTTTCTGGTTGCCCATGTCACAGTGTTGTCAAATATTTTGAAAAGAAAGCCTGAAACTGTTTTTCTATCAATTTCATCATTGCCCCAGTCTGCATCTACATAACATATCAAGTTTGTATTTAAATCTCCCCTTTTATATTCTAATCCCATGTTTATTGTTGATTTAAGATATCCTAGAATTCTAGAAACAGTTTTGAAGTTATACTTTGTTCTTTACTACAAATATTTAATTTTAATTTTGGATCCATTGGTATATTTGTACCACTACAGTTTTCCATACTGAACCGTTTTAAAATATCTTTAACATATGTCAATTGACTTAATTTTAATATCCCTTCTTCCCTGTCATATTGAATTTCAAGTCCGAGAAAATATTCCAGCTTGCCTTTAATTTTTATGTCAAATTTAGAAACTAGTTTTGAAATTATTTCATTTATTATGTTTAAATTTGGCCCGGTAATAATTATGTCATCAACATAAATTATTAAATGAGTTCTTTCCTCCTGTGATAATAGAATATAAAGACAATAGTCATTTTCAGACCGTGTGAAACCAATGTTTAACAAATATTCATTTATTTCTTTATTCCAGTGTTTAGATGAGTCTTTTAGACCATAAAGAGATTTCTTTAATTTCAATACTTTGTTTGAGTTGCATTTCATACTTTTTGGTGGGTAAATATAAATATCATCCTTTATTTTTGCATTCAAAAAAGCAGACCTCACGTCTAGTTGTTTAAAATAAAACGATCGTTGATTCCCTATAATTAGTAAGATTCTTATTGTTCCCAACCTTGCTACTGGCGAATATAATGAGTCATATTCATTTGTATCCTGTGCGAACCCCCTAGCTACCAATCGTGCTTTGTATGTTTTCTATATCTTCTAACGGCTTATAATTGTATACCCATTTTGTGTCGATTATTTTAGTATTTGCAGGTTTCTCTACCAATTACCAAGTCTCATTCTTGTTTAATGAATTCATTTCCTTTTCCATTGCCATGAACCAAAATTCCCTATCTTCCCTTTTATCTAAATCTTCATATCTTATTGGTATGTCATTTATATAATTTATTGCATTGAAAGACATGTACATTTCATAGTCTTGTTGCCAGCTAGGTGTGTGTATTGTTCGATTGCTTCTTCTGTTGCCTGCCTGACTGCTTCTTGGGTTGTTTGCATTGTCTGTATCATTTTCATCTCCTTTTTCACCTGTTGTCTAATCTTCAAAACTTACTATATCGTCACCATCACTTTGAGATTCTTGGTCTTCATTTTCCAACTCTTCTACCCTTTTCTTATAATAAAACGTGTTTTCATCAAACTTGAAATCTCTTGAAACAATGATTTTACGCCTATCTATACTCCATAGCCTATACCCGTTATCTGTGTACCCTACAAAAATACATTTTTCAACTTTCGAATCGAATTTACTTCTAAATTGCTCTGGTATATGACAATAAGCAAAACCGGTAACCTTTTCCGCTATTCTTGTAACATGATAGTGAAAATACCTTGTCATCTAAGGTAAATCTTCTTCCTCTAGGTTTCAGTTTCTGGTTTCTTACCTGTTGCGTAAAAAATTTGTAGTGGCCATATTTACATTCTTAAGCCATTTTGTATGTTCCAAATTTTTTTCTTAATATTTCATTAATCATATTGGACGATACTTCTGAGCGTTCTTAGCAGCTGACTTCCACTGGCTAATTTTGCGCCACAAAATTTTAATATCCGAGGAATGGATGCCCGACTTTTATCATCATGTTTCATGGATCGAGTTAAACCTAAAAAATGTATAGATTTTCATTTTTAACCTTAAACTTAACAGTTATCTGTTTTGTTATTAACATTTATTGAGTGATACTCTGTAATAATATATTGGTCCTTACTCAAAATTAAGATTATTTTTACAATCACAGGGTATCAGTTTATAATTTAAAAATATGACAATTCTCACCAGTCACACATGCATTTCATTTATATCTGCCAAGTTGCCCAGATGTTTTTTTAATTACGTCCATGTTGACAGATGTGGATGGTTCATCCAAAAGTTTACTCAAGGAGCTACCTACAAATTATATAAATACATTACTTCATTGATTCCTATACACTTCTAATCACTATTACAGAGCTATTGAAACATTAAATAAAGGCTGATTTTAATAAAAGATCCTGTAATGTGGTTTTAAAATTACACTATCAAAACCGACTCTTTGTATGAACTTTATGACATTTGTTGAATTAGACAGTCAAGATTTTCTTCCTTAACTTTTAACACTAAACTCATTTAATACGACGTTAATACAGAGGTACTTTTACAATGTCCCAAAATTCGAACTTCCAAGTCGAACAAGAACTTTTCTGAAGATATCCGGTTTGGTTTAGACACAAAGTAACCCCACACCTGACACCATTTTATGTTGTATTCTCGTGAGTTAGGCAAGTAAAAACAGATTTGTGCAGAAGAAAAACCTTTATTGCTTCAAATTATACACTGTAGACCCCGACAAAAATGTGTGAAAAAATGACCTAGAGTCATTCCAAGCTTTCTGTTTTGTAGAACATGTAAATCACGTGACTGAAGCTTCTAGAATTTAAAGTTTCACTAATGAAATTATGACAACCTTTTTAATACCGACCAAAGCGCCCATGTTAGTATTTCTATGAACTAGATATGAAAAACAGAGAGCTCAGCTAATTACGAAATAAAACCTTTTATGAAATATATTATGTAGAAATATAAATAATGTAATAGTATGCATTTCAACAATAGAATAATAGAATAAGAAAATAGGAGCAATTAATAGAATAAAGAAAAGATGGGAGCGATACCTCGAAGAGGTTGTAAAGTTAGGGTTACAACAAGATTCAGGCCTTAAAACAAATTAAATTATAGATGTATCTAAATTTTCCAATCCGCATAGAATATTAAATAATTTGAAGATATAATAAAATAAAAACATTTCGGGTATTTGACAAGTCAAGTGATTTTTTGAAGTTGATTGAACTCTTTCAATATTTTTTTTTATAAAAGTTTTGGTATTAGATATAAGGCGTTATAGTTTGTAGGTTGTTCAATTTAGTTTATATCTGGGAAGATACGAGTTTGTTCTTTTTGTAAAAAAAAAGGAAAACTAAATTTTATTTGATTTGGTAATTGTACATACTTGTTAATTTGCTACTCACATCGGAAAACATTTAAACCATTTAAGAACGTTGATAAAAATTAAATATATTTATCAAATTCAGAAATTTTATTTTAAGTAGTGACAATTGTGGATAATTGGTGACAGACAAGTCATTTATACATTGTGAATGTCAAAAAGGTAATTGGATGGTCTTTATAATCTCGAATTTACAGCCATAAAACAATACAGAGTCAAGGATAAAGAACTAAATTAATAACTAACAGATAAATTGGACAATAATTTGAAATTGAATTAAAATTTATATAAATTTTTTATTTGTAATAGCTAATTGAACCCACCCTGAGATAAGAGTGATTCGAATATTTTACATTAAATTTATCTTTCAATAAATTACAATTTTGATAGCCGGGAATTTTTGATAACTGTCAATTTTTGAAATACATAATATACGCTGCTTAAGCCGTGTGTACAATATAATAAAAATACGCTGCTTAAGCCGTCTCTACAATATTGTCGCTACAACGTACGGCAATTATACTACTACTACTACAATATATATATATATATATATATATATATATATATATATATATATATATATATATATATATATATATATATATATAATAAACAACGAATAGATCAGTGGGTATTGCACGCAAATAGAAGAAGGGGCTACTGAAAAGAGTGGTAACCGCAGACATGCATGTTTCTGGCTCATTAGCTGTCATCGGTACGGTACAACCAAGAAAAGATGTGAAACATGGGAGCAAAGGTGTTGAATGAAACATGAGAAAATATAACAGAATTCAGCAGGATAGTCAAACACAACATTTGTGTCAGAAATATTAGAAGATCTCGAATATTCGAGACAACAACCAACATAGACACGGAGGTGCATATAACACACCCGTCTGAAACTTCCGACCCAGATTAATGAAATAACAACAAGATGTACGAATAGTGCGTGACATATGAACAATAAACAACGAATAGATCAGTGGGTATTGCACGCAAATAGAAGAAGGGGCTACTGAAAAGAGTGGTAACCGCAGACATGCATGTTTCTGGCTCATTAGCTGTCATCGGTACGGTACAACCAAGAAAAGATGTGAAACATGGGAGCAAAGGTGTTGAATGAAACATGAGAAAATATAACAGAATTCAGCAGGATAGTCAAACACAACATTTGTTTCAGACGGGTGTGTTATATGCACCTCCGTGTCTATGTTGGTTGTTGTCTCGAATATTCGAGATCTTCTAATATTACTGACACAAATGTTGTGTTTGACTATCCTGCTGAATTCTGTTATATTTTCTCATGTTTCATTCAACACCTTTGCTCTCATGTTTCACATCTTTTCTTGGTTGTACCGTACCGATGACGGCTAATGAGCTAGAAACATGCATGTCTGCGGTTACCACTCTTTTCAGTAGCCCCTTCTTCTATTTGCGTAAAATACCCACTGATCTATTCATTGTTTATTGTTCATATGTCACGCACTATTCGTACATCTTATATATATAAATCAAAAATCTCTCAATATCTTAGGGATTCCGTCGTAAGTATATATATATATATATATATATATATATATATATATATATATATATATATATATAAGATGTACGAATAGTGCGTGAAATATGAACAATAAGCAACAAATAGATTAGTGGGTATTGCACGCAAATAGAAGAAGGGGCTACTGAAAAGAGTGGTAACCGCAGACATGCATGTTTCTAGCTCATTAGCCGTCATCGGTACGGTACAACCAAGAAAAGATGTGAAACATGAGAGCAAAGGTGTTGAATGAAACATGAGAAAATATAACAGAATTCAGCAGGATAGTCAAACACAACATTTGTGTCAGTAATATTAGAAGATCTCGAATATTCGAGACAACAACCAACATAGACACGGAGGTGCATATAATACTCCCGTCTGAAACTTCCGACCCAGATTAATAAAATAATAACAAGATGTACGAATAGTGCGTGAAATATGAACAATAAGCAACAAATAGATTAGTGGGTATTGCACGCAAATAGAAGAAGGGGCTACTGAAAAGAGTGGTAACCGCAGACATGCATGTTTCTAGCTCATTAGCCGTCATCGGTACGGTACAACCAAGAAAAGATGTGAAACATGTCAGTAATATTATTATTTTATTAATCTGGGTCGGAAGTTTCAGACGGGAGTGTTATATGCACCTCCGTGTCTATGTTGGTTGTTGTCTCGAATATTCGAGATCTTCTAATATTACTGACACAAATGTTGTGTTTGACTATCCTGCTGAATTCTGTTATATTTTCTCATGTTTCATTCAACACCTTTGCTCTCATGTTTCACATCTTTTCTTGGTTGTACCGTACCGATGACGGCTAATGAGCTAGAAACATGCATGTCTGCGGTTACCACTCTTTTCAGTAGCCCCTTCTTCTATTTGCGTGCAATACCCACTAATCTATTTGTTGCTTATTGTTCATATTTCACGCACTATTCGTACATCTTGTTATTATTTTATTAATCTGGGTCGGAAGTTTCAGACGGGAGTGTTATATGCACCTCCGTGTCTATGTTGGTTGTTGTCTCGAATATTCGAGATCTTCTAATACCCACTAATCTATTTGTTGCTTATTATATATATATATATATATATATATATATATACAGGGTGTCCCGGGACTAATGGGAAAAAAGTCAGGAGAGTATAATATGAGCCAAAATAATGTTAGTACTTCATATAAACTTTTACTATGCAGGCCCTCGTTTTCGAGTTATAGGCCTCCAAAGTTTTAATTTTGAATTTGGTTATTGTTTTTATTTTTTGTACTAGTTATTTGATCTTTATAAAATTTACGGCAAAGCTATAATGTAAGTGTATGTTTATTTTGGTAAGGTAAACAGATTTACAGTAGTGCATTGAAGCCAGGGACGGACTACTCGCAATGGTTAGTGATGCAAAAATTTTGCAGGTATGGCACACCCTGTATGAAATTATCGACATTCACTTCCCCACACATTAAGCTAACGAAAAGGTACTCTTGTTGGAATTCGATAAAATAAGCCTTTTGGCTAATATTTACAGTTTTATTAATGCACTACGTACAAATCTACCTAACTAACTTATTAATACGTTGTCCAGAATTTACTTGCTTTTAATCAAAATAACGAACACAACATTATTAAACCATTAAGAAAACCTCAAAAAAACACAAGTTATAAAACATTAGATTAAAACTAATTCCTAAACAACAACAAAAACTAACGTTATTCTAATAAATGTTCAATATGAGCTCCTCCCACTTCCACGCACATTCTAAGTCTACGAAGGTTGTTTCTTTGCACTTGAAAGAGCAATCCCACACTATTTCTAATAACATTGCAGTGTAACACAATTCTGTCTATTAAATCTTGCCTTGTTTGCACAGGTATTGCGTATACCTTACTTTTGAGATAAATCTAGAGAAAGAAATCCATAGGATTAACGTCTCCTGATCGCGGTGGCCATTGAATAGGGCCTCCACGACCATTCCATCTATTAGGAAGCCTTGTGTGTAAATGCTGTCGTACATCTAAACTGAAATGAGGAGGGGCCCCATCATGCATGAACCATAAATTCCTACGAGTTTGTAGTAGCACATAATCAAACAGGTTCCATAACTCATTTTGCAAAAACTCCAAATATCTCTGACCGGTCAAAGTACCGTCAATAAAGTATGGCTGTATCAAATGATTGCCAACTATTCCTACCAAACATTAACCATGAATCTATGCTGGATCCTAGTTTGGATAATGCCATGTGGATTCACATCATCCCATAAATGCATATTATGAGAATTTATGATTCCATCTCTGGTGAAACCGGATTCGTTCGTAAAGAGAACGTTACTAATAAATGTGTTGTCTGCTTGTTGTTGTCGCAGAAACCACTGGCTATACTCAAGTAGTGCAGGATAATCAGCCACTGTCATACGGTGTACTTTTTTCATGTGAAAAGGATATAACAGCTGTTCTTTTAGGACGCGATGAACAACTGATTTCGAGACGTTATATTCTCTTGATAATTTTCTAAAACTCGATGGTTCATTATCAACTGCATTTAACAAGTCTGTTCAACTGCCACAGTACGTATGCTTCATACTGGACCTTCTCCAGCTTTTTCTGGCGAAAATCTTCTTAAAATTTAAAATTTTGTTTTGTATACATGGAAAATTACATTTACTTATTCATACCTGTTTCTCGTAACCTGAGATCAATACGCCCAAACATTCGTCTGTCTGGCAATGCTCTGTTTGCAAAATGTTCTTCATAAAGCCTTTTGGCCTCTAAATAGTTTCGAGAAGCCAGTCCATGCATTAGATGTTTATCTGCGTACTCAATAAAAGCGAATTCTGCTATTGTAACTGTTAAATTAAGGACTTATGAATTATTGACAAGTACTGACTACGAACTATTCTACACAACGTTTGACAACTAATCCTATGGTAAG
This sequence comes from Galeruca laticollis, assembly GCA_963921935.1. Taxonomy (NCBI): domain Eukaryota; kingdom Metazoa; phylum Arthropoda; class Insecta; order Coleoptera; family Chrysomelidae; genus Galeruca; species Galeruca laticollis. Next base: position 125,563,883 of record OY998181.1, read on the forward strand.
TTGATAAACGGTAAAAACACTTATAAAAAGTTTTCACCAACTTTCCAATTAATAAGTCGCTAATGTTTTTCATCTTCTGCTATCGTTAAATTATTTTTTTGTAGTACTCTAGCTAAATATTGGACATCTATTAAAAGTTAGTTTTACCTCGTTGTGTACTTATAAAAATGGTGAATGCGTAAACTGGTACGTAGTGCATTAATAAAACTGTAAATATTAGCCAAATGGCTTATTTTATCGAATTCCAACAAGAGTACCTTTTCGTTAGCTTAATGTGTGGGGAAGTGAATCTCGATAATTTCATACAGGGTGTGCCGTACCTGCAAATTTTTTGGATCACTAACCATAGCGAGTAGTCCGTCCCTGGCTTCAATGCACTACTGTAAATATGTTTACCTTACCAAAATAAACATACACATACATTATAGCTTTGCCGTACATTTTATAAAGATCAAATAACTAGTACAAAAAATACAAATAAAAACCAAATTCAAAATTAAAACTTTGGAGGCCTATAACTCGAAAACGAGGGCCTGCATAGTAAAAGTTTATATGAAGTACTAACATTATTTTAGCTCAGATTATACGCTCCTGACTTTTTTCCCATTAGTCTCGGGACACCCTGTATATATTAATACAGATCCTCTATCTAAATTTTAAAGAAAACATTGAAATAAGGAAAAATGTGCATATTTGTATGTAATACTTGTGATACACACTGTATAATCAATAATTCGAAAGATTCAATATACAAATAAAATTTGACATTTCAATTTCATATGACATTACTGCAGAATAGACTTAATGACAGATAGATTTTAAAACGATTTGAAAAACCAGAATACAGATGTCTCTGCTAGCAAAATTGCAATTATAATAAAATAATGAAAATCTCGCTTTGTTATAGGAAAACATAAATTTGTATTTTTTTTAAAAAAAGGAATTTTTGGTAACCAAAGGAGAAGAGATTTATTTATGTAGAAAGTTTAAGCAGTTGAATTTGATATCCCCACGAGACAACATCGAAATAAGAGTTGTCTCAAATTTATTTAAGATTATAATAGTAATCATATAATATATTATCAGATCATAAAAACCTCGCATTGTAAAGCCAGTGCGTGTATAATTCAAAAGAATTACATCGTTAAAGTGCAAGTGGTTTTCCGGTTTCTAAATTATTAATTTAGAAAGTGCTGCTGAATTCTAAATACGTTTTAGAATACGAACGAGTTAACCAGTACCTAGTTGGTGAGTCCTGTCCAGTTTATTTACATTATTTCTCGAGAAGTAATAGGCCTTTCTTAAATATATTTAAAAAAATAGATGCATTTAATGAAATAAACTTCGATCTAAATCACAGTAACGTTACTCATATAAAATTCAACGTCAAGTGAAGAAAATTTTGGAATAGACAATTTGCACGGAAATTTGCGTATTTGACATTGATATACATCAATCATAAAATCAGACATTTTGAACTTTTGATAAAAATATTTAGCTAGTAGATTTTTAATATAGGTTGTTTTAGTATTATGGTTGATAGAAAATTCTATCTTTGTGTTTCGTTTATAATATCTTTGAAAAGTTATAATTTTTTTGTAATTTGTTATCTGATCATATATTATATAAATTTGAATTCCAACTCACTTTGGTACTCATTTCATATCTATTCTCATTGTGTTTGATAATTTTCATGCTATAGAAAATTTGATATAATAAGTGACATTTAGTTAATTTCCAGTGACAGTAAAATCATATGTGTCATAAGATAATTTAAGTGTCTTGTAGTATATTGAACAAACAGTTACTATAGATTTTGAATAGCGTAATACTTAATTTGGAGAATCCATTGAAATTTATAAATTTGAATTATTATTTAAAATCTTTGATCCCTCCCTGAGATAAGAGTGAGTAAGTCGATTGTGTATTGATTTATCTTTCAAAGTACAAAATTTAATATTCATCTGAGCCGGGCATATTAATTTGACAACTGCTGTCAAAATTCAAATAGGTTATATTCAGTGGTAAAGGTGTGTTCACAATAGTGTAGCTACAAGCACAAATTGTGAAAACGTCAACAAATAATATTCATATCGTTAAATTCATATAAACTATTAAATTACAATTAAAGGATTCGAAATATTATAATTTGTCACCGAAACGTGGGACAACTATAAAAGAATATAGTAAATATAATGATTTAACTATAAAAGAATAAACTATAATACAAAATAGCGAATATTATATATATATATATATATATATATATATATATATATATATATATATATATATATATATATATATATATATATATGAACAATAAACAACGAATAGATTAGTGGGTATTGCACGCAAATAGAAGAAGGGGCTACTGAAAAGAGTGGTAACCGCAGATATGCATGTTTCTGGCTCATTAGCTGTCATCGGTACGGTACAACCAAGAAAAGATGTGTTATATTTTCTCATGTTTCATTCAACACCTTTGCTCCCATGTTTCACATCTTTTCTTGGTTGTACCGTACCGATGACAGCTAATGAGCCAGAAACATGCATGTCTGCGGTTACCACTCTTTTCAGTAGCTCCTTCTTCTATTTGCGTGCAATACCCACTAATCTATTCGTTGTTTATTATATATATATATATATATATATATATATATATATATATATAAAGAAGATGTTGGAATATCGCGTGGTATGTAAACAACAACAACAAAGAGATTCATGGGTAATTCACGCAAAAAGAAAAAGGGCTACTAAAACAGAGTGGTAACCGTAGACATGCATGTTTCTGGCTAATTTGCCGTCCTCAGCACGGTATAACCAAATAAGGATGTGAAACTTGGGAGCAAAGATGTTAATCGAAACAAGGGAAAACACAAAGCAAGGGATTTTAACAGGGAAACCAAACGCTTATTGGTGCCTTCAATTGGAACTTCTCGAAAACATTTACATTTACATGACCGTATTAAGAAATAGTATATTGCTTAATGAGTGACGAAGGTACCCATTTTTTAATGCGGGAGAACTGTTCGCGAGCTTAAAAAAATTATATCGACGAGATGAATACTACGACATTAACTATGACATTATAAGAATGTGAAAAAAATAATTAAACACGTAATTTATTTTGAACCAAAAATTACAAAAACATGTAAGCTAGGTATGATTCAAATCTTGATTAATTGTTACATTTAAACAATTACTCAATATTTAATAATAAATGGAGAGCGATGGCCCATTAATTACTAAGGAATTCTGCGGCTTTTTCAAACAGCTTTTTTTTTTATCTTTTCCCGATGAGTTCCATAAATAAAGATGGTTAACAGCACAAAGTTCTATTTATTGTATAAACCAAATACAATTTTTATAATTCGCGTATAAAAGAGACTTCATTATAACATTGTTTACAGTGTCACAATGAAATCTCTTTGAACACTTTTTTACTGTGATACAGTTAGTTAATGTATGTATTTTTATTTGGCATCAACCTTAACTAAAAACTAATTATAAAATGGTCTGGCGAAGTTCCAGCTAGCAAATTAATAGATTAAATGGTCTTAAATGTAAATTGGAACAAATATATTAAAAAGTACGCTAACGTTTATTCGTCAATGATTAGTAAATTGTTTATTTTGTTAGGTAGGTATACATAACGTTCGAGTTTTGTGTTAAATTACGAGATAACTATGTGAAGATATACTACAGAAATTATTCTGTTCATGATGATATAAATAAGACGCAAGAATATATGAAGAAGCTCTTTTTTAGACAAATAATCACCCTCTATTTGCTTAAATGAAAGTTTGTTTACAATTTACACAATTGTCCGATCAAAATATATGTCAAGAGTGCTGACCAATCAGGAATCTACCGAATTGCCAACTTAAATTCAAATCACTCCTCCTAGTTTAAAAATAGGGATAATGTAATTCTATCTATCTTAAAGCATTCAATAAATGCGAATTATAAAAATTTTTGTGTAAAACTTTTGTTAAAATGACCTTTGTAGTACTTGCGTTTTTCGCAACGAACCGCAAAGCGGTGAGAAAGTTAAGTGACGGCGGCGCGAAGCGATTATACTTGCTATCTCGGAACATGTACAAGTGTCATATGTTCATGCACATGCTTCTTCTATTTGATAGCTTCAAAGGAGCGTTCTGTTGGTGTTATAAACTGAGCGTTTTATTGTCACCAACAGCACCCTATTATAAATGACTACATGGCTGTCACTTTTAAATTTCAAATTATGGCTTTAGGGTTTTGTTGCCATTAAAACTAAGATAGATAACAGTGTGTTACATAATATGGACGAATTCGACGGCGGTGATTCTACACCGGAAGAGATTACGCAAATAACAAGACACTCTACACTAAATTTGCTACCTAAAAAGTCAAAGGGAAAATAGAACCAAAGATATAAACATTTTATGAATTGGAGTTTATTGCATAATATTAAAAGGTACAGCAAAAATGTTGTTTTCAACAAAAAACTATTGTGTGTTCCACGCCGCGAAAGTGGTTTTCCGGGCCTCCAGAAGTGGCCAGGCTCGACTACGCCTCGCCTGGCCATTTCTTCTGTCGGCCCGGAAAACCAGCACTTTCGCGCCTAGGTACACAAATAGTTATTTCTGGATGTAACTTGAAAATTCGAATAGTTCCGAAAGGAAGAGCCGTACACATTTTTGTTCAATCAACCGTCCTTCAAATATTTAGCAGTTCTTCTGGGAAACCCATATTTTATTATATTAAAAACATAATTAAGTCTTCCGTATATCGTACTCGGAGGACGTAAGTACTACATAATATGTGAGTGGATTAAAAGTATGTAATTTAAGTTTTTAATGTAACCATGAAAATGCTCTGACAAATTATTTTATGATTTTTATTAAAAAAGGAAAATTATAAAAAAAACATAATAAAAGAGATATTACATGTAGTACTTATTGTCTAGTGCTGACGTCACTGACTATTATTTCCAACTCCTGTTATAAACTCCAAACAGACCATTATTAACGAAGCTACTTGGTAATGGATTTGATACTACCCTTTGTTCATCACCACCCTTCCTTCATTATGCCGTTTGTTTGATACTGATCCTCCCGTTAATAACAAAGCTACACGTCGCTTATACAGTAGTTTCGAAAAGTCTGCACCATATGAAAAACTTTTTTATTATCCATTTGTCATAAAATTTTATTCGTGATAAATTAACTCCAATGTTAAAATGTCATATACCTGGAAATGTTATTGTCACTTTGCCATCGATAAAAAAGGTGCATCCTTTTTTATCGCGATAAAAACTTCTCTTCCTCAATATCTAGTAAGCGGACGTCACTTTTACACAATGACAATGAGTCGCAATTATTGTTGTTGTTCATCCATATATTCTGTCGTTAATTTATCTTGCCAAAAAACACTCGAGCTTTTCTTTTATTAGATAAATTCCTCTTTGACTCAAAGTTTTGCCAATCACTAAATTTGCTCGAAAAACTGACATTAGATAAAATCGCTCCACCTTCGGTGTCGCGATTTTATCATGTCAGTTTTTCTCGTAAAATTAGTGATTGGCAAAACTGTTTCGTTGCAAAGAGAAATTTATCCGATAAAAAAAAAGCTCTTGTGTTTTTACTGTTGATACAAATTGTTGCATTGCGGAAAACTGTTTTGAGTCGAAATTTTAAATTTTCAAACGGTGTACAGGGGAAAACAAAAAATAGAAATTTTGATCCAGAGTAAACTACCCTTATTTTCGACATTATCAAAAAAGTTTATTTACAAAAGTTGTTCAGAATTAGAAACAATATGTAGATTTGAAATCACAGCCACCTACACAACCAATTTTCATGGTTCTAGCCTCGTAAAGATTACTAGTATCTCATTACACCTTAGGAGACTCCTACATATTACTATAATAATATTTTAATGAAAAATTTTGTCTAATTTATTGTTTTTACTATGACGTTTGTTGAAAATATTTTGAATTTTTACTAGTTTTTGGGGGCAAATTTGATATTTCACTCTGTATGTATGTTCATATTATTGTCGTAATTGTTTAGCATACATTAATTAGTCTATTTAATTATTTTCTTCCATTAATCCTTACTGATACTGGGCATACATAAAGAGTGAAGTATCAAATTTACACAACAAAACTGGTAAAAATTTAAACAGTTTTCAACAAACGACGATATTATAGTACAAATAATAAATTAGACGAGATTTGTCATTAAAATATTATTATAGTAATATGTAGGAATGTATTACATATTTCGAGGTAATGATTTTTGTCTGTTCTCGTGGTGCAACGTGACCTCTCGAGCAGAAGGTCCAGGGTTTTAATCTCGGCGCAGTAGAAACTTGCGGTTGAAAATGTTATTACTGAAGTGGCCAAGTGAAGATTGTGGAAAATATTTTCAGATCTCCAAGATGGTCGCCAGAGGGTATAACCGCTATTTTAAACTGTTGAAGTGATTCTTCACATAAATAACATAGGAAATGTTCTAAAAATATATATGTTTCTAACGCTAAGCTTTATTCGATAATTTAAGGCTTGATGTAAAATCATATGAAATGGGTGTAGTCTAAAAATTTGAATTAACAAATACATTGTGAAACATGTTAAGTAGTAAGTTAAAAACTTGCCTATGGTCTTTAAAATGTTTAGAATAGTAGTACGTGATATACCCAACGCGAGAGACATTGCTCTTGTACTCACGTGGGGATACACTTCCACGTATACTAAGACATTGACAATATGGTCTAGTGGCGTTATTAGGATAACGTTCTGTGGGGATGAACTACCGGGGGATCTGGGGGTATGAAATTTTAGATCCCTAAATCATCATTTTAGCTTTATTTTTCGTTTAAATTTGTAGCCTACAGTTCCTAGCTTTTAGTACATTTCAAACAAGTAGGCTTGCTGTGATTGTTTTAGGTTTTTTATTTTTAGGTTTCTGGGGAGTTCTATTCCTATCCTTTCCCCCCCCATAGTTACGCCACTGATATTGTCTTCCATTGTTCTAGCCGAGTGTTCACCAAATTTTTATGAAAAAAAACTCATATTATTGCATTAAATTTTTTTAAATAATTTTCTGTTGTTATATCACAAAACGCGCTATAGCAGCATCAATAAGAATTAGACATATCACAGATAAGACGGGTTTGATGGAAAATTACATGCTTTTTCCAGCGAGACCAACTTTGTTAAAATCTGTTCGGTCTTTTCAGATATACTGCTGTTTATTTAAAAGGAGACCACTTTATTTTAATATGTACGTCAAAAAGTGGGGAACGAAAATTGCCCGATTAAAGCTTAGTTTTAAAAACATATATTTTTTTGGTAAATTTGCTAAGTGTATTTCAGTGAAAATTATTTTCCTCCGTCATATTTTGACCACTTTAGTGATAATTTTTTGATTGCAAGTCTCTAGGACGAATAGTTTCCGAGATACAGCACTTTGTATTCTTATCTGACCACCTGGTACCGCTCCTCTTCTGTAAACATTTATACATTGTTGACTGTATCTTAAAAATGGATTGTATACCAAGTAAAGTTATACATTTCTAAAAGTGTTTAAAGTGTGGGAACACCAATTTGTAATAAATTAATAGGACATTGTGTCCAATTTGGAGATTCTCTGTAATTGTAGATAGCGTCACCCTGAATAACCACTCTACATCTAAATTTCCTATTATCTGAAAACCCAGTAATAATAGTTAGAATTTTGTATGTTATTAGATGGGGTAAAAGATAAGAAAATATTTATACTTTATTCACCAGTATAAACAAAGTCAAATATTCGAAAGTTCAAAATAATTATGAATAAATAATTTACTAGTTTTCTCACTGGCAATATTTTTGATGAAAAACTTTAGATAACATAATTTTTTTCATTCAATTGATCCCTAATACTAGCGTGTCTTTTTTAGTTTGTAAAATTTGCTAACATTGAAGAAGACACTCCCTCATATCACAGACGGTATGATTTTTTTGTTAGTAAATTTTCTGCTATGTGTCACAGTGGGGAAAAAGAAGAAATAAGAGATAAAATTCGAACCGCTGGTATCAAAGGTTTGCAAGCTGTTGTTAGAAAGACAGTTTCTGACGACCTTGTTGAAAATATTTGGGAACCAGTTCATATGGATAAGATCGTCCCTAGTCTTCTATTTAATATGCAGGTAAATGGATTTGTATTTTCAAAATCAACGGAAAGTATGTTACTAGTTTTCTTAAATGTCCAGGCAAAAATATTGGAGGCAGTAAACTATTTTTAAAATAACAGACTATTAAATTAATAACACTTGAAGACAACCAAATGTTAACTGATTTCAATATTTGTCTCTCTGCATTTCTATCTCTGTCTCCCTCGCTCCTTCACCACATCTCTCACAACGATCGAACGAAATAGCACAAGTTACCAAATTGAAAGATTTTCTAGTCAAAAACTCAACAAGGCAAAGCAAATCTACCACATATCAACTCACTTGTATGCACTGCCCGATTTTATACTCGTGTTTTTTATTAAGACTTATTCACGAAATTCCTTTTACAGTGCAAAATTTAAGACATATTGATTGTTCGACTTGCGCATTGTTAATACCTTGATAACAATTATCTTGCTTTGAAATAACGTTTTTTGTTTGAATGCGGCGTAGATATGGTGTTTTCATTATTTCTCGTGTTTGAATTGAATAAACGATTTATTATTGCATTTATCGAATTCCTCCTTAAGAATCTATTGAAAATTTTAAACAAATTATAAAACATACATTTCACATAACCAAATTTATACGGACGTTTAACAGGATAGAGGTAAAGCATATTATGTTGCTTCTAGTTTATCTTTTAAAATAATTTTACTGTTAAAATTCGAAACTCAGAGTAGTGTTACCAGGGAAATAAACACCAAAAACTGGCTATCTGCTACACCAGCGTTACCAAGTTATATTTTTTATTTTTAGTTGTCATCGCTTCCAATAATTGTTAGATCAAATAACAGAAAGAAAGAAATATTTACAATGTTTTAGGAATCTGCTTTTCACAAGAAAGATAGTGATACTGTTGACATCGGCCCAGAAGACACTTTGGATCCTCCCATGTTAGCAGAAACTTGTATGCGAGAATTAGTAGGAAGAGCTTCATTTGGTCATATCAGAGCTGTTCTAAAACCAGTTTTTAGGTAAACAAAAATTGTTTTATAATGATGAAGTTTATTGTCCACATTAATTGTAAACGTACTGTGCCGGGATTGAGTGGGTTATTGTAATTTAAAAAATATATAAAATGCTGACGGAATATACCTCCATTGCACGATCTTATCTCATCCAGTAGATTATTATTTAGTACATTAAATTGACTGTCTCGACCCTTACTTCGTGGAATATGCTCATATTAGGGTTTTTAGAATTTTCAATAACTTGTATTATATTGTGGAATTAACTAGAGACCTTGAGTTTCATTTAAAACACTAATTTAGTACATTATTTCAATATATAGATAAACAAAACCTGGACACCCTATATCCTGGCAAGGATATTCTTAATTAAATGTTCTCCCATTCTTTTTCTTAATAAATGTAGTAGCAATTGAAAGCAAAAATAATAGAAAACGCCACCATGTGATTGACTACGTTTTCCTGGCAATAATAACCGCGAATCCGGTGTAAACGGGTTAATTGGTATCAGTAATTTTCCCTCATTCTGTTTTACTTTTTATGCTTATTTCAGAATGAAATAGTGCTATTGTAGAGAGTAGCATGACGTAACTTCAGAAAAATAATTCGAATAATTATCTGAGGTGGTGGTTTGCGATTGAAAGTGAAGATGGCGCCAACTGACTACTTCTCGCAAGTGTGTAACCACACGAGCCAAACACAGGTTGCCGAAGGACGGAATCTTCAGTTCAGATTAGAGACTCTGAACGAGAAGGCATTACGGCACTCTTGAAGAGACGTCGAAACCGGTCAGTATACTATGCCCTTCTCCTCGCGGTTGTGAATCACCACAGATGTCTGTATCGACAAAAGGGTCGATCAACGTCACGTTCATCGAAGGGGATGTAATTCAATATTCTGCGTGGTAGAAAGAAAATTGCGTCCTATCAAATTGAAAAAAAAACAATCATATTTTCTTTGCTTTTGATCTGACACAAAAAAGTTTTGTACTCAACACTTTTTTCTAAACCTTACATGAAAACATGTATTTGCCAAAACTAAATTATATTTTTTTGTTTTTGATGCAAAAATAAATAAGCCTGTCCAATATTAGTCTCGTGCCTCTGGGAATTTTTATTTCACTTGCTATAATTTCATGTATTCTATTACTTTCTGTTAATACCCATTCCCAAATTCGACTGGGCTATTCATCAATAGAAATTATGTCATATAATTTAATAACATATATTTATAATCTCAGAATAACAAATAAAATAGATATGTTTGTTTTTATTTTTTCTTGTCCCAAATCTCGAGTCACATTCTAAGCTCACTTGCGAACACTTCCACTGATTTGCCATATTTACAAAGTCTCTTTAGTTGCATGAAAAATGAAGTTAGCAAGTTAATTTAAAATTTGTTAAATAGTTGAGCAAATGCATTTAAGTCGCTGCTTTTAAAATTAATTAATAATACTTGAATTTTATTTAATAAAGGCATATTCTTATATAAATTTTAAAAAAGTATTTGTTGTAACCTTAGTACCTTTATGGTTATAACTAAAAGTGGCAACATTGCTCAAAATTTCAGTACCTGTTTGATCTGTTAAGTATAACCTATTTAGTAGTTTTGTCCTGTTTAATTACCACATAAAGAGAGATGCAAATATCGTCAGAAAAACAACCGAAATAACCAAGGACATGTATCTACAATACCATCCCCACTTTTTGTAATTCATTCATTATCTCACTACTGGCGTTTAGAATTGTTGGCCGCAAAAATAAACGTGTTTATGAATGAATAGCCCTCTCTATGTTTATTATTACTCTAAGTTTATAATATATATGAATTTGAAAGAAATTTTCATCGAAAGCTTCCGCTTTGTTAAGAATCATTATTGTGAAACTATAAATGAATTTGAATCTGTTTAAAGTAGACGATTGAAAACTGTATTTTTTTAGGCATTTTGATCTACATAAATTATGGGTACCAAATCAATTTGCAATTCATACTTTTAGGATTATCATGTTTTCTATACAGGTAAGTTCAAAAAGTTTGTATTATGATACAGGTCAAATTATTATAAATAACCCTTTTTTATCATCATTTTTATTGCTTATAGCAAAGAAGTTTGGTACCAAAGGTGTCTCATTAAGGCAGAATTTTGTTGAAATACGTTTAAAAGCTCAGTGGTCTGTAAATTGAAAATTGGACGCTGTACATTATTGATATGAGATGTTTTTTTTCTCATTTCAAAAATATACTCAGTAACATAGAAACCCGAACACCCAGTAAATATTATTTTATTTCAAAAATATTTCATCTACATGTTTATGATAAAATTCTTAATACAAGATTAGAAATTGAGCGCTACCAGTTAAACATTTCTGGTTTTATTCAATTATTTTATTATTATCGGCCCATTCCGATATCAGAATACATAATTTCTTCGAGTACAGTGGTTTTAAATGTTGCCTTACAATAATTCACAAGTGTTTATCATGTCTAGAAACGCAATTTATCGGCAGCTGAGTTCGAGAATTGTTGGTCTTCAGGAAGCTGGGCTGTCATTACGAGAAAATGCTGGTGGACTGAACAAACAGGAGTGTGTATACTGTTGTCAGATGTTATCAGGAATGGCACCAAGAAGGCCGAACACGAAGAGCCAGAGACACAGGACGAATGAGCAGACAACAGAGGGCCAAGATCGTCGCCTAAGGTTATTAGCTCTAAGAGAACGTTTCTCATTGACAATTGCAATAGCAACTCATTGGTTTGCAGAACACGGAAGGTTCCTTGTAATGTGAAGGGATTGTAGACGGAAGGGTTGGACTTTTTTCATGCAGACCTCCGTTGGTACCTTTTACTCTGGATCGATGAAGAAATCGACTTCAGTGGTGCCAAGAACCACTAGTGTGGAATCAGGAATGGAACACTATCGTCTTCAGTGATGAATCCCGGCTCCACTTGAAGGTCGAGCGAGGGTGAGAAGGAGACGAGGCGAATGAGGTAACCCTCAATTTTTTGTAGAGCGGTATGTACATTTCACTGTTGGAGTTATGATATAGGGTGCCATTGCTTATGGCTCAAGGTCACCTTTAGTCTTCATCAGGGGCAATATGAATCTACCTTTCGATATATTCAAGAAAAATTGGAACATCATCTGATTCCTTACCTCAGGACACTTCAAAATCCAACGTTTTAGTAATATAATGTATGGCCACATATAACCCGAGAAACCTTGAACTACTTCCACCAGGTTCAAATTCATCTCCTTCCTTTGCCCCAAGATCCCCTGTTTTCTCCCCAAATGAACATATGTGTGACATCATCGTTAGAAGGTTAAAAACTCTACAGCATCCTCCTCAAACCCTGATGGCTCTTAGACATTAGGTAGAGTTGGCATGGAATGAGATACCCCAGGAGGATATTGATCATCTGATTATAACTATGCCTAGACGCATTTTAAGGAATGTGTAAGAAATCGTGGAGCTTCAACCCATTATTAAAGTTGTTGAGCTGAAACTTTGATTAATCTCACCCGATTGGAGTGCAATTTTAATCATTTATATATTACGAACTCCATGATAGTTATGCGAAATATTACCAAAATAAAATAATGTTTTTCTACGACCATAAAGAAAAATGTTCATTTCAAGTGCGTCTTTGATTAAGAAACCTACTACGTTGTTATACAGTTTTTCATTTCCCATGGGCTAGCTGTATCTAAATGTTTCATTTCCAACGACTTTCATGAGCTATTAGACTGTCATTTTATTAACGAATTTTATGATCATATATAAGATCGAATCAAGTTTGTTATCGTCTATCTAATAATTTGACATTTCACATAAGTATTTAGAAAATTCGTTTAAAAAAAATAAGTAATCGAAAATTAGTAACGGTAGTGAGGATGATTTGACATTGACATGCTGATCCCGACCATGTACACTAGCTATTGCTTTAGAAGAACATGGGAATCTATCCTGGTAGATGCAGGAGATGATATAACTTCTTTAAAGAGACACGGTGGCTGGAAATCCACCACTGTTGCCGAGATATAATATATAGATGACTCAATGAAAAAAGAAATTAGACCCAACTATAATGCCTTAATCTTCCCGAAGCGGAACTCTCTGTGTTAATGATATAACTTTCAACGTAAAAACAAATATTTCCCAAATAGTATTGAGCAACTGCACAAATGTTACTTTTAATTTGAATGGCAGTGCTGATAATACTTGTCAAAATGTTTCTGACAATTAATAAATTGCTTCACAGGTGGACTTGAATTATAACGATTTTTTCATCATAAAATGCTTTTATTTCCGAGTTGTCAAAATTTGAAAATTTTGAATGTTATTTGTCTCACGACATAGGTAGGTACATGTACAAAAAGAAAAAAGAGATGGTTCATTCAATGGGTTAAGAACCTGACTTAATAATTTCAGATAAAAATTCCCTAAACCATGAAACAATGGCGGCAGGAAGATTTATGATAAAAAGTGTTATGAAAAATATTACAGTTTTGTTTATGATTCAGATGATGTTGATAGAAAAAGTATAGAGTACAATGAGCATGAAATGACCCATTTCCTACTCGTAGATATATAAAATTTCAGATACCTATGGTGCGGAAACCAGAGCTGAAACATCGGTAACAAAGAGAATCCTACGAACTACTGAAATGAAGACCTTAAGAATGATAACTGGATACACATTGAGGGACAGACAGAGAAATGTAGACATAAGAGAAAAGTGCCAAACAAACGACGTTGTCAGATGGATACGGCAGAGAAGAAGAAAATGGAATGGGCCCCGATAGAATGGCCATAATAATCCGCAACAATGTACCCCATGGCAGAAGACCAACTGGACGTCCACCTAAACGTTGGCGAGATAGTTGGCAGTCAACCTCGCAAGAGTTGCTTAGACGAGGAGGAAACCAGAACTAAACAGGCGATTTCGCATTCTAAAGAGTAAGAAGAAGAAGATAACTATTCGTGGGAAATGTGTGTCATTTCATGCTCATTGTACAATATACTATTACTGGGTGTTAGTCAGCCCATTTATAAGTGAATGTATCTATATTTTCTAACATTCAAATACCAAATACAAAAAATGGTTCATCTTTTTTAGGCGCAATACTCATATACAGTAGTTGAGACACTTATGGCACATCTTGACAACAATACAAAGTCAAGTCCGACAGTTAGAACAAGTATTGCTGGCGTATTATCCAAAATAATAGCTATTGCTGCTGGCGAAAGTGTGGGTACGTAGATATTTTGATTTGATTTTAAAGGTATTTATACATGTTTGATAACAAGTGCAAACTACATTTGGTAGTTACAAAAACTAGAAAAACAAATAAGAACAAAACTATATCATTTCGAGACCTAACTAGTTAACTTTGAACAATGTATTAATACCACTCATAATGTTACAGCGCATACACATACATTTTAAGATTTGGGATTGAGCATTTACCATACAAAGACTAAATTTGTGTATAGCAAATAATGGCAAGTGTGATATTAAAAAATATACATAAACATAATAATTATCTCTCTGAGGTAGTCCAGACATAGTTTGTGGACACAACAGCATATAACAGGAGGCCCGTTGAACAAACTATAGAAGCTTGGGTGCCATGACCTTTTGAGCTATTATACAGACTGGACCTCAGAAAAAAAGTCCACCCCAATATTTGGCAGTATTCATTAGATTTTAAGGAAATGCTGAAACAGGTCGATTTTTGTTCTAAGGGGACACATTTTTACGATATAGACATCTCTCATTTGTCAACCCATCACTTCCCCAACCCCTTATTTTTAAATAAGGAATATACCATGGGTAGCACATCATTAGAACAGCATGGATTAGATGGAGAATTCAGATATAATTACCGTCAACGATTTTTTTGATATTTAGAATATACAATTTTGGAAGTATTCAAAAAATACCTAAATTTATTAACTAACAACAATGTTAAACAAACTTTCTTAGTATAATATTACTAATTTTTTGCAAAATTTGTTTAATTTCACTTTTGATGTGACAGAAAAAATGACACATTAGCTCACCATAGGTGCTGCTTTTTAAATTAATTAAGACCTGTTTGCAATGATGGTGTAAATATCGAAAAAAATCGTTTACTATCATTATGTCTTAATACTCAATCTAAATACCTTTTTAATTATGGGCTACTCATGATATATTCCCTATTTAAAAATAATGGGTTGGGGAAGTGGAAGGGAGGGGGTTGTTAATTGACAGATGACCGTATCGTAAAAATGTGTCCCCCTTAGAACAAAAATCGACCTGTTTCAGCATTTCCTTAAAATCCAAAAAAAAAACTACCAAATATCGGGGTTGACTGTTTTCCTTGGCTCACTCTGTATATACTATAACAGTCTTGAGTTTAAAAAAAATTGGACAACAGATACAAACTAATAATATGTAAAATAAAAAGACATTCATCTCAGTCACACCTGTCCTACAAGATAAAAGAACCACACTTGTTGTATTCTTAGGTATGGACCTAAGAATACAACAAGAAAACAATTTAAGCTTTAAATAACAAAATTTACTATATTTCTGTTCAAATGGATATGATTATAAAATGGACTTATGAATCTACTTAACTTCAGTAAATATGGTTTCGAGAGATGGATGATATTATGGAATATCCTGGGGTGTATCTTATGTAGTGTGTTTTCTGGGATGTGGGAAATAAGATGATTTACAAATGTATTACACGGGAGTTCCCTGTTAATTTATAGTAAGTATTAGGGATGTACCGGATCGAGTATTTGGCCGGTCCGACAGAAACCGGAATACCGGCCGGTAGTCGGACCGGACCGCCGGAGTTCCGGCAGGATCGGGATTTATATGGAAATATTTCAAATTCCTGCAGCTTAATGATATTTTACAAATTCTATCAATCTAAAGCATAAAACTATATTATTTTCTTTTTTTGTATACACAGTCCTTAATTTACTCCGTTCTGTGTTGTGAATTATAAATCAATATAAAAATTAAATGTCATTGCTTTGTGTAGTGCCATCTATTATTTTAATAAAGCACACTGGGTTCCAGTAAATAATCTAAATTTATAATAAATGCCTGTTATTTGTAATTGTGTGAAAGTGCAATAATAAAGCGTATAATGAGAATGAAGGACAAAACTAAAACAAAATAATTTGTCAGTACACACACAAGGTATAGCTGATGAAGACTGAGAGAAATTTGCCTAAAGCTTGACGTTTCATGAATTAGCACTGCATGATGGTGGTGCCTCACAATTAACTGGTTGCTTGAAGCAATAAATTCCGGAAAATTCAAAACATTCAGGGGTGTTTGCTCTTTATAGAACAGAATTTTTTGCCACACGTAATGTATTTGGTCTACAATCAGCATGTTAAAGCAGTCGCATCAGGAAAACTACTCAAAAATATTTATATAATAAATTCTACTAAGTAAAGTTACTGCATTTTACTGGTAGCCTGAATGACGAAGACAAAAATAAAATAAAAATATTTTCTACCTACTTATTTTATATAACTGAAGCAATTGTCTGACAGGAATTCAAGTGCTCTTTAGTGCACCAGCCTGAAATTATACTTCAAATTAGGCTTTTGATAAAGAGGAATAACTCTATGGTATATGCAACAAAAATAGAGTACAATTATTATGAATGGATGCGAAACCTTCAATTAGAGTGTGAAGTTAACTCAGCATGGTTCAATTTATAACCAGTTTTTTGTAAGTTTGTCAGAAGTAGTGATTGAGATAGAATCCATTTTGTTCAAAGAATGGATTAAACTCTAGTGTACCCTTTTTGAAAGAGGGTGATAGCGAAGCTCCAAGGGACAAAATTAATCTGAATCAACAATATATTTCAACATTTGGTGTACATCAGCAATAAGGTTCTCATTAACATCAGTTAAGATATGTAACATGTCAATTACCAAGATTATTATGAAAGGTCTCTGAGATTATAAACAAGTTTGAAAACAACTTTTTATAAGTCACGTATACAAAATTTACTTTATCTAATTTTGACATATAAAGTGACATTTTTCAAAACTGACTTCCGTTAGCAAACGTCACATTTTTCGTAACCAGTTACATAATGAAAAATATGTAACTGGTGATGAAAAATTGATTTTATCACCAGTTAATAAAAACAAGAGAGAGAAAAAGAAAGTTTAATGTCATATTATAGAAAAATAACAACAACTAGAACTGAAGAGAACTACTAACAATAAGAACAACTAGAATAATTCACATTTTATTTTATGCATTATAAATATTTATGACACATTTCGAACAGTTTGTTAGGTTAACCCCTGCAGAATTAGAAGTTGATGTAATTTCGTGATGCATAACTGATCTTGAACTTGAGGTGCTTGATTCACCAAGAATATCAGTGGCAATCCTTTTCTTATTTTCTATTAATGGTAAAATAAGAAAGAAAAGTCTGAAATTAATGTATAAAATAAAAGTATTGTCTTGTGTAATATTGGTTGCATAACTTGTAGGAATCAAAAAGTGCTGTTTTCAAATCAGAAATAAATTAAATTTTCTTTTTGTCAAAAGGACTCACATAAAATAAATTAAATTTTCTTCTTGTCAAAATTAGATAAAATCTTGTATAAAACGTTATGAAATGCTTTATTGATAGGTAAATTAAACTTTCTTCTTGTCAAAATTGGATAAAATCTTGTATGAAACACGTTATGAAATGCTTGTTTGTGTAACTCGTGTCATTTTGCGGGACCTCGCTCGCCCCGCTACGCGGAGCTCGCTCGTCCCGCAAAAATTTCACTCGTTACACAAAATGATGCATTTCATAACTGGTTACGTAAATAGCTATTGTGGCATCGAAAACAGTGTCACAAAATAACTATTTCAGCATTGTTTTTGGTAACTTTTTATACAGTTGGAGGCACTGTTTAACTTGTGGCTGACAAACTGACATTTATAACTGGCATTGAACGGTGGACACTTGATATATTTTCTACACATTTTGAAGAATTTAAATATAAACAATATTTGTCCAGTCATTACATCGGAAAAATCGGGTTAGAAATGAAAATGAACCGAGAAAGCCAAATTTTGGATATTACTTGTGGGGGGCTAGAAAAGCTTAAGTTCAAATTGTCGACCAAAATAACCTTGTGCGTTTTCCGCCATCTGGAAAAAAGTGTTAAATTCAGTTTTTTCATCATAACTCGGTTCCCTGTTGAGATACGAAAACTTTTATGCAATACTTTTTTGTTGCTCTTTGTACGATCTACAATTAAGGTCCTATACATTTTTCACGTATCGATTATCGTTATCGAGATATCAATCAAAAAAACCATAAATTTGGGGAGAAATATTTGTTTTTCGCTATTTCCTTTTTTCTCGTGAAAAATATCGAAAAATGTCTAGTATGAAACTTGTAGAGCGTGTTCAGACCTATAAATAAGTTTTTTTACTTTTTATTTTCGACAAGAATTACGACCTCTATGGCGCCACAAAATAGGCCCCAGCGCGCCCGATGATGCAATATGCATCTCGCCATAGAGTGCGCCTATACGGCGACCGTTAGAGTTTGGGCATGAGTCAGGTATAAAAGACCCTTTTCTCGTGTTCGTGTCGTAACATATGCTCCTTTTCGTAGCATTCCAGTCAGTTGTCTCGAGTATTTTGAAGTGAGCGTACGTGTTTGAAAATTTGTGTTAAAATGGGTGATTGTTTCATTTGCAAAAAACTCTGATTGGCGATGTTTATGTGGCTAAAAAGAGAGATGTTCAGACTCTTTTAGCGGCGAGCGTGAAAAGAGGACGTGTGTAGCATCAACAGCCTGAAATTATACTTCAAATTAGGCTTTTGATAAAGAGGAATAACTCTATGGTATATGCAACAAAAATAGAGTACAATTATTATGAATGGATGCGAAACCTTCAATTAGAGTGTGAAGTTAACTCAGCATGGTTCAATTTATAACCAGTTTTTTGTAAGTTTGTCAGAAGTAGTGATTGAGATAGAATCCATTTTGTTCAAAGAATGGATTAAACTCTAGTGTACCCTTTTTGAAAGAGGGTGATAGCGAAGCTCCAAGGGACAAAATTAATCTGAATCAACAATATATTTCAACATTTGGTGTACATCAGCAATAAGGTTCTCATTAACATCAGTTAAGATATGTAACATGTCAATTACCAAGATTATTATGAAAGGTCTCTGAGATTATAAACAAGTTTGAAAACAACTTTTTATAAGTCACGTATACAAAATTTACTTTATCTAATTTTGACATATAAAGTGACATTTTTCAAAACTGACTTCCGTTAGCAAACGTCACATTTTTCGTAACCAGTTACATAATGAAAAATATGTAACTGGTGATGAAAAATTGATTTTATCACCAGTTAATAAAAACAAGAGAGAGAAAAAGAAAGTTTAATGTCATATTATAGAAAAATAACAACAACTAGAACTGAAGAGAACTACTAACAATAAGAACAACTAGAATAATTCACATTTTATTTTATGCATTATAAATATTTATGACACATTTCGAACAGTTTGTTAGGTTAACCCCTGCAGAATTAGAAGTTGATGTAATTTCGTGATGCATAACTGATCTTGAACTTGAGGTGCTTGATTCACCAAGAATATCAGTGGCAATCCTTTTCTTATTTTCTATTAATGGTAAAATAAGAAAGAAAAGTCTGAAATTAATGTATAAAATAAAAGTATTGTCTTGTGTAATATTGGTTGCATAACTTGTAGGAATCAAAAAGTGCTGTTTTCAAATCAGAAATAAATTAAATTTTCTTTTTGTCAAAAGGACTCACATAAAATAAATTAAATTTTCTTCTTGTCAAAATTAGATAAAATCTTGTATAAAACGTTATGAAATGCTTTATTGATAGGTAAATTAAACTTTCTTCTTGTCAAAATTGGATAAAATCTTGTATGAAACACGTTATGAAATGCTTGTTTGTGTAACTCGTGTCATTTTGCGGGACCTCGCTCGCCCCGCTACGCGGAGCTCGCTCGTCCCGCAAAAATTTCACTCGTTACACAAAATGATGCATTTCATAACTGGTTACGTAAATAGCTATTGTGGCATCGAAAACAGTGTCACAAAATAACTATTTCAGCATTGTTTTTGGTAACTTTTTATACAGTTGGAGGCACTGTTTAACTTGTGGCTGACAAACTGACATTTATAACTGGCATTGAACGGTGGACACTTGATATATTTTCTACACATTTTGAAGAATTTAAATATAAACAATATTTGTCCAGTCATTACATCGGAAAAATCGGGTTAGAAATGAAAATGAACCGAGAAAGCCAAATTTTGGATATTACTTGTGGGGGGCTAGAAAAGCTTAAGTTCAAATTGTCGACCAAAATAACCTTGTGCGTTTTCCGCCATCTGGAAAAAAGTGTTAAATTCAGTTTTTTCATCATAACTCGGTTCCCTGTTGAGATACGAAAACTTTTATGCAATACTTTTTTGTTGCTCTTTGTACGATCTACAATTAAGGTCCTATACATTTTTCACGTATCGATTATCGTTATCGAGATATCAATCAAAAAAACCATAAATTTGGGGAGAAATATTTGTTTTTCGCTATTTCCTTTTTTCTCGTGAAAAATATCGAAAAATGTCTAGTATGAAACTTGTAGAGCGTGTTCAGACCTATAAATAAGTTTTTTTACTTTTTATTTTCGACAAGAATTACGACCTCTATGGCGCCACAAAATAGGCCCCAGCGCGCCCGATGATGCAATATGCATCTCGCCATAGAGTGCGCCTATACGGCGACCGTTAGAGTTTGGGCATGAGTCAGGTATAAAAGACCCTTTTCTCGTGTTCGTGTCGTAACATATGCTCCTTTTCGTAGCATTCCAGTCAGTTGTCTCGAGTATTTTGAAGTGAGCGTACGTGTTTGAAAATTTGTGTTAAAATGGGTGATTGTTTCATTTGCAAAAAACTCTGATTGGCGATGTTTATGTGGCTAAAAAGAGAGATGTTCAGACTCTTTTAGCGGCGAGCGTGAAAAGAGGACGTGTGTAGCATCAACAGATGGTACAAAATATTAATTTGGTGAGTTTTCATAGTTCGTGCAACAAAAAATATGGAAACCAACGGCTAGCGTCAATTGCTTCTCCACGTAGCGAGTCCCCATCGCAAGAACCAGAACCCGAAGAACAACTGCAGATCATTCCCACTTTTGATTTTAAAAATCGATGTTTATTTTGTGGAGAAATATTTTGCGATGAATCAAGATTGCCAGTGCATAGACGGAAATTCATTCCGTGGTAGAAATATCAATGAATGAAAAAGTTATGGGATACCTGTCTGGACGTTACGATGAATTTGCCACTTCAATCATCGAGCGTATTCATGGTATACCTGATCTCGTCGCAGTAGGAGCTCGATACCATCGAACATGTATTTCTCATGTATATCATGCACTACCGGAGGAGGGGAATAAGAAAGGTCGACATACGGGGGACAAAAAAGACGAGACAATGGAGGCAATTTACTACTTTCTGAAAGAAAATTCCGACGAATGTCAATTTTCTATTAGCGAGTTGATTAACCAAATAAATGGAGATTTCGTTCCTGACATCAGAACGGTTAAAAAACATTTGCAAGAGAAGTATGGAGACGGCATTCTCATAATCGAAAAACAAGGACGTGATTGCGTGGTGTGCTTTCGAAATACCGGTTTCAAAATACTCTTGGAGAAATGGTACGGAGAAAAAAAAAAGGATTATCACGAAGAAAGATTAAGAGTTATTCGAGAAGCTGCTACGATAATCCGTGAGGACATTAGAGGTGTCGTTTACGATAAAAACAATTACCCCTCATCGGATGAATTCGTGAAAGGTGCCGAAGCCGCTGTTCCTGAATCTTTGCAAGTTTTTCTGTCTACAATGATAACAAAAGATAAACGTGGTGCATTGGAACAATGGAAAAAAATGTACAGCGATAGCTCACTCCATAATAACAGCCGTACGTCCTCGTTCGTTTTTCTCTTCACTGCAGTTAGGTGTCGGGACTTTTCTTTACAAGAAATTCGGCTCAAAGTGTCTCATCAACATATTATCAGCAATGGGATTCAGTGCACCTTATCGAGAAATAACAATTTTCGAGAATTCATGCATTCATCGAGCTGAAAGTGAAATTCTGGAAAATTCATTCAGTCAATTTATATTTGACAATGCGGATTTTAACATAAACGCCCTTGACTGTCATGGAACGTTTCATGCAATGGGAGGAGTACATTTCGTGACTCCCTACACAGCTATCCAACGTGAGAAAAAAATTCCGTTATTTGCCTGCACTGTAGTGTACAGACATGCAACAATGTCGCCAGAGTCGAGATTTTATTCAACGACGATCACGATGATGATGATTATGATTTTTCGACCGTCACGTCATCATTTTCTGCGATTGAAGAGTTTTCACGACTCGAAGAGTCTATCGAGTAAGAACTTCTACCGCCAAGACCATCAAAACGACGAAAAAACATGTGAAAAAAATTGATCATGATTTATAATTTGGTTAGTTTATTAATTTATTTTTATTGCAATAATTCCCTGAACAACCATTCATCCATTTTGACGCGTAGCTACAACCGTGCGAGCGGCTAAATCAAAACCGGGCACAGCCTTACTAATTTTGCTGCGCGCTAGAGGTCGTAATTTTTCTCGAAAATGGACACAATGGACATTTTTCGATGTCTTACACGAAAAAAAAAGGAAATACCGAAAAACAATTTTTTCACCTCAAATTTATGGGCTTTTTTTATCGATACCTCGATAACGATGATCGATACGTGAAAAATGTATAGGACCTTGCATAAAAAATTTCGTATCTCAACGGGGAACCGAGTTATGATGAAAAAACTGAATCTAATCCTTTTTTCAAGATGGCGGAAAACCCACAAGGTTATTTTGGTCGACAATTTGAACTTAAGCTTTTCTAGCCCCCCCCCCCACACGTAATATCCAAAATTTGGCGTTCTCGGTTCATTTGCATTTCCAAATCTATATAATGACTGGACTATATATAATTATAAGGTAAGTAATTATTTGTAATGTCAATCGTATGTATTTCAATTTCTAATTTTTCAGCATTGAAATTTTTTCACGTGCAGAACAAATGACAGAATTATGTACACAAATGGAAGAAAAACAAAACATAAATACCATACACATATTTTTGTTTAGATTTTTCAGGTAGTAAATCAATAACTGCATTATCAGTAATATTGCGAAGTTCTGGAGGAGAGCATGATAATTCGCTGATTAGTTCCATATTCATAAATTCCGAACTTTGTGTTAGTAACTCAATGAACATTCAAATTTAAAATTTCTGTCAACTGTCTAATATTGCAATTATAATTTCATTAAAGAGCAATTTTCACGTTCATTATAAAAAATAGTATGTAAAACTCTTATCACAATTACATTTTGTAGTATTCGTGCTTTGCGTTTGCGTAACTCACCGCTTCGCGGTTCATTACGCAAAGTGCACTCGTACTACAAATTGAGTCATTGTGATACTTGTTTTACAATATACTATTGTGAACGTCACATAGATGAATTTAGGAGCGAATTTAGCTTGCTTTGCAATGAAAGTTCATAATTCTTTTCCATAAACGATCACAGAATGATATGTAATAACGAAGAGCAGTAACTATTGTTGTTCATCAAAGAGACCATAAGGGGTGGTAACAAACGTATAAAGCAAAAGCAGTTTTAGGACGAGTAGATGCGGACAAGGGTATTTTAAAAAATGCATTTTTAAATCAGCGGATGCCAGAAATTTTGCGTCTAGGAGTTTATTAAGAATAATATCAATTTGCACCATGCGGTATGAATCAGAAACAGTTCAGTACCACGAAATCAATTGCTAATGAATAGTTAGCTGCTACACAACAACGCATCTCTATAAAGTCAATTTATAGTAGAATAAGATCGTTTGGCCTGCGGAAGTCAAACTATATTGGTGCCAGTAACGGGTCCAGTGGAATAAGGATTGCAATCGAATTGTGTTTAGTGATGAATCTCGATTTTGTTTCTGGGCTCCCGATAGACTTTGAAGAATCTGTCGAAGATGTGGAGAAAAAGTTACATTCATAATGTCTTGGAGCCTGTTGCATTGTCCTATTTACAGGAGCTAGAAAACCCCGTTTTTCAACACGATAATGCTAGGCCGCATACTGCTGAGGTCACTATAAGGTTGCTAAGTCTCTTGTCTTCCATGGCCTGCTCGGTCCCTGATATTTCGCCCATAGAGCACATGTGGCTTAACATAGGCAGAAGGTTGATTGAGTTAAAGTCCATTTCAACCAAAAAGTACATAATGACTCATCCAAATCTGACCGAACGCTTGCCGTCAGCTAATGATCAGTGGCGTAAGGAAATTTCACTAGATAAGGGGTCGCATGAATAAAACTTGAAAAATTGAACAATTATTCTGATCTATTTTTCAATGATTTTTTAAAAAATAAATGTTCAAATTTTGTTTACCTTACAAACAATTCTATAATATATCGTGCAAGTTTGACCAGTAAAGGATTTGCTCCATTTAATTAATATTTCTCAATAAATTTATATTGACAAAATTGACCAAATCGCTTTTTATTATTATGAATGTCAAGTATAATTATGACACCATTCACGTTTTAACATGACTTAAGTTGAAAAAAAATTTAAATTTGATTATGAAACTGACTCTTACTTTGACAATAATGCCAACAGCAATCACATGCGAGCAGTAATTGAAATCATGTTATGAGCAGATACAAAAACGCTCAATTTTTTCGACACAGCGAAAGGAATAACTAAACGAAACACTTCTGAACGCGAACAAGGTTAAGTTAGAATAAACAAAACAAGACAACGGCTTCGTGGCGTGGGTCCACGTGCAACGCAGCTGGACTCCCACCACCCCTAAAATTTGAATATGGACTGGTCCGACGAAAACTCGTCTATTGCGCATTGTGTAAGACGAAATCCAAAATGCCTAGGAAGATATCAATCAGCTAATTCGCAGCATTCCGTGTAGAACAGATGAGTGTATTTATTTACAAAGTGCTTCAGTGCATCATTGAATTTCTAGGTTGTGTGTTTCCAAAATTAAGAAACTTTATTCAATTAATGTAGTATATGTACCCAGTCTATCAGCCAAATTTATTAATATATATATATATATATATATATATATATATATATATATATATATATATATATATATATATATATATATAACAGAATTAAATGGGTGAATCACGCAAAATAGGTTACAGAGAATGAGTGGTAACCATGTACACCCTTTCTTGGTTATACCGTGCCGATGACGGCTAATGAGCCAGAAACATGCATGTCCACGGTTACCACTCATTCTCTGTAACCTATTTTGCGTGATTCACCCATTTAATTCTGTTTTACTTACTACTTTTTATAATAAACGTGCAAAAGTGTTTTTAATAAAAATTAAATTGCAATTAGAGATTTTTGTGCTTATTTATTTATGTTGGTAACCCTGACATATACAAGTGACAGATGACAGAACTTTTAAATTTGAATATTAATTAAGTTACTAAAACATTATTCGGAATTTATTAAAATGGAACTTAACAGCGAATTATCATGCACTTTATCAGAACTTCGCAATATTACTGATAATGCAGTTAATGATTTACTACTTGAGAAATCTAAACAAAAATACGTGCGAAGAAAACAATTAGAAAAATTACACAGAAAATGTTAAAGTCGGTTATAAATGTCAGTCATAAGTTGAACAGTGCATCCAAATGTATAAAAACTTGAATTATAAAAAAAATTTTAAAACATTTTTGGACTGATTTTCTAAGATTTTTTTCCCAAAGTTATGGGACATACGGTTTTACGAGATACGGCCGGTTGTCACCCACCTGTATACTCTTGCGGCAAAATGATAATTAATTTCTGCACTTGCTCTATCACTTAACAACACACTTCAATTTATGGCTGAGTTATGTAAAAATTATCTGCCTCTGTCTAATAGACATTATTTCCATTTGTATGTCAAATCAACTTTGGATGGGTATGCTATCCAAATTTTCAATAAAAGAATGCCAGGGCCGTAATTTAAAATAGAGAAGGCAACTCTCTTTAATGGATGCAGCAACAATAATAGCATACTTCTTTGCTTAAAGAATTTATATGGTCTCAAATATGTACATATTGTTACCAATTCACTTCATAGTATCAAAAATGTTTCTTTCTTCTAATATACTATTATATAAATTATTGAATGTGTTGTTCTGTTATTTTTACTCAAGCACGTTTTTTCCTATGACACTACATAAAATAATTTTTTTGTAGGTCCGTCGGTTTTGGAAATAATCAACTCTCTACTTAGCCATCTTAGGGATTCGGTAAAAAATGAAGCTAGTCAAACTGAAGAAAAACAGTATCAAGAAGCACTCATAAACGCTTTGGGAGAATTCGCTAATCATCTTCCTGATTATCAAAAAATCGAAATAATGATGTTTATTATGAGTAAAATTCCTTTTCCTTTGGTAGAAAATCAAACTCCAGCTGATAATCTGTTGCAGAGTATTCTATTGAAAAGTTTATTAAAGGTATTATAATGCTTACTCATTAATTATGGCAATATATTTTTATATATTAAGAGAGGTTTCTGAATTTTGTAGATTTATTAAGAGAAAATTGCGTTTCCTGTAGAGGAAGAGCCAGCGACAGATTTACTGTTGTCATTTCAGATGTCATGAAAAATTACTCTATTAATCTCTAGCACCTGCTCAACGATAAAATTCACTTCTGGCAACCCCTAATAATGGCCGGGGTCGATACATGAAAATTCGAAGGAAGATAGGCAAAAAGTATCAATTTTGTCACAGTGTAGTCGTGAAATATTATGCTAAATACGTAAATAAAACGCCAGAACATTTTCATCCCTCCTATTTGTTATAAATATTTATGAAAAATTGATTCATTTTTGTTAGTCTTGAAATTTGTACACAATACAGAGAGTATGTAAAGAATATTACTGTTTTTAAATGAAACTTACTGTTTCTAATTAATTCCACAATATATTGAATAAAAAGTTGAAAAGTAAGAAATTTGACAATTGTTTCGATATTTATATTAGTAGATTCCACGAAGTAAGGGTCGAGACAGTTAATTTCATGTATAGAATAGTATATTCTATATCAAGGGTGGATTAAACAAAATTCTACAGGGGTAGAAATATTTGTTTTCCGAGCCGTAGGCGAGGGAAACGATTATACGAATGTAGAATTTTGAATTCCACTCGTGTTTTAGACTATACTTTTTCTACGACTTTCAAATAACAAAACAACATATATTGAATTGCTAACTCCTTAATTTCTGGAGTAGCTGTGATGAAATCATCACTGCTGTCAGTATCAAACACTAAAAAGGAATGAAGCCATGTAATAGCTCATATTTATATAAAATTACTTACTTTTTATGAAGTATTAATCAATTTTAATCTAAAATTTAAAAAAAATAGATAATTAAACAAATTTGACAATCGACATTTTTGACAGTTGACAACTGTTGCTAAATAGCGATTTCTATTTTCTTCTTAAAAAGTGCCACAAAATACACTTATGATGCAGTTCTGGCTCTAACAATTAAGACTCAACGGCCATTTAGTCATTTTACGTTCACTTTAGCGGGTTTTTATGCTCTTTGATATTTCGGCACTACTTCTACTCTGCCTAGTGGAGCTAGTATAGAAAACGGGACACGCCTGTTTTCTCTTTCTGTCAAATGAACCGTCATATTTAGAGGGCGCAACAAGTATTCATTCCATACCAAGGGCGAGAATCAATATTCTTACCCTAGGGCTAGAATGAAGCTATTCCATAATCAAAAACTACGTCGGAATATAGAAATTCTATAATAGTCATAGAAAAAAACATTATGTAATGCCTGAAATAAATGTCATCACTTACCATCCGCCAAAGCGAAAAACATTCCCCTGCGAGTGCGAGCGAGACAGGTAAATTAATATCTTTGAGTTAAAAAGAGAGTGCCTATTGGGTATACCGGACTCCATTATAGGTGGATTGTGAATCATATGGAATGCAATAGTTCCTTGTTAAATTAATCGAAAATTAATGTTTCAATTGATTTACTAGACCCAGTGGCAGATGAATTCTGTAAATTCTGGAAAGTTTTAGGACTTTGTCAACTGTACTATTCTCAGTGTATTTCACTTTTGCAATTTGCAAAAAACAGACAAATCTGCACTCTTCAGATTTTTAGAGAAACGTATCAATCATGATACACCAAATTTTTGATATGATATCAAAAAGATTTTTGAGCAAGGCAACACAATTGAGAGGAAGACCAATTGATTTCGTAAAAGAATTGAGAAAAAGTCATTTTAAAGAAGTAACCATTTATTTTTTCATCAAGCACTCACAGGGGAACGTTTCCGCTCTGCCGGATGGTAAGTGATGACATTTATTTCTGGCACTAGAGAATATGTTTTCCATACATATTTTCTTTATTATGTACACATTTCAAGACTTATTAAATAACAAAATGAAACTATGCTCAAAAAAATTAAAGGAATATTTTTGGATAACCCTTTAATTTTTTGGCTAGCTGTTATTAACAAATGAAAATTATATTTTCATAATATAATAAACGTGATTATGCGTTAGTCATCAAACGTGTGTATAAAAGACGAACCTGACAAGGTCGAAAGCGAAAAAATACACAAATTCAGGACCGATATAGTAGTTTCTTCTTTCAAAAATGAATAGCGAGTTAGTTAGTTAAAAATGGTCTTTATTGGTAGTTTTTGTTTTCCTATTTACAATTTACTAAAAATAAAATACAATATGCCTTTGGTCTGGCGATTTTTAGTAAAATTGCGTGTGTCGTGACGTAATTTATAGCTCCTTGCTCCAGGAGCATTATCCATATATTCTTGTTTGAATAACTTTGTCCCTAACATCTAGTTTTGACACCTAGCATCTTTCAGCTGAGGTATCCCTGAAAAACAGCTGAAAAACAGGGTTTCAACGAATAGCGACAGCAAAAGACCTTCAAAGTAAAATTAGTATGACTCATCAGGTAACCGTTTCTGACAAGACTATTACGGCATGTTACGGCAAGCAGATTTTAAACCAAGAAGACCAGTACGAAAACCTGTTTTAACTCGACATCATAAAACTATACGATTAAACTTTGCTCGTGATTATTTGGGATTGCAACTTCGACAATGGAGACCAGTACTTTTTACAGACGAATCAAGATTTCGTCTCACCCGTTGTGATGGCCGGATGCGTGTGTATAGACGTCCCAATGAACGATACTCCGCTACTTACAGCTGCAAGATGTATTTATATCATTCTGTCAGATCACGTTATTCCTGCAGCATATGGTATAGGTCCTGATTTTCTTTTCATGCAGGATAATGCAATGCATCATACTGCTGTGATTACTATATATTTTCTTAACGAGTTTGAAATTTGTAAAATGGATTGGTCAGCGATAAGCCCTGACCTCAATACAATTGATCAATTATGGAATATATTGGACAGACGTATTCGACATCGTCCAAATCCAACTTAAAACTAACAGAACCCATAGTGGAAGAGTGGGACAGTATACCACAGGAAGACATTCAAAGGCTCGTGAGAAGTGTGCCAACAAGTAATTCGTGTTGCTGGAGGGCACACGCGATACTAAAACACATCGGTTTGCAGATAGAGAAACGCCATTAAAAAATATCTTCTTTTCATTTGGTTATTCACACTTTTTTTTTAGTTTGTTAATCTAAGTTTATTAATAAAGGATTAGTTGAAAGTTCTATTAATCGATTTATTAGAAGAGAGTATGTGTCTTTCAGAATACAAATGTTCATATGTATATTACTATCACTTAATAAGTTACAGGGTTATTCAAAAGTTCTCCTTTAATTTTTTTGAGCACATTTTTCATAAATATTTATAGCGTTCTGTTAACAATTAGGAGGGATGGACATTTTCTGACGATTTTTTATATATTTAGCATAATATAAAGAAAGATCTGAAATTTCATGACTACTATGACAAAATTGATACTTTTTTCCTACCCTTTTTAGAATTTTCAAGTATCTTACCACCAAGGCCATTAGTGGTTGCCAGAAGTGACTTTTATTTTTGAGCAGGTGCTGGAGATTAAGTGCATGACTTTTAAAATGACAACTGTAAATCCGTCGCTGGCTCTTTGTCTACTGAAATTGTTTTGAAATTCAAACATGCTGTAGATATTGTCAAGTTATTTACTGTTATGATTGTTTCCATTATCCAGGATATAGTATTTGAAATTTAGCAAAAATATAGTAGTTTTTAAGGTTAGACGTTTGATATTTAGCAAGTTGTATTTGGACTAGGGCCAGGATAGCAGTCTATGGTGCGCTGTAAAATTGGGGAACTTAAAAGCGTCTTCTGATATGTAGATCTTATAGAAAGAATTAATTACATTGATACATTCTATAAAAGAATTAGTGAGATAACAAAATTCTAATCTATGTCTCTTTGGATACTGCACATTTATATAAAATTTAAGTAGATGATTAGGAGATAAAACATTAAATTGGAATTGTAGGCATGTTAAGCGGAAAAGTCTTGATTGTCAAATTGAATTATCATATCTGTTAAAACTGGTGACTCCGCTTTTATTTTTGTTTTTAACTGAATATTGAGTATTCTTTTGTCTGATGCATAAGATCGATGTTGTTTTGCCCCTAGCCTTCTTTTATCTTCATCTCTAGTTCAACTTAAAAACTGAATGTTTAATTTTCAGTAATTGATTTTGGTGTGGCATGTTGAGGGTATTGGCTAGTATTTTTTCTATTTATATTCTTAATCTTATTTGCAAATTATATTATTTATTAACTGTGATTTATATTCTAACCAGTTTCTCTTACTACTGTGTAGCCTGAGGTTGGTTTCTTGAAGATGATGAAATAGCTGACTGTTGCTATTATGGGAAAGTAGTCAGTCTAGAAGTCATAATTTGGAAGAGCTTCCATATAATTGGATGGAATTCCAATAATAATGAACATACCTAATTAACACATCAGAAACCTTGTTTGAAAAATATTGAAAGAAAATAATAGCTAAATTTTTAAAATTAAAAACAAAGCATGAGCAGACAAAAAGGTCGGTTCATTGTTTAAATGGTCAAATCGGAATTATTGTATAGTAAAAAAGAAATGGAAATTTTATCTTATCAATTGTCCCGATTTTAGATAATGGCTTCCAATCGAACCTTATAACTGCACAGTTACTTAGTGCAGAAATTAAGTTGGCAGGTGAAGAATGCGAATGTATCTATTATATGCATTGTTGAAATATATTTGATTAATTTTCCAAAATATAATAACTCGTTTAGTAGTACCTGGGATCAACTCCTAATATTAACACTACTTCATTGTTAGATAGGTTCTGATTCTGCAGAACTTCCAGAGGTAGATATTTTATTAAATGCTGATTATTTTGTAACTAATTTGTATTGGAGACATTCAGATAGTTTTAGGCAAACCTAACTTTAAAAAACTAGACTTGATTGGTTAGTGACAGGCTGTTTTTGGAATTGGAAGAGATACTTTTTTTATAGTAAGATGGAATGTGAAAAAATCGTTGTGGAATATACTTCGAGAAAAGTGATGGTAAATATACCATTCAAGAACTGTAGAAAAATTGAAAAAACCCAAGCGGAAAATAGAGGGTTTGCTTTAAAAATATAAGGTTAATACTAAATCTTAAGCTGGCAGAATTGTATGAATATTTTATCATAAGTTTGGTCATATATCGTTGATCCCACTAATCCCACCACTTCACTAAATGCAATTTAATGGGCCAACAATATAAAAGATTTAATTTCTATTCTTTTAATGTTCAGAATATATCAAATTGTAGCTTGCAGTGACAAAGTTTAACTGTACAGAATGATTAATTCAAAACATAGGTCATTCCACCAAATATTATATATATATATATATAATTCACTTATGTTCTTCAACCTTCCGATAATATTTAGAATTATTTCTTCTTTGATTCAACGGTTGTGGTATAAAATAAATATATTAGTTATAATATATTTTCAAATACAGATTTTATAAACTTGACGTTTCACTCTTATTTCGGGAGCATTCACTCTTCCATCCAAAAAATATGGTCCAACTACGTGGTCTCCAATTATACCACCCCAAACATTCAGAGACCACCTAGTTTGACTTTGAGTTGATGTAAGATAGGGATTATTTGAGGAATAGTAATTGAAATTATGTCTATTCATGGTACCATTCTTATGAAACGTTGCTTCATCTTCAAAAAGGACAAAATCAAAGAAATCGATCTGATTATGTATTTGTTATTGAGCCCACTCGCAAAAAGCAACTCTTCAGGAAAGTCATCGTCGAGTAACTCTTGACATAACTGAATGCGGTATGGATGCATCTTGTTTTTCTGCAGTATTCTTCGGACGTACGTTACACGTTTTCATAAAGTACTGAACCTGTACGATTGAAACGATGCATCAACCTTTTCAACGTTCTTTTTGTGGGTTGTCTTCGTGTAGGATATCGCTCTTGGTAAATTCTTATTGATAATAAACAATTTCTACTACATTATCCCAATACCCAAACCATGTCTGTAAATTCTTCTACAGGAAAGTTCATTTCGAATAGTAGTAAATGAGTTTTCACTCAATTTCAAAAGTTTTTTGAATGTCATGCTATTAATCAATACTTGTCGTTATTCCATAGCTAACTTGTTACAATTAAATGATTTTTAAAAACCTTTTTGTTATTAAATTGACAATATCTCAGTAAGGGTGGAGACAGTTAATTTCATTAATATCTCAGAAATTAATGATTTTAGGTATAGGGAAAATCATGTGCTTGACTCTTGGCTCGTCCTGTATTCAGATGTTGTAATATCCAGAAAATGGCTCTGTGTCATGAAACTAGACCCATATCAAAATTGTATGTCTGCAAAATATTGATTCAAATTGTTTCGTTTGAACTATACAGGCATTGAACTCACAATGATTTTCACGTACAGTTGGGCATAACTTCTGAAATACCCTATATACTTATATGAAACCCTACATTGTAAGTAAGGGGGGGGGGTGAGCCCAATCTGAATCTGAAATAATATATAGGGTGTCTCATTCAAAAAAAGGTATGTTTGTTTCACCCTGGTGGTAGGGAACACCCAGTATAAATCAAAATAATTTTGAAATGTGAAGTTTACAGATGTCTACAATTTTCGTATATAACTTTATTCCATATCTTCTATAATAACGGACATATCGAACTTTGTCACACTAATGGCGCACCCTATATATATATATATATATATATATATATATATATATATTTAAGTTGAAATAACGACCGTACTACGTTAAAAGAAACGAAAGGTAAATATTGAGTAATCGGTCTGTATCAATACTCAAACTCTTTTGTTCAAAGTGCCTCTATATTTCGTTGTTAATTTACAACTTCTCCAGGAGGTTATTGCTACAAACATCAATTAATGAAACATAAGGATTATAAAAAAAAAGTGACTTACAACGTGAGTAATTATAATATGTGAAAACACATGACGTGGAGTCCACCAGTCAAAACAGGAAAGAATGAACACATTGGCAATTTAATTTTAAACTGTACACATCAAACTATCTTTCTAAAACCTGCCACACCAAAAAATACATTTTTTATAAGCAAAATAAAAAGTGAAGTTGGAATTAACAACTAATTACAAAAATATAAAAATACAAAAGTGAAAGTAGTATAGTCCAGTAAAATTATTTCACAAACACCACAAAGGTTAAAACATACCTATTTACGTTTAAGAATATTGCAATAGATCACACTTAGTTGGTCAATGTCCGATCTAAAATTTATAGTTTTTATAGCTATTTATATGAACCATCTCCAGAAACAATCGACGTCTATAATTGCTTTTAAATTCTAGGATTTTAACCCTATCGTAATCAAATGTATGGTTCATATTTTTAACATGTGATGCCAAAGCACATGAATTCTTCCCAGTCACTCCTGTGCTGTACTAACCTTTGTTTTAGACTCTGCGAAGTCTGACCTATAAACAGCCCTGACATGCCGAACAGGGAACACAGTAAATGACATCACTATTACATAATAATTTGTCTCTATCTTTCATTTTTGTGAAAAGTGTTTGAATCGTAGTGACATTATATTTCGATATCTTAAAGTTATTAAATGATTTGAAATGTGAGACAACTTAATTAGTCAGAGGTGGAATATAAGGTAACTTTTTATATTTCAAAGGAACTCTAACCTCATTATCAACAGGACCATCATAAAAGTTAGAACCATAAATTAATTTATTTGATACACGTTTGGGATAACCGTTCTTTTCAAATATCCAAAAAAGTTTTTTCAAATTATTGTGTACGAATCTTGTATCGCTAATATGCAACACCCGGTT
This sequence comes from Galeruca laticollis, assembly GCA_963921935.1. Taxonomy (NCBI): domain Eukaryota; kingdom Metazoa; phylum Arthropoda; class Insecta; order Coleoptera; family Chrysomelidae; genus Galeruca; species Galeruca laticollis. Next base: position 125,598,585 of record OY998181.1, read on the forward strand.
TTTTAAACTTATAACCGTATTAAACTTCTGCTTCATAGGATGATTCGAGAAGTAGTTGATATATCTACCAGATGCAGTCGGCTTCTGATACCAATCAAGAATTAATCTGTTATCATTTAATCTAATAACTCTCGTATCCAAAAAAGGAACATAATTATAATTACTCTCTCTTTCAACGGAGAATTGAATGCTATTATTAAAAGCATTAAACAAATTTAACGTAGTGTCAACCAAATGGTTGGGAACTGCACAAAAATGTCAACAACATATTTAAACAAAAAGGGTAAATTGAAAGGTAGTGTAGGAATGACAGAATCCAGCAGCTGGTTCATGACTATCAATGCCAAAATAGAACTGATTGGTGATCCCAAAGCAAATTTTCTTGAATTGATTGCATTTATTATCGATAATTGCTACTTTTTGTTCAATAATCAATTCCACCAACAAATATTTGGTACCCCAATGGGATCACCAATCAGTCCTACTACCTTTCAATTTACCCTTTTTGTTTAAATATCTTGATGACATTATTATTATTAACATAATTATCGGGGAAATGGCAAATTAAAAAGAGAACTCTTCATACTTTTATGTCCAAACTTTGGGAATTTATTCTTATCATTTTCAAGGATACAGTATACGAGGGCGATATATTATAAAAGATGTAAATGGTATAAACTACCAAAAGATGTATTTGAGTTTTTAAAAAAGAATTGTCAAATTGAAATTAAACAAATACATCTTTTGATAGTTTATACAATTTACCATTTACATCTTTTATTATATATCATCCTTGAAAATGGAAAAAATAAATTCCGAAAGCTTGGACGTAAAAATATGAAGAGTTCTCTTTTTTATTTGCCGGTTCCCCAATAATCCTGTATTTATTAATAATTATTAGACAAAGATGTACTTGATTTATTGTGGATATGTAGCAATGAAATACCAAGGCGTACTCTTTTCAATATATATTTTCCGTGCCTTCAAATACGATACATATTAATTTTCAAGGAATAATTAAACGAGAATGGTGGTATAATTGTAAATTGTATATAAATAATAAATCATTGTAAATATCTTCCAAAATAAATATACTTTAAAATCAATATAACGAAATTAAACCTTGTTTTCTTTAACAGGATATCATAACATGCGGAAGAAGTATAATAATATGCGAAAGAAGTATCACATTCTAGTCGTTGTATTGTATCTAAGCTTCGTTACAATTAAATGAGGACTGAAATGTGATGGTTTGAAAATGAAGAGAGGGGGTAAATAAAAATAACAGAGTTATAGTATTAACTAAATGAAATTAACCATAGGGCTAATAATATCTAAGCTTCAATATTTGTAACATCACATCTTCTTTTTTCTATAAACATATATTAAGTCAATCACAAGTTAGGTCACTTCTTGGTCTAGCCAAAAATAACTACTAAACATCAGGTAGGCATCAAATAAAATGTAGCTTCTGTCATTCTGACGATGATATTGATTTATCGAAACAATTGTCAATTTTTTAGAAATTTCAATAACTTATTATATTGTGGAATTAACTAGAAACCGTGAGTTTAATTTAAAACACTAGAATTATGGTTCTCTAACACTACAGACAGACAGAAATTTAAATATCTGTTTGTTTTCGAATGATCTTTGTAAATCTTAAAGTAAGTGGTCTGTAGATACACCAAAAAGTAAAAATTGTAAAATGGTATTACCAGGATAATTCATATTGAAAAATAGCAAAAAATTTGTTTATTGCAGCGTTCGAAAAATACCCAACCAATTGCCAAGAATCAGGTGAGAACGGTTATAAAAAATGTTGAGGAACATGGATTCGGACTGTATTAAAAAAATGGCTATCATAGTTTCAAACCGAAAAAGTGCCATGAAATATTTCCACACCATCAATTTCGCAGAATGGAATTTTGTGAAATAGTTATGGAAAAAATACAATTCAATGCAAACTTTTCAAAAAATATTTTGTTCACAGATGAATCGTCTTATCCCATACAAGGTGCTCATAATTCATCCGTTATGCGATATTGGTCTAGAACAAACCTACACAAACACTATAATAATAGAACTCAATATCTCCAAAACTTGAATTTTTGGGCTGGAATATTAGGTGACCATTTCATTGGACCTTTTTTTATTAACGGCAATTTAACCGGATAAAAAGGTTTGAAAGTGCTCCAAAACATCAAATTACTCCTGCCCCCACACAATTAGGTGTCTTCAATGATATTTGGTACCAACATGACGGTTGAGCATCACATAATTATCGATTAGCAATTAATTATTTAAATACATTATTTCACAATCTGATAATCTCCACGAATTATAACATTCGATGGCCTGCTAGATCTTCAGATTTGGCACCCAACAATTTTTTTTCGGGGGTTATGTGAAATTTTGAATTTATGGATTCCAGGAGAATAGGGCCAATTCCCTCAATGAACTTAAGGAACAAATTTTACAAGCATGTATGAAGCGATAACCCCTGAAATACACACCCATGTTCATCAAGAATTTTATAACTGTTTGCGCTACTGTTTAGCTCAAAACGGTGGCTTATTCGAACATTTCATTTAAATTCATTTTTGCATAATTGAGAAGTTTTTTTATTTGTATACATTCTATTATCGGAATAATCCTTTTATTTTAAAATTGTATTTTTATTAAGATTGTAAGTTTACTATTTCGAAAGCATTTTTTAATTTGTACTGTGTGTGCTTACACAAAGAATTCGTTTCTCGTCTGAATACAAACATAAAAAGTAATCGTAACATTCGTTGATAAAAAAAATCCAAGCCAATGTCTCAATGATCTTTCACCACGCTGCCGAATCTCAAAAAAGTAATGTTTTTAACCGCTTTCAAACTGAAAACTAAAACAATTACCAAACTCTCGAGTTATAACTAAAAGTTTGTTAACTCTTCCTCATGTTGAAACAAAGCAGTTATACGATGAATATAAATGTTGGTACAAAGGGATTACAAAAAACGAAAACCGACAACATAACTGCCTTTACTTTTTTATTTCGCATCTTTCGCATGTTTATATCCTGGTGAAAAAAGAATTTATACTTGTTTCTTTCTAACACATTGTCGCTTATGGCCCATGTTAAACTTTCATGTGACAAGCATAAAATATGCACACTATGCAACAGCTAGATTGCCTGCCTTTTTCTGGTCCCTATTACCTGGTTGCCGTTTATAAACAGGTAAATTGATATTAGTAATTGCACTCATCTGCTAACCACTTGAAATATATATTAAAATTAGAGTAATTTTATTGCAAATGCAGAAGTATAGGGTTCCCTACAAAAACCGTTCAAAAATAATGGTTGCTAGGCTTTTCAATTAAAAAATTGGAGCGAGCAAACGACAGAAGCATTGCACATAATATTTTATGCGATAGATTATATTTTTTAATTTAAAACCCTTGCAACCGTTATTTACGGATTTTTACAGGCAACCCTATACTATTGTATTTGCAATAAAATTACCTTAATTTTATTTTAATATATATTCCAAGTGGGTTAACAGATGAGCGCAATTACCAATATTAACTCATCTGTTTTTCCTCGGCAACCTGGTAAAAGGGACCAGAAAAGGGTAGGCAACCCAACTACCGGGGGTCTGTGACCGGAAAATTTCGTAAATTTTATGCACCTAAAACTGCATTTTAGCTTTGTTTTTCTTATAAAAGTGTAGCCTACAGTTCCTAGCCTTCAGTAAGTTTCAAACAAGAAGATTGCTATGTTTTAGAATTTTTTTCTATTTTTACGGTTCTGGGAGGATATACTATCTCCCTCACCCCCCCCCCCCAATAGTCACGCCACTGCCTCTACGATAATATACCTAACATATTTCTAATTTATTGTATTGTAGGTTGGTACCAAATATCAAACAATCCATCTAAATACTACATTTCCGGTATCGTTCCTGGAGCCTTTGCTTAGGATGTCTTTGGCGCCCGATCCAGATATGCGACTACTTGTACAAAAAATCTTACATACTCTTATTGATAGGCACCAAAATTTAGATAAGCTTACCAAACCTAGGTGAGTTTTATAAAAATGTATTATTCCCACAGAAGGGTCGAACATTAATGTGGAATACAAAATAATTAATATTGTTCGAGTATGAGAAGTGCAATACAACCCATAAAATATGAAATTACTGTACTTTAGCTATTATAAAATTAATGTATTTCTTGAAAACCGTTCTGTGCTTTTCTTGAATTTCAAATGGGTTGAATAGGTTGGACAGGTTTGATAAAGTGATACATGACGTTTGCCAAATCTAAATGGAAAACAGAAAACGAACACAAGAGCCACAAGAAATACATTTTACTGTGATGATTAACATTTTTGAGATATCTTTTCTTCTTTTAATCTTTTCTAAATTAATTAATTTTAAATAAATTAAATGATCACAACTACACTTATATATAATTATTTCTAGTGTTACTATTTCTGAATTAAAATTGGTGTTAGAAAAATCGTCGAGGCCAGATCTGATATTTATTAACAAACATGGACCAATAATTTATGATGCTCTTTACACGAGTCTTCAAATGGATACCAATACTCCAGAAAATATAGAAGCTGTATACACAACACTGGCTTTACTTTGTGTGGAATTAGCTAGTGCAGAGACTGTCATAGATTTGTTGCAGTTAACTTTAGGGTGAGTACTTTAATGAATGTAGTGTTCTATCATTGATTAAAAGACAACTGACACTATTGAAAAAATAACAATAGTTTATTAGATTAGATTATATTTTAGATTATACTTACTTTCTTGATGATTTCGTCACAGGGAAGATTCGCTGATGAGATGTATGTTGTTAGAGATGACCAGGCTCCCTGATTTTTAATACTATCATTGCCTGAACCTTCCCTATATATTATAAAAATTGCCTCTTGGGCTGATCTGTCTGTCACCAGATGAAGAGATTTGAGATCTGTAATGATCTCAAGTGCACTAGTTGGACACATTCTCATAGCTCCAGTGATGCACACATACATGTAAGCCATTGAACTTTGTTGAGGGCAAAAGGTGCCTAATTAAAATATAATTTTTTCCTGACTATTCAAAGCAACACTTAAAACTCTCCGAATATTTGAAAGCTGATTCAAAAACCCACTTACAGAAGCTATACTATCTGGACATTATTTCAGAGTCACCAATATGGTAGATCACAGAAACCCGTTTGTTGTCGATGTCTCACAATAACCGTTAGTTTTATTTTCGTGTTTTTTTCAACAGGATGCAAACAATATATTAGGAACTCTTGAGATGAATCTTTCAAATAATATGAACATTGATGTTTCCAGTGATGAAATCGCTGGTGACTGTCTTGCGGAAAGTACTAAATTAATGTCTGAACAATCTTTGAATGCAATTTTGGGCAGTGATGTAGAACAACATTCAGAAAACCTCCAAGATGGTTCCGTAATAGATATAAGTTATTTGAATAAAATAAATAACACACCTTGCAACACATCTAGCTAAGTTCTAGCTACTAAAAATAAAAGGATCTGAAGGAAACATAACTGTTTATTCTGCAGTGTAAAAACTAGACAATTTTGTTCAACATATAGAAAGATGTCATTCTGATGAAATACAGATACAAGAAATAATGTCTTTGGATAAGAAATCAAAGAAAAGGAACAAATCAATTGATAAAGTACGTAGAGAAGGCGACTTCATATCTTCGAAAGTAGCTCAAATATTCCGAATGGAAAAAAAATGATTTAGAACAACTTGCTGCATTTATGGGACATACAGAAAAGACACATGCTGAGTGGTATCGATTGCCTGACGATATTTACCAGACTGCTAAGGTCAGCAAATTATTGATGCTCTCAAAGCAACCTAACATCTTCGAGAGGTACAAAGGCATGAGGCTCGATGAAATAGATATTGATGATTATGTAGTTGAAAAGAATGAGGAACATACAAGAGATATAAATGCGGGGGAAGAAATGAAAGAAATTTCCCCTGTTATCGCTTCAAGTTTTGTCCAAGAGACTACTCCTGTTTCACACCAATTTAAAAATAGATCCAAACGAAAACTCGTAGCTTGGACGACTGAACAAAAGACAGTGGCGGAAACTTTCTTTTAGCGACATATAAAATTAAAACGTCCTCCCAGAAAAGGCGAAGTCATGGACTTAATTAATCAGCACTCAAACCTGTTTGATAATAAACCATGGTCAGTAATTAAAGTTTATATTTGCAATAAATATAAACAGTTTAAGTAAATGCAAGGACTTATTTTCTTATTACAATGGATATTTTTTAGTTTGAATCAAAGAGCGGAAGAAGTTTTTAAAAATTATATTTCAGAGGAATTTTTTGTTCGTTTTTCTGAAAAAAATAATTTGTTCATGTTTTATTACACAAAATAAATAAAAAATAATTGTGTTTGTGTCTGGGAATCTTTGTTGCATTTCCTTTACCATCCATATTTCAATCTATTATCTATTAAATTCAATTCAGTTATCTCCTTTTTTGTGTGATAACTAGTATCATTGCAATGTAGACCATGTAGATGACAACAAATAAATATTACTCAAAATTGTTATATCTGCATGTCAAACTCTATCAATTTCAAATTAGGTATTTTCTTTTTGAATTAAATCACAATAAAATGATATAGGAAAACAGAAAAACTATCATCTGCTGATCTTTAAAATTATGACTTGAGAAGACAATTTTATAGTGGAGAACTTCCTTTATTGATCTGTTCGTTGACGACTTCATATTGCGGGTTTCTGAAGTGTCTTCTAATATAATTCTTGTTTCTTATCACAAACAAAAATGTAGTACTTCTGGTTCTGTGTAAGGTGTAGTCGATGATTTGTGTCGAGTAGATGTTTAGCAAAATGAGATTTTTCTGGTTGTTTCAGTCTGTACGATCTTGAGTGTTCCCCCCACCCCGTCTCATCTCAAAATTTCGCAGGGTTTGGCCGATTTAGATAGCATCACATTCTGGACATTTAAGTTTTTATATACCAGACTGCTTCAATTGGGATATTTTTGCTTCAACATTTAACAATTTTGTACTTACATCACTTCCTGTTTTCAAAGAAATTGATGTATTGGTTGCTAACGATACTACCTTTGAAATATTAAAAGATATATTACCAGCATATGTGATGGTTCTGGTTTTGTACTCATGTAGTTAGTTAGTGAAATATTTGTTGTAATGCTACTCTCTCCTTCTTTTTATTGAGTAAACTATTTATCATTTCTAATAGATAACCGTTTGATGTGGCTATCTGTTCAATTGTATTGATCTGTCCAACGCAGGTTAGTAACGAAATGTATTGAACACAATTGGGGAGATGAGAAATATTTTTGGATGAGAAAGCAGACATATAATTTGGAAAATCTAAAATAGAAATTAATCAGTAAAATTAGAAAATTTGTTAAAAAGACTACATCAAAACTTCGAAAGAGGTAAACAATATTCAAATAACTTAAAATAACTCATTACAACATATGTAAATTGGAAATATGATGAATGAAACGGAGATAAGGTATGAGTAGATGCGGTAAATTGGGTAATTGGAGAAGATTGTGAGATCTACGAACTGGAATGGACACGGATAACTACTTTTTATTATAATTTCTTTTACGTTACATTGACTCAACTGAATTTACTTATAGTATATGTGTTTACAAACGTGATAGTTTATTCGTTTAATTATAATTGTAGTAGATATTAACTTACCTGTATTTAGTAGTATTCACATTTTACAAAAATATCTTTGAAAATCTTGATGATTTAAAGTCATATAGCATATAGTCAATAACATTATAATTTTTTAATTTCTTTTCAAAATAACGAAACAAGTTCATTTTCTTTTCCATATTATAAATTTTTAAAACGTTATTAACTTTAAACATCATCAAGTGATATTTTCATTGAGTGGCCTTTCGCATTCATATCACATATCCTAGGTATGTTCTTTATTTGATACAATAACTAAAAGAGAGAGATGACGATATTATGTATTGTTTGCATTAAATTCAGAAAATATTCTATGTTGTTTAAATTAGACAACCAATAATACACTAGAGAATACAATACATAAGGTGAGTGGATTATAGTTGAAAGAAGCCAGAGCCGAATCCGCCTATTATAATTCAAAACTAAAAAAATATTAAATAAGAGACAATCGTTCGGGAAATAACATTTATATTTAGAAACATATTTTAATCAGTGGCGCAACATAATAAATTTAAAACTAAATAGCATTCATTATAATACAATCCAATAACGTGTGTAAACCGTTTGTAACAATATTGACGAACCCAACGTGTGGCAAATAAAATTGAGTACACCTACGATATGCACCTAATACCTGAATAATAATAACAGAATTTTTTCTTCTTGTCCAGCTATTAATCACATAGTGAAATGGTGTGTTCTCGTAAGTTATTCAGAAGAAAAGTAATTCCTAATATTTCCTCATGATTTGACCTTTTTTTTATTAGAATAAATTTGGGTACATTTGGTAAAAAACCCATGTAAACGATACACTACCTACTGAAAAACTACGGACTTTGAAATATTTCAGGAGCCTTTTTTGGCCGATTTTGTTTCTTAAATTTATAGGAAACACAATAAAAACGTTAAAATTTACTTGGTAACACTTGTATCTATGTTACCAATACCGTAATTGTGAAAGGTAACTTGTATTTATTCAATTAGCTAAAATTTTGATATAATTTTAATACAATAAATTTTATTACCACTTCCGTTTTATTGTTTTAGAATCCAGAGTCTTGCACTCAACAGCACATCTCTATCACTTGCCCAAAAATGTAATCTTCATGCCATCGTGATTAGTCTTTTAATGCTCATACCAACTGTTATTAAAATAATACCGCTTGCAGAGTATGCTGAACAAATTGTAGAACAAAGGAGACAAGAAGCACCACATTTACTTCCAGATTTATATTCACATTACCCATCAAATATTGAGATAGCTAACAAGGTTCCCCATTTGTTGGTTGATCAGGTATGTCTAAAGTCTAAGTGCTAAATTTTATAATGTACTCAATTGTCTGGTCAGTATTACTTTTAGCGTATCTATGACCTTACTTTTCAGATTCTCCCACTGTTTATGTGAAATATCTAATATAGTTAACTTGCTCATAAACCAACAACAAAATTTGAATAAGAATGATTGTTTCTCAGAATATAAAATAATATTACAGGTACAATGCAGTGAAACATAATTCTTAATTTGGTACTAAGCATGAAAAACTTGATCCATCTCTTGTATCTTTTGTAGATGGCAGTATGTGAATACGTAAAAACAAGTGGAATAGATCCTTCTCGCCTTCAACAGACATCGCCTTATGGAGCAGGTGGTCCAGGACTCATAGTTGGTTCTCAACGAAATAGTTGGATGGAAAATGGTGCACGTGGCAGTATCGTTGACATGGTTGTAAATGAAGTAGACAGTGCAGCTAGTTCACCAGTTGTTCAGAAGGTATCTGAAATATTAGTGTATTTAATGAATCTATTCTTTTGTTAAACTGTCATTGCTTTGATTTAGAGCTTGGTGATAGTTAATATTGGCATCGATAAATTTCTGTTCATTTAAAAAACGATTTGATTATGTTTTTAAAATAGAGTTTCTGGTATGATTAGTACGAACATACACATTAAAATAAATTAGCTGAACTGAGTATGCAGGTTATTTATACAAGCAGAAAAGTACTGTGCCGTATTATGGCAATTTTCTCTCAAATAAATCACCAATAATAGCGTATGTGACTGAATTGCTCAAACTATGTGTATTTATGTTTCTCTAATCCTTAACCCTCTATTCGAATCAACCAAATTCTTCTAAATCTGTCTCCAAACTAAAGTTGTCTGGCCAGAAAAATCAGAAATCATCACATCTGCTGTACATTCAGGAAAAACGTTAAAATGGAATTGGACTTAGATTAAATGGAAGACAATGAATATAAAAAAGCAGCAGTAGTTAACTATGACACTCGTCTAACAAATACCAAGGTCCGCTAGAATCTAAACAAATAGAGCCCACGAATATTTAAAATCATAAACGGCTTAGAATTATATTAGATGCGATGTTAAATACAAGAAACTTAAAGTCATAAATACGTATCCCCTCTATAACCTACAGCTTTAGCACTATCGCATGTACTAACACAGACCAGCAATAATCAGAACCGAGTTGAGCAAATCATTAGAACATCTTGTGTTTAAATGATAACTCTATCAAGAAATGCTGGAGGCTTGGGAATAATGGATATCAAGAACTTGCACAGTGGAAGATTAGATACTTAGAAAATACTTCGATCAAAGGGCTAATCATTCCAAACCACATCACGTCGTTTGTAGCGTAGAATCTAGATACACCCTTCTAAATATTAATGACCAGACACCTCAGGAAAATGACTCAGCAATAGAAAATCAAGAAAGATCACAAGATGGTAAAGTGAGACATGCCCAAGACTTTGAGAGACAAGAAGGCTACAAAAGTGTTAAACACGAGTCTCCAGACAGGGCAGCTGTACCCCGTAACAACTGATTTCATGCCTGCTATTCAAGATCAAGTGAAATATCCAATAATACAAGATGACTCATGCAGGAAAGTAAGCAAAAATCTGAAATAATCCAACACATTACTGAGTGATGCAGTCAGACGGTACAATATGAATATACTCGTAGACTTGATGAATTTTTGACAACGCTAATAGATGATATGTCCATCTAACTACAAGCTTATCATAGTCTCGGATAATGATCAGTATAATATGACAGATCCATAATTATGAAATACAAACAAGACCAGATATCGTTCTACAGAATAAAAAAAACGTTCATTACAGATTTTGCCTCTTCTAATAAACATCACATTACAAGTTTGATAGAAGGAAAACTACGAAAATACGCTGACCTGAAAATAGAAATCGAACGCCTATAGAAAATCAGAAGGTTTGAGTAGCATCAATAGGCTTATAGTGTCAAGATCAGAAGAAAACAGAATTCTTGGCCTTGATGTAGACAGTTCTCCTATACCTTCCCTGCTGCTCATACTTGTACGTATTTCAATAACTTTTCCACTAACCAATTTTGCCGTTTCTCTTTTATTATAATTTTGAAATAAAAATGTGTTATTTTGTCATTATTATATATTATCAATTTTTTACCGAATTTGTTTTTTAATCTATAACAAAAAGTAAATCACAAAATTTTCTAATTCATAGAAACACTCCGAAGAAGATCTAAACTTTGAAAGCATGAAGAGAGTTTTACAAGAACCACCTGAAATAAGAAAAGAGGCAGAGGCAGAAAGGAGAAAAGTGCTAAGTCACACGTTCAGAACAGCAACATTTTCAGAATTAGTAAGAAGGACACAACCAAAGGTAGCAATTTGAATTATCAGAGTATATTTGCCAAATTATTTTTTTAACACAAAGGATGAGCTCAATTTTTGTTTACGTCTTTTACAAAGTGATATATTAATTATCCCTATTTCATATAGAGATGTTACCCTAGTTGACAGTGACCAATTCCAATTCCTTGTCATTTGAACTAATTGTGATAATGTTCTTTTAAATGGGATCCATCATTAAATTAATACAAAAATATGAAAGAGCATTCAATTCTACACAGAAAAGTCAGTATTGTTTGATTTGTGTAACTTGATCAGTTTTCGAGTTGTCTATAGGCTTATGTCACTGATTCGTCAGTTTTTGCAAGTAGAAATAAAACTACATGTTAATACTGTTGGTTGAAGATAATTATTGTGTTTAATTACTGTTAAGAAGATATTTACTTCTTGAGAGTCGTCACTGTCGAGGAAAAGGTGATATTTTAATTTGTGTTTCAGAGAATCCAGATTTCAGTACGCACAAACTCATCTACAATTTGGCCATTTTTGCGAGGTACACAAAATGAAACTCAAACTTTCTTAATAAGATTCATTTTACGAATGAAATCAAATTTACTAGCCGAAACAATTTTAATTGGAAAATAAGCATTTGTGGGGTTCTGTTACAAGAGAAAAACATTTTCATCATATGTTTAAAGTACCAACGTTTGGTGTGGTGTAGTATCTGATTCTTTTAATTGGCCCTTTCGAGCTGCCAAACAATTTAAATGATACTCTTTATTTAGATTTACTTCGAGAACATTTACAAGTTATTAGAGGATATATCTCTCATATCAAGGTAAAACATATGGTTCTTGTATGATGGGTCACCACATTATCTACAAGTGCATTGATTCTTATATGATGATAGTAGTTAGTTTACTTGATGACCTGGAAGTCCTGATATAAATCCTTGCAATTTTTCTTGGTCACAATTGAAAGAAACTGTTTACTTTTTTAAACCAAAAACTTAATTAGGATGGAAAATAGAGGATGGGGTAATTAATATTCACAAATCTTTGCAAAAGGATATTATAAAATATATTGATGTGATTGGTGGGCATTTTAAGAACTTACTATGAAGTTCCTCCCTGTTATTTAATTATTTGTTTTGAAGTTTTTTATTTTTTGTTTACCAATTTATTATTGTCACACATTCAAAGAATAAACTTATCTATAATTTCCAAATGCATTGAACTTCTTGAATCAAATAATTCGAAAATTTATCGGGTTTCATAAGTCAAACAAGACTTTTCCATATTTCTCATTATTTTAATTATAACTGAACTGAGAAAGAAAATGCGATTTAAATTTACTGAAGCAACAAGTTGTAACCAGTGTCATTTATTAGCTATTCCAAATTGGAATCCAAATTCGTTATTCTCATGCCAAAAAACATGAAACTATGTTTTTTAAGTACAAAGTACTGAAACATAAAACAATTATTCCCAAATTTAAAAACTAAATTTAAAATTTGAAGACTCTGTAGAAGTTTTATGAGATGTATGGAGCTGAATCATCTTATTCCGCATCCGAATGAATTACCCCTTTGTATTTAAAGCCTGTTTCCTTTGTCTGTCATCGTGATTGTACAGGGAATTTTTAAATAACGATTTTTCAGACCTTTTGATATGACAACTATCTCCTTAACATAACCCCAAAGTCATCTGAATATATTTCTGTACATTAGTGTATGTGTATTTGACATTCAAAATGCAACACCTAGTAAACATCAATATATTTCAATAATTTTTGGCGAATACACTGTGTACATATACTACATAAATTGGATAAACTTTCATAATTTTTGATACGCCCATAACCTATAAATTTGATAATGCGTTGGAGAACCTGTACATTAATGCACTCCTCTACTCTACTGCATGCTGTGAATTAGGTGATCGATATCTTCCTGTGGTCGAGTGTCCCAGGCATTTTGCATTTATGACGTTATGAATGGAACTTCTTCCGTTCATATTGCCTTCCAGGAATACTAAAGGAGATCTATCTACATATGTTATGTCACGCCAAACCATAACTCCTCGAGTAAGTGAAATCTCACGTTCCAAACATGACTGAAGTTCCCACTGTTCTCCACGTCCTCATTGAATTCTTTTATGTACATTGTGGGTCCATAAACAAAATCGAGATACTTCTCTAAACAAAATCCGATTCCAATCCTAGTTCCACCGGCAAGTTCCAGGCACCACTGCAGTGTGACTTCTTCATATCTCTTTGAATCAATGGTAGGATGAGACGTGGCCGAAAGGACTGCAGGCCAAATGATCTTCTTATACTATAAATTGATCTTATAGAGAGGTATGTTGTGTAGCATCCAACAATTATTAGCAATTGATCACATGGTACTGAACCGATCCCTAAAAGCACTTCTTCGTAGGAACCATTTTTCGTGGTCATTAATCCTTTGCAACGCTCCAGTGCCTCCACGGTACCTCTGCTCGTTTATACAGATATTCCAACAATGCATTACAGTGGATGCATTTCTGCATACTTTATTAGCGATTTATCGAAATGACATTCCAGCTTCACACATTTCTATTATTGGATGTCTCAAATTCACTTAGTTGGTGAACGTTATTATGTCTACATACAGGAAGCATAATAAATTAATGTTTTTGTAGCAACAAGATCACAATTATTCCGACAATATCGTTTACATCTATAGCAAATAAATAAAACGCCAAAACTCGCATTTGTTCTATCAGATACCAAAAGCTAGTAGATATTGTTTTAAATCATGTTCAAATTTTATTGAATTAGTTTATTATGTACTCAGTATAGAAATGTATTAAAATATATTGATATTTACGCATAGTGCATTTAAAATCATCTTCAAAATTGCATCATACGAGACTTTATTGTTATTTGTAACAGTCCTGGCTCATGAGAGAATCGACAGATGCTAGGTATTATGAACATCTGATAAGGAATGTATTCGTTATTGTTTACGTTTGTCACAATATTTCTATTAAAATATTAACATTGAACACCCCTGTACCGCATTAACTACAAGACTTGTATGTTTATAAGAACTTTTTGTCTTCAAATTGAATGATGAATCATCCACCATATTTTAGATTAATTTGGAAGCACCCGATTTATATGAAAACAAGTAAAAAATAATCTCAATTTTAAAATCCAAGAGTTATACAGTATTATGTCAATAGATGCCTACAAGAAAAGGAAATATTAAAAAGATCTTCAATATTTCAAGAATAGAAATGTTAAGAAGTATGATATTGGAAAATAAGTATTAATTCGTTGACTCCCACAAACAGTCTCAGAAATTCTTGTCATTGGCACAATGAAATGTCTTATCTCATAGGATTTCACAAGCATTTTCCATATATTATGTACACAAAATATTGATCGAAAAGCATACATTTCCAGCTATCAAAGGCATGATGGAATGAAATTAACTGTCTCGACCCTTACTTCGTGTAATCTGCTCATATTAGTGTTTTAAATGAAAATCACGGTTTCTAGTTAATTACACAATAACTTTTATTATATTGTGGAATTAACTAGAAACCGTGAGTTTCATTTAAAATACTAGCATTATGGAATCGTTATCCCATCCATATATTTCTGCTAGTTTATCTACTCGTTGTATCCATTTTTCTATAATCATCAGTCATTTTTATTTGGGGATAAGGAACTCGTCTCCTGAATAAGTTGTATAAGTCGATGGCTTGTTGTTACGAAACTTCTTCATTTGAGGATGCAGACGACGGCGAACTAGTGCTGCTTGGAGAACGACGCCTACGTGATGAGCGATCTTTGGTTGTATGCTTCCTTTTCCACATGCTAACTAAACTGATTCACTAAATATTTAACTAGTTTTTACTGGGCACTGAACACTCTGAACAGTTTAGATATATCCCACTTCTGAAAATGTATGAGTTATAATATTTAATATTATTATTGAAACACGTGTTCAAACTATTTCTTAAATTTTAATCATATAAATGTTAATCTTAGGGACAACCCTTTAACATTACAAAGTGTGACTTACAACTCTCCTTGTTTATCTAACATTATTTGCCTCGAACCTTCTATTCACTATGGTTAAATGTGATAAAATTGTCCTTTTTCCCAAAGGGATAACAACCCTAGTATCTCAAGGATCTTTTTCTGTCTTCCAGGTAGAAACTTGGACTTATTTTCTACACAAAATATCAATAAGACTGAAAATATATTTTATATTTATTTATATAGGATCTCGAGATTATTCCTTGTTAACAAAATGCAGAATTGTATCACAACAACATAAGTTTTTAGTTATTTCTCAATCTTATTACTTACAAGTATTTATGTAAGTATATAAAAATTGTTATTTGAACGGGATAGAGTGGAAATATGTGTTCCTTTTCTATGGTAATGATATTGCGAGCACATCTGCTTCACGGCAGGATGGCTAGCCTACCCTAGGCAAAGCCGGTGGAACACAGCACAGTCCGCACAGATCGTGTCGTTTCACTCACATTTCCACTTTTACTGTATCAAGAAGTGTGAACGTATGGCGTGTATAAATTCAGTTATAGCTCGAAGATCCCTAAAGATTATCTGCCCACCCTAAGAATAATAATTGATTATTATTCAGTATAATAACTATGTAAAAGCGTTTTGCTATTTTTAGTCACTGGGTAATATTTAGACTAGAAATTTCATTAATTTCAAAAAAATATAAAGGACGTTGACATTGAGTTACTGTTTTGGCTGAATTACTTTTGGGTGCACACTGCCCACCCTGCCACCATTGTTCTGGGACACCCGTATAAATTGCTATCTGATACTTTCATTATCCTGTTTCCTTGACAACTTGGCACTTCTCTCTCGAAAGTCTGCTGACCCATGCCCTATCCACGAAATCGTGTTACGTAACATGAAAAATAGATGCTCAGTTCTAGATTTAAATTGAAAATTATTTTGTTTTATCATGGGGATTCTGATCAGAACATTAGGATAAAGTTATTAAATTATTGTATTGCCATCGGTCCTTGTCTGCAAATTTTCAAGTAAATCGAACGTCTACAAGTTGTTGAAAATTACATTGAAATATTTTGTTACATAGTTAGATAATGAGATACAGGGCAAGCTAATATAAAGCGTGCAATAAAAGCGTATTAAATACTAAAAACTTCTAAGTGTTATTTATTACAATTTCAATTTGTTCGCGAGATTTCCTAAATTTAGTCATGTGACCAAAAAATATTATGAATTATATATCCGGATAATGTATTATTTATAGCAACATGTGAATAAATTATTAGTTGACAAATTACTCACCTAAATATGTATTACGAATGGAACAAACACAAGATACTTTAGAAATGACATTTATCAACTACACTACACTGTTGCCAACTTTCGGATATCGAAAAGAGTGGCAAATGAGAAATAATATATTGTAATAAAATTCGGATGTCACAAAAACCTTTGAGAGTATTTGACTGATGTATAAAAAATATATAGCACCAGCTCTCATGCGCGCCACCTACCAAATATACTCTGGAAGTAAATATACTCACACCTATTGAAATTTCAGTCTTTTAAATCCATCTGATTTTGATTCTACGACCCCCCTTACCTAACGACTAAGCACGTAAAACGTCGTGACATCTGATTTTGGATGTCATAAGGGTACGGAGAATCTTACGGCATGATGTCACGTCAAGTGAACGAATCTATATACACTACTAGGAATATTCTGTGGCCACATATGCTTAAGCGACAATGTGTTAGAAACAAATATAAATTCAGTGTATTACTCTTTTTCTCTAACAGGATATTATAAAGTGGAAAACGTGCCCAAAGTTCATGTCCGTAAGCGACGACAATGTGTTAGAAGTATAAATTCATTGTAGGTATTAACAGGATATCAGAAACAGTGAATGTTCTGAAGTAAACTTATACGTTTCCAACTTTCATTGTATATTTATATTAATTGTAAAATGCACTGTTCTAACACGAGAACAAATTATAAGAATCTTTTAATTATGATAATTCGAAAGGTTGTAACAGATCTCAAGATAATTAATCCGATATATTTGTTGAACGTTTTGTTGTAATGCTGGAAATTGTTCTAGTTTTAAGTTTGAAAGCGGTTAAAACCTTTACTTTTTTCAGATTTGGCAACGTGGAATATGTCCACTGAACGATTGTTTTTTGTATGTATAGATAAAAATGGTTTTACTGTTTTTACGTTTGTTTTCAAATGAGAAACGAACTCTTTGTGTAAATACACATAGTTTAAAAAACGCTTTCGATAATAGACATAAAAATCGAATTCCAATAAAATACCTATTATTTTTAAATAAAAGTAATATTCTGATAGGTAATAAATTAAAGAATAAAAAAAACTTCTTAATTCTTCAATGAATTTAAATCAAATGTTCGAATAAACCCCCGTTTTGAGCTAAACGGTAACCGAGCCGGTTATAACATTCTTGACAAACATGTGTGAGCATTAGAGATGTTATTTCCATATAGGCTTGTAGAATTTGTTCCCTAAGTTTATTCAGAGAACTGGCCATGTTGTCCTGGAATCCATAAATTCTCGATTTCACATAACCCCAGAAAAAGAAATCGTTGGGTGCCAAATCTGGAGATCTAGCAGGCCATCTAATGTTACCATTCGGGGAGATTATCCGATTAGGAAATTGTGTATGTAAATTTTTTATTGCTAATCGATAATTATGCGATGCACAACCGTCATGTTGGTACCAAATACCATTGAAGTTGACACCTAATTGTATAAGGGCGGGTGTAATGTGGTTTTGCAGCATATTCAAATATTTTTGTCCAGTTACATTGCCGTCAATAAAAAATAGTACAATTAAATTTTTGGTATATTGAGTTCTACTATTGTAGTGTTTATGTAGGTTTGTTCTGGACCAATATCACATAATGGATGAATTATGTGGGAAAAGTTGATTCATCTGTAAAAAAAATATTTTTTGAAAAGTTTGCATCCAATTGTATTTGTTCCATTACTATTTCACAAAATTCCATACTACGAAATTGATCGTCTGGAAATATTCCATGGCTCTTTTTCAGTTTAAAACTACAATAGCCATGTTTCTTATTACAGTCCGAATCGTTTTCGGATCAAAATCCTTGGCTAAATGAGTGGACAACTGCAGATGATTATTTTCCAAACTTGCACGGATTAATATATCTCTTCTTTTTCGGGTTGGGTTTGACGATTTTGTGTACGCGGTCCATGTTTTGTAGTGACGCATCTATGTTCTTAAAAAAAATGTATAACCTTTCTTGCTTGTTTCTTGCTAATTGAATATGTATTTTCGAATACTACAATAAACACATTTTCTGCTATTTCTCGATATGAATTACCCTGGTAATACCATTTTACAATTTGCACTTTTTGGTGTATCTGCATACTCATTTTATAAGATTTACAAATATCATTCCTCATTCGGAAACAAACAGGTAGTGACGTACCAAGACGTACAGTTTAACGTCCTCGAGAGGCGCACGCGTGATTCGCAATCTTATATTCTAGTATCCTTATTTTAACTGTAATAATCTTTAGATTGTCTATCATACCATGTCTCTGTCTAACTAACACACTGGTAATGCCCTGTGCCTCTTACATTTTCCCGTTGACTATGAGGGCATTATTGTAGACGCTGGAATTAAATGAGGAGCTTTTTCTGTTAGTCTTAAAAAGTAATATTGTATGGGAACTTATACTTTCAACGTATATATTGAAAATGAAGAGAGGCAATGGATAAAAATAGGAGTACGGCTGTTGACGAAATCATTTCATCAGTAGCGTGGGAATTACAGGCGGTTTACACTTTATCTTTATAATGATTAAAGTGATATTTGAAAAACAATCTAACAGTTGCAACGATACCTCTTTGGCATCTTATGATACCCTGTTAAAGAAAATAAGTGATACACTGAATACACTTGTTGCTTTATAACATATTGTCGCTTATGGACTCTATTAAAACCCTATGTTACCATAGAATATTCCTAGCACTGTATACTTCATACCATGTGAAAACCAGCGCTTGCCCCTAAGTTCCTGATTGATGATTTTATTTATAACTACTAAATGGCTGATTATAAATTAGTAAAATTTTAACCGTTAATAAATCTCATAATGTCATGCTTTTTGGCGTTATAAACAAGTCACTATACTTGTGAACTCAGGTACGGACTAAATTCAATGATGGATGCGGCAATTTTTTGGTGCTTTTATCAGGTTAAATGCAACACTTGACTTTTTTGAACATTTTTAGAGATACCAAGTCCTCTTGAGACATCTCGATAACATTAACGTTAAGAGATACGGGAAGTTATATGTCGTACTACACAGCGCATTTACATTTTTTTAATGTACGATTACAGGAAGCATCCTGTATTATTAGTAAATTATTAATAAATCGGTGCAGTCTACATTTATAAAAATAAACTTTTACATCGTTTATCTATAAAAAACTTTAATGAAAACGAACATTAATTTAACAAAAGTAGAAATAACAACAAAACCCTGAAAAATGAATAACTACATTTCATTAACATATTTAAAAAACCAGTAACCAAATAATGAACGATATTAAAAAAATCAAAACGGTTTAAAAAAAATTACAACAAATGTTCAACATTCCTCCTATATCTACACATGTTCTCTCTCGGTCTTCTAAGATTAGATATTTGTATTTGGAATTACATTCCAGGATTATTTCGGATGTTTTCGCAGTGAAAACGTATCATATGAATTAATTGATATCTTGTATTTACAGGTGTACAGTAGACTAAATTTTTAAGATAACCCCAAATATGAAAATCGCATGGCTTGATATCTGGCGAAAGTACTGGCTATATAAATGGTCCGCACCATCCAATCCACCTATCTGGAAAAATATTGTTTAGATGGGAATGTACCTCTCGTCTAAAGTGCATAAACCACATACATTGGCACTTGTGTAAAGGTACATCCTCTAATAAAATTGGCAGAAGATCCTGCATACGTTGACCATAAAACTTTTGTGGGTGTTTAGTCTTAATACAGTATGCTTCCTGTAATCGTACATAAAAAAAAATTTGAATGCGTAAATAGGTGTGCAATGCGACATAAAATTGCCCATATCTCATAAACCGTTAGTTATTGAGATGTCACAAGAGGACTTGGTATCACTAAAAATCTTCAAAAAAGTTAAGTGTTGCATTTATAACTGAAAAAAGTTATATTTACTTAAAAATTGCCGCATCCACCATTGAACTTAGTCCGTACCATAGTTCACAAGTATAGTGTAGACTTGTTTATCGCGCCAAAAAGTGTGCAATTATGGTGTTTAGAAAAGGTTGAAATTTTACTAATTTCCAATCAACCATTTAATATTTATAAATAAAAAACCATTTTTAATTCCCAACTTTAGGGCCTCATAGTTCGTTAACGAAGGACATAAAGAAAATATTTTATATGAAATTCCATCATTATTTTCAGTCTCTCTATCATCTCCCAAGTTTTTGTGAAAACCAGCACTTGTCCCTAACTTCTATCATTTTTGTGCAGTTGAGTAAACACTAGCAATAGAATTACATTTTATAACTTTGTGTTACATTTATTTGTCATTAGTTCTAATTACTGTTGATGCCACATTTTGTACATCTACTAAAATAGTTAAAAAAATGCATAATTTGCATCAGTAAACAACAAATTATTAATAATGTCAAATATTGACAAGGTTAACACCAGCAGATTGTTATATTCACATATTTACTAGTAGTAAAATAACCTTGTATTCATTTATATAGTTTCATAAAAAATTTCTATTCGTATTTCAGCATGATGTTTTACAGAGTAAACTGAGTGAAATATTCAAGTCACTTACTGCGACTGAAAATCGAAGTCCTACAGATGAAAAGAAGAAAGACATTCCACACTATGAGCAGAATTTCCCAGAATTATTCTACTATTGAAGATATTAAAAAGCGGACATTTCGGGCATACTTTTTCAAGAACAGTACGTCATAAGCATCCTGAAAAATGATTATTTAGATAATTTATATGTACTCATCTGGTGCAGGGCACATCATTAATAAAATATTCTTTAATTTGTTTTTTTATTATCTGTAGACTGTTTTAATATTTCAAATTTAATTTGAGAGAGAGGAATATTATTTTAAATTTTATTTGAATTAAGCATTTCAGAGTTTTTTCTCAACAAATAAATAAGGTACATGGGGCAAGTACTATGTTGACCAAACACAAACTGGTTTGTGTATTAAGGCGGATTCGTAAACTTAGACATTAATGCTAGTGACAGTCATTTTAAATTAAACTTATTCAAATATATGAATCCATTCCTATTTCACGGCAATGCCGCCATCTGGTGTTGTGGCCAGTGGAAATAAACTAATTTGATCTTTTCTGTCGTCCGATCTTACCACCGCTCGTAGCATGTTTAAATGGCAAATTCAGTTCTCTAGTATGAATGCCACAAACGCCTCTCTTAAGCTGATATCGCGAAGAAGGCTCTCATTTTGTTTTTTCCTTCCATGTTTTGACGGGTCCAATAAAACTTGAAAATCAAAACCCGCTATAACCCATAAAACAAATAATATGAAAAATAAAATTTGAAGGATAGAAATATGTTCACTTTTTAATTGGTAACTGTCCTACATATACGTAATGATATTAATAATAGCAGAATTTTGCAATTACGACCACTAGTAGACAACAAACTGTCAACCGACACACAACATAAGCGCTGACAAGTTTATGAATCTGCTATCAAGCCATTTATAAATGGAATACTAAATGTTGTCCTTCATAAATTAGTTGGTGATTATTTCCATAATACTTTTTATTAGATCGCAACTGTTTGAAACTTATTTAATTTTTGTTCATTTGGATATTAACAGGTATTAATAGATGGCTTGTGCGCAAAATCTATTTTCAAAATTCGATAACTGCTATTGTTGGGTAATATATATTTTCAACGACTTAGTTGAATGTATTGTTTTGTTTTTAATTTTACTTCCCCTACTTTAATTTCTGTGCTTATTTATTGAGAAGTTGATAGGAATGTAGATCTTTAAAATCGAACAAATATTTTGATGTCATAATTCGATTCAAATATCACTATCAATATATATTACTTATTAAATACGGAATATAGTTTTTCGCTCTTTATGACCAGTTGTAGAACGTATAAAAACTAATGATTTTGTCTTATATACTGCTTCGTTCGAAACTTTGGAAAATCGGGAAAATAAAAAAAATTATCCAAGATTCAGTTTATACAAATATTTTTATCCATGGAATTTCGTTCCTGGCTTGAAATTGTTGTATATAAAAATGATTTTCAATATATATGTATAGTACGTCTGAAAAAGTGGGCGATATATTGAAAAAAATTTTATTATGAATGTTACGGAAAAAGTTATTTTTTATAAAAAGTTCTGCATGGTTCAAAACGTAAGATGCAAATATCAGATGTCAAATTTTTACATTCATATACGAGTTTTGTCAAAAAGTATGAATTTGGTATAAGAGTAGACTATCTTTATTTGTGACAATATGAAAAACTTTATTATGAAAAGTGGTTCGGAGTGGAAAACTATGTTTCTATAACTACGTAGATTATTCTTTTCACTAAATTTATGGTTGATACCAAAGTGCTATTATAAAATTTCATTCAGTATCTTACTGACTGCGCCCCTTTATATTTTTAAAATCACAAGTGTTTTTACAAACTTCCATTTCGATTTACTTTACAGAAATTAGATATTTATTTACAATAAAGTATAGTAATTCTCATTAAAAATAACAATAAGGAAAGTTCGTTTTGCCGACTCAGGAGACTACTACCTCGTTCAATGAAATCAAATATCACTTATGCATGAGAAATTCGTATTGGGTAGAACTTTAACTGCTCTCTCTCTCTCTAAGTTCCGTTAACGACTCACTTTAACTAAGTCGAGCCCATATTGTGGTGTTCTTATGTATGAGTTATTGATTTGTATTATTACAGTAAAGTCTAGAATTCTCGTCTCGGGATTTTAATAGTATTATATTATTATATATTATTTTGAAAAGAAGTTGGTACATCTCTGTATATGGCCCAGATATAACAATTTTAGCTCCAATATTTAGGATCACTTCTTTGTCTTTTTTCATTCGTTTCAGTACCTTGATGTTTGATTGTATACAGCATTTTAAGAATCTAACCTTGAGATCTATGTACAAATCCTTACTACAGAATCCATTTCTGTTTTTTTCTTCAGGTTTTTTTTATTTTCATGAATTACAGTTTCCATTCTTTCACTTTTCTGGTTCTTATCTACAAGCTGTCTATATTTTGTTATTAACATAAATTTTGTTTTCTAAATATTTAGGTATACTCGTATCCTTAGCTGACATCTGTCATTTTATTAACAATACTTTGTAATTCTTTCAAGGCATGTCATTGATTGGATTTTGATACCATTTGAAATATAAAAGAGAACTTTATTTTGAATTATTCTGTCCTTTCTCTTTCCTTTGCAATGATGCATGTTGTCCAAAATCAAAATTTGATATGATGGTGATGTCTATGTTATTTTGTTATCTTTGTTAATATCCAGACACCTTTGAGCCATCACATTCAATGCAAAAATACTGTTTTTCTGGTTCCTAACGCATTTCTAAGTGGAAACTGATTGTCGCTGATATCTAGTTCAAGTTTGCAAATGTAGAATATTTTTAGAAATGCTTTGACAGTATGGTTCATCGGATTTATTGTACGCAATATTTTGGTGCCGCCTTTTAAGGTAAACTTATATCGTCTGTAGCATCCTTATAACTTGGTTATTTCAAGTAATATGCCTCATAAACTATATGGCCTTAAAAAGTAGTATATGGGGTTAATATCTTTCGATCTCTCAGGTCATGCTATTCCTGAACTGCGATTACCAACCCACCCTGGGTACCTTTAATTTAGAAAGTTTGTTACGACTCCGGCATTATATGCCCAGACAGCACACAATATCCATTAGACATCCACAAGATATGCTTTATGGATATCCTATATATCCACTGGATATAGATGGATAGCCTATAGACATACAATGGATATCCATATGTCCGCCTATATCTAGGATATATGTATTATCTCATGGATGTCTTTGGAGATATCTACTGGATATCTCGTTAATATCCCATGGATATCCTATGTTCATATTTGGTATATCCCATGGATATTAATAGGGATATTTTATATTCACATTTGGTATATCCTTCCTCCTCATATATGAAAATCTGAGAATATATGACTAGTACCTGCTGGTGGAAATACAAGGTGGTCCAACGAAAACCATACAAACCCAAATTTTCTTATGTCTACAGACCTGGAATTAAATCAACACAAAATAGTTTACCCAGTCAACCAGTACAAAATATTATAGATACATAGGGTGGATAGTCTATTATTTCCAGTTAATCTTATCCAGATCTGTGGAAATATACAACTTTTGTTAAGCATTGTTTTTGTTGGTAATCTTGTATTTCCACCAGCAGCAGCATCTGTGAGTAAGAAGGTACAACGGGAATTACATTCTTCATAATAGTAGTATTATTTGACATACTATGGAATAGAATGATAGAAAATACTTTATTTTATATAATATACATATTTGCATATACATCAATAATTCTCCTTCTTCACCACCCAGCTCATCTACTCTGCAAGGTTCTGTCTGTAAGAATGACAAAAGAAAGATTATAGATTTTCAAGGTCAGCTATATACCGAATATAAGATGCACCTTTTTTGTAAAATAACGTTTTGAACATTGGCCCGCGTCTTGTATTCCAACACATCCCTGTAATAAGAACATCTCTTATCATCTGAACACCATTATTATTTTATTCTTGAGCTCAAAAGATTTTTAAATCAAATTAGTCGAGCCACCAGCACCGTTTATCATGAAACAAAGTAAAAGCTGATGTAAAACCTATTTCACATTTTCTCACCATGCTATTTTACATTGTATAGATATACAAAACGCTTTTAATGTAGGTAATCAATCATAAATATCAATAAAATATAGGAGACATCAATATTCAGAATTATGGTAAGAAACATATACATACCTTATTTTTCCAAATCCAAACTAGCGTTAAAAAATAACCAACCACTTTTGCACGTGTTTAAAACTATGATAACATACCCTACAACTTAACAACAAAAATGACGAGGCTAAACGGTCAAACGCGGCATCGCCCAATGAGAGAAAAGAAATACCATCGTGTATGGTTGGTTGCATAGCTTTGTGGGTATGTAATATGGA
This sequence comes from Galeruca laticollis, assembly GCA_963921935.1. Taxonomy (NCBI): domain Eukaryota; kingdom Metazoa; phylum Arthropoda; class Insecta; order Coleoptera; family Chrysomelidae; genus Galeruca; species Galeruca laticollis. The sequence goes on from OY998181.1 coordinate 125,624,351, forward strand.
AATACTCTGATGTACACATTATTGTCTATTATACTATTAAACGTTAAGTCATGAGATATTTGTTGTGTGTTAAGAACACGTTTTATGCCGTATTCGTATTGTTGATAAAACTCCTAACTGATCACTCAATTTAGGTATATTTATCATTTTTCAATTTCACGTCTTGAATATAACCAAAAATACGTTGAGCAAGGACAAAAAATGTGACAGAAAATAATAATAATAGATATCCATGGATATACAATGGATATAATATTAGGAGATTAAGACATTTATGCATTGAAGGTATTATGTATTAGAACTTCCTTCTCAATAATTTTTATGTGATTATTCAATATATTATCAGTAAAATAGAAAATAATTTTTGTTTTTATATACATGAAATACATTCAGTGGATACCCATTAGATATCTTATATGGACTGGATATTGGGCTACCCACTGGATATCTAGTGGATATTGTGTGCTGTCTGGGTGGAGGAACTGTATCTTGCCGCAAAATCATAGCGTGTCGAATCTCCAGTGGGACGTCTTCCAACAAATCCGGAAGCTCTTCCTGAAGAAATGTTGAGTACCGCTCAGCTGTAAGCGTTTTTTAGTTAATTGCCTTAAGAATACAATGCTTTCGGTCACGAGTCATAGTACTCTAAATGTCATTTTTTTATAACGCGAAAAGTAATATGGCATGTTTGTTTATTAAAAAAAAATCTTGTCACAAAAAGTACTTTTGTGTAAACACGTTTTCAGAAAAACATGCTCTATTAAAATATGTAACTGTCCTATTTAAAGAAAAATAGTTGCCTATCATTATTTTGACATGTCAGAAAATATATACTTTATGAGGCATATTATTTGAAATAACCAAGTTATAAGGGTGCGACAGGCAACTTGGGACATCCTGCATTTATCCCTAAAGTATTGATCATAAACTTCAAAAATTTACAACGCCTTAGCATTTCTGCTTTATACCTTGTACATTTTACAAAAGTAATGAAATGAAAAAAAATCGGTAGCTCATTCGAAATGCTTATGATAGATGTTTTTTTTCACTTAAATGATTGTTAACTCTTCAACTTGTATGTTTGTTCAAATGTTATCTATTGTTGAAAATTAAATGAAATCTATAAAATTTGAAAGGACAATATTATTTATGATTCTATTTCTACCTAATAAATTTATTTTTGATTCACGAGTTGACTTTCTTTGTAGACGGACGTGTTTTATTTCCTGTTCAATGACCTCCGTTTTTTAGCTGACCTGGTAATTAACGAGTGTTTATTTTGGTTTTTGTGAATTTTAATTTACAACAATGACCCGGTCCACTTTATACCTCCTTTATATCGCATTATGGCTCATTAACTGTCTTACTCCCTTAATAACTTCACTGTCAATCAAATTCAGAGCACATCTCAAGCCATAAACACAACTCATCCATTATGTGCTGCTGCTACCCTTAGTAAAGCACCCCCAACACTCTCTAAAGATAAAGATATTGTGATTCAATCTATTCCTAATTCCGTCATCTTCGACTACATTAAAGCAATTGGCAGCATTGTTTCCCCCAAAAATGTTCATTTTGCATCGCGCATTGCCCATGGCCGTATTTGCATATATTTATCCTCTACCGAAAAAATTGAAAATCTAAAAACCACTACTAACATAACAATCAACTCTCAAAGTATACCTATTCGTAGACCGAGCCCCTCGATACCTCACTCTCTGATTAAAAAAGCTCTCCTCGATTTCGGATTAAAAAACATTATGCCCATCACTCATGTTAGATACGGCACACCCGACGATGCGTATGCTCATGTTATGAGTTTCCGAAGGGTGACTTATATAATCCCGAATAGCGATGATGTTTCCCTTCAAACATCAATACTTATCACCCATGAAAACACCCCTCACTGAATTTTTATTTCGACTGATAAATTAGAATGCTTTCTCTGTAAGCAACCACACCAGACCGTTGAATCTTGCACCAATTTCCCTACATCCTCCCCTTTCCAATTAAATGTTGCATACATTGAACCCTTACCTGATCTTCCCCTTTCTTCTGCCGATTGCATTGTAAATAATACCCAAACCTCCACTGATGAGCTCCTTGATCCTACATGCCATCACCACAACCTGGTGAGAAAAGACCGCACTCTAATGATAGCAGCTTGGCTATCCCAACTCTTTTATCACCCGAAACCAGCAACATTCTCCGCCCAAACGCAATCTCCCTCGCTGCACACAATTTGTTGCAAAAATTTTACGTTGATAATCTGTTCTTCAGTTTGTCTTTGTTTGAGTTTTTAAGTCAAAATGGATATGCTTGTACAGGGATTTTCCGCGAAAATAGAATTCCAAAAAGTTGTCCCCTAATTTCAAAGGACCAGTTCAAAAAGAACAAGCGAGGTACATCTGATTCAATCATCGCGAAAGACGCTGGCATCCTTTTTATTAGATGGATGGATAACAGTATTGTAACTGCTGGCTCCACTTTACATGGCATTAACCCAATCGCAAATGTTAAAAGATATTCCCAAGCTGATAAAATCTCTGTTCCTAGGCCCAACCTAATTGGTCAGTATTGTAATAAACACTCGACCCCTTTTGTCACCAGTGTGACAAATGTCTAGTTTACAATGAAATAACGCTGTCACCAGTCTAATAACTGCTGTCATCAAATTTTAATAAAGCAACCGAGCGTGGAAAAAAATAAACCGGTCCGATTTAGGCTGGGGACTCCTGGACTTACGGTGTAATTACCCTTGCCAGGCCAGGATTGATATCTCTATTCGGCCTCGCATCCAAAAGCGCTGCACACTCTAGTGGGAAAATCGGGGTAGGGATCTGAATAAAGTATCGGAAACCACAAAGTTGTATAAACAAAAATATAATAAATCTCTCTATATAAAATAATCCCATTATCAAAACAAATATTAACTCCCTCACAATAAAAACTTTACCCACTTATCTATAAATTTGTTCAATGTGTGCGAGGGCCGTATGATTTAGCCCTTATCCCGTAAACTGACCTGCCTCGCGAGAAATACTTATATATATTGAAAGAAATACTGTACAAACATCGACTGCCGATAATCTCCATGTTTGTTGCAAGTCATTGTACTTTATGTAAACAGAAAGTGAAAGTAGAGGAATCTAAAATCCTGCTGATTTATGAGTAATAAATTCTTATCGGTAACCAGTTCAGTGTGTATCATAAAAATTCCGAGTTGCAGTTTTCGTTTCTTTGAATAACCTATAATGTTTATTTATTTAACGTGCTATGAGGAGATTACCTAACCTCGTCTGAAAAAACTACACTGATAACGTGACTTTACGGAGACAAAATCATAGGCTCCAGGCTCTTGATACTAATTACAATTAATTTTTTTTAACTCTGTCTTATGTCTACCTACGAGGTGAGTGCGAATTATGTGACACAAAAAAAAATTAAATAATACCTAAATCCTGTCAAGTTTACATATACCCTAAAGAATACACAACGTTCCTACAATCTTGTGGAAAACTGATACTCGTTACCGTGACAGGGAAGGACTTTTTCCCTTCGCGTTTTCCGCCCGACTCTCTGTTCTGTCTGCTTTCACCTTCGTTTTTATTATTCCCCCAAATTATGTTCGGGTTTTTTTGTTGAATTGCAAATGTTACATTTTTTGTTTTGAAATGGCCTCAATTTTCGTTACCAACTAGTTTGTATACAAAACAATCATACAAACTGTTTCACTACTTCTACTACTAAAAGAGAGAGAGAGATTAAATCTATTATTACTAACAAAAAAAAACTTACTTTTGGAGCAGATTTACAAACGATTAAAAAAAATTTATTGGCCTATACAATTCTTCAACATATTCTTCATACATCGTGGATATAGAGCTGCTAGGAGCAGACCCCCCTGTTTGGTAACCACTCGCTATACCTACATTAATATCTTTGCCCATACAATGATATTTATAGGACCGTAAAATACAGGAATACCCGCATCTTGGGTGTATGGAGCTAATTAGATACTTAATTTCTAAAGCAGAAATAATATATTTGCTAAAGAAGGTTTCGCAGCTGTCGCAATAAAAAAAGCCTTCATAGTTTTCGCAACAGGAGGGTTTATGTTGACAAATCATACCTGAAAATTAGATCTTATAAATCCAATGTGCATAACCCCTGTTGCATTCTACACAACACTTTTAGTGCTGAATTTTCTATACAAACAACTGAGCAGTTGATTGTCTCTATAATATGAAAGTCCTTCATCATAAGAGCACTTGCAATAATAGACTGCAGAAAAAGCAATATGCGCTTTATATTTCAGAGTTTTACTTGTTTTTTTTTGATGATCATTATATGCCTTTAACAAGGATTCAAACGCACTGTAAATAGCAAAGGAACTTTTCTGTTTATAAATAAAATTTTTAAATTCAACATAGGTATAATGAGGAAAAGAAATTTTTGAATCATTTACATTTTTACAAACCGTTTCATGATTGTCTAAAATTTGTTGACTGTGAAAATAGTTTAAACATCTATCACAGATTTTTTACCTGTATGACAATTGAGTTGAGATGAAAGTCATCTTGATAAATATTTAATGCAACAATAATGGTATTTGTTTTCTTCGTTTGTATTATCTACAGGGGTTGTATCATAAACACTCAACTGAGGATAATACTTAGATTGAACTAGTAGTAAATGTACATGTCGTTTTAACCTATTTTTAGTTAATCTAGCAGGGACTACGGTATAAAATTGTGATGACGACTTTCGTGACATATTTAATTCTAACGTGTATACATATACGGATATTCATTTTTTCAAATTTTGTAATTTGAGATAGAGGCATCTTAATGTCTAAACCTCTAATATTCAAAACTTCTGAGTAATGTGGATACGAAGATGTGTGTGATTAAGATTAGTATTTTCATGACTAGGGTTCAAAAATGGTAACGGCCCAAAAACTTGATACATATCGTGAACATTAACAATAGCATGCTTCTATTTTTTTTGAATTTTGTTAAGGGGTTTTTAGAACCCCATGATGCAATTATGGTGAATAAAGGGTTCATGGTAGAAAATGAATGTGCTGAGAACTACATACAATTAATAAGACCCCAACATTTTTGAAAAAAAGTTCAATTTTCCAAAGAGGAGGCTGAACAAACAGCCGACAAAGCTCGTGCTACAGTTCATGTAGAACGAGCTATTCAACATACTCAATAATCAAATTGAGTGGTTCATTATTCCCCATATAAATGATGTCATGATTGTTGTTTGTGCCTTAGCCAATTTATCACCAGCAATACTGGCAGGAAACAAATTCGAAAACTGCATTGATGATGTTGTCGCTGACAATACGAATATTGTAGATTCGCACATCACAGAAAATTGACAGCCAAAATTATTCTGGTTTTTATAAAAAAAAATTGACCAAAATCTGTGTGTATAATTTTCTAAGGATGTTTGGCTTTATAACTTCAAATTGACTTGAATTCGTGAGTTTACATATTATACATATATTCTTGTACCAACATCTCATGTACATTAATTATATAAGTAATTTCTCAAATGCAAAATTGTATTGTGAGATGTGTATACCGACACTCAATGTGTTTATTGAAGATAACAACTGCAGATGCAGATCCCTTTTTCCCAAGAATTGTGAACGCTGCATTTTACATTTAGATAACATTTTATATATTGACTTTTATTCAGTTCCTTCTATAGTTTATAAAATAAAACATCGAAAAGTTTTCGTTTTCTATTAAAAATTAAATAATTAGTGATTGTACCTTGTTATACTAATGTAATATTCTTGTATAATTTCGGAAGACCACTTGAAATACTACATATCATTTTGCACTGTAAACTGTAACGTACTTCCTTTCCTCGGAAGAATTACGGACGTCACTATGACACCCGCGGCTTTACTATCTACCTGATTTTCTCGGGCGCCAGATTTTTGGGATGGTTTACTCCACCGAACTCTCGGAAATGGTAGCGTCAAGAGTTACCAGGGTAGCAACAGATGGAGGTTAGGTAATTCCAGGGGTCTGTTGTTCTTGACCTCTATGCCGTGCGAAGTGGGAAACAGGCTTCAATTGTTTATCACTATCGGAAAATGAAACTACCTGTGCTTTATAAAATTTTACAATTTATTTCGGCTTCGAAATAATTTGGGAAAAGGAAATAAAACGAACCACGTAACTATATATTTAAAATTAACTAAATATTGATGAAAACCCTTCAGTATTTGCGATTTATACTAAATTACAACCCAGACCAATGCACTTTATTACAGAATAAATGTTTTACGCTTACAAGCCTAACGTGCAAAGCTTTAATAGTTTTCGGCAGTCGCCGGTGAAAATCAGCGAAAATTTACTAGCAGTACGGTGAGAATTACACAGAGAAAGCGTTATCAAGGCACTAGCAGTGTTTTGCGGGAATGTTTCTTGGCATTTGTGTACGGTTTAGGATAGAACAGCGGTAAATAATAAATTTCCCTCGGTTTTTATGCAGATATTCCCCGGCCGTTGGTGCTAAAATCAATCGTGTAAAGATCAGTTAGTGGGCAGAATCCGAAAACCTCTCCCTGGCGAACCTGCTATGGCAGCGAACGCTCGTGAGATTATTTCGTTTCACGCCTTGGAAAACCCTCGAGGATGTCCCTGCTATGGCAGCGAACACAGACGAGACTCCTCCAAGTTGCCTATTATCAAATATTTTAAAGTTACGCTACCAAGGCCTAGAATAGAACAGCGGTAACTAATAAATTTCCCTCGATTTTGTGCGGATTTTACCTCGGCCGTTGGTGCTAAATCAATCGCTCAAAGAACAGTTAGCCGACAGAATCCGAAAACATCTCCCTGGCGAACCTGCTATGGCAGCGAACGCTCGTGAGATTATTTCGTTTCACGCCTTGGAAAAACCCTCGAAGATGTCCCTGCTATGGCAGTGAACACAGACGAGACTCCTCCAAGTTGCCTAATCAAATATTTTAAAGTTACGCTACCAAGGCCTATGGTACTAGATTGAGCAAACCCCCGAAATGCTTTGAGAATCCCTCAAGAATTTACCTGCTTTGCAGCGAGAATGCTTGAAGGTTTCCCAACGGTATTTCCTTTCCCTAGTGTTGTATACCGGAATTGGGATTCCCGAAATACCTTGAAAATCCTCCAAGAATGTACCTGCTTTGCAGCGAGAATGCTTGGGAGTTTTCCAATTATATTTCTTTTCCCCAACAGTAAATTCTTACTTCGGAATCGTACACAAATACGCGGAAAATCACTCAAATTAAACAAGCAGTAAGCAAAAATAAAATCTATTAATACAGTTACTAAAAATGCTAGGAGCAAAATAAATTTTAACACCAGAAGAATGATTTATAAAATAATTTCTAAATTCGCTTACCTCGTTGGCGATAATCAGTCGGCGTTTCGGTTACGGCGGAAAACGGCGGAACTGTCAGAGCACAGAGCTAACGGAGCACAAGAGTAAAGAGAGCTATTCCGTCCCGTTTGCCGGTTTTATACATTCTTTTCTCGACCTCACTCAGGAGTTTCCCTACTTAACAATCTTAAGAACGGCGTCGACTGAAGTGCGCGAACGGTGCAGTAAGAAATACATATTATACATATACCGGATGTATCAATATGCATATTTAAAAATTATTAAGAGCAAATAAATTCACAGCTTTTGATGAAAGAGGGGTGTATAAGTAAATAACGTAACTTAATAATAATACTAATAAAATGAGAAATTAAAATGTATACAGTTGGATGTCGGAACGAAAAAAAGTAACATCGTTACAAAACTAGTACCTAAATAAGGTATTTTGCACTAGCTCAAACTGAACTAGGTATTAAAATATAGTAGTTCCTATACATGCTGAATATATTTCGTACTAGTGCTAGATAGACCAATGTACATCTAATTATTGATAAATGTTTAATGACACTCGTTATCTTTGTGTAACACATCTTCCTAATATGCTTCTTTAATTAATTCATTTGATATTATGAGAAAGTAGTATCCTAAAACTATATTTTTTTGCAAAAATTATGAGTGTGACAAGGCGATGAACCAACCACCTACCTACAATTCGTGGTTCATCACCCTGTCACACTGCTATTAAATATTTTCCGATATTGAAATAGCATGTGTGTAAATAGAAAATGAATCTTTATTACATAATATAAAATTCACTTGATTATATTTTATGAAATACTTACTAAAATAAACAGTCAGTGAGAAAACTACCGATATAAATAACCAGTAAAAGGGCATTTTATTTCCAGAAGTTTAATCGGCTTTACATTCTGAAAAATAACTTAATCTGAAGATTACTCAAACCAAGGATATCTTGAGCTGAGATAGCAATTCCCACATTATGCACTTCATACATTGGGTATCGTTTTTTATATGCATTGCATGCAGGCCCTTCGTATGTTTGCCCGGTTCAGTAAATTTATTGATAAAACTTTTGGGCCAAAAGTTATTTTCTGCTTTTTTTGACCAGCCCGCTTTGGCAAAAGTAAATATAGAGTATATTCTAGAACCTAAAATAATTCAAATATTTGACACTTTTTTTAAAGTAACTTATTAATTAACCTGTAATTCGTAATTTTCTGAGATTCTGCCATTCTGGCATTGTTTGATTCAATGCTGCAGCATCCAGGAGATCATCTCTTCTGAAATTCTTAATAATGTCTTCACAACAGTTATTTTGGGGCAAATCTGGCAGTTCCATAGATTCCAAAACAAAATGGGAAGCATGTTCTAATATTTTTTTTGTATAACAGCTCTGTTGTCAATTGTATCCAGCTTTCTGAAACGTAAAATGTAGATAAAGTATCTTCATAACAGGACCAAAACCACCCTTTGATGTAATCACATGACTGTTGTTGCTGTTCCTGCTTCTTTGTGCAAATATGTGTAGGGCAGATGATTTGCTACCTGGAAAATTAATAACATGGAATATTATTCATGAAAGTTTGAAATTCTTCAATCCTTGACTTCGATTGATGATGAAAACTAATTGTAGGCTCTGCTTCATATATTTCCTTTATGCCTGCTTTTTCTTTACCCCATGCTTTCGTGTAAACTGTACAGCTGAACTCTTCTATTTCTTCGTGCCTAAAAATATGATTAGTTAAGCAAAATATTAATTTTCTGTGAATGGAAACATAACACAAACTAACAAAACGAGTATATATATATATATATATATATATATATATATATATATATATATATTCGTTTATTGACCATTTTACATACAGGGCACGTTTATATATAGTCATCTCATATAAAATATTGTTATAATTACAAACGATTAATAGATAATTAATTACATTATGAGAAAAAACAAAAAAAAAGAGAACAATCACACAATAAAAAGTAGAAATAGTTACAAAATATCTACAATAGAATAAAAATCTAAAAGTACACCAAGACATATTATAAAAGGATGAAAAACTATATAAAAACATATAAAAGTATAGAACTGTATAGAAAAAATAAGTAGCTAGTATAAATAAATAATGATGAAATATCGACAACATTGGCTGATCTCACCTGTAAATATAAATAAGTAGTGCAACCACATGCTTACAAAAACCAGATTGTCCAGCTTTGCAAGAACACACACATGTCCACTTGTTTATTTTGGATTATTCAAACATAAATTCACTTCATGGGGCTTCGATATTAATGCAGAAGTTTGTAGAACCAGCATAAATATCTCGGTTTTTTCTACATTTTTGACTTGGCGCAAAATAACATGTCCCGCTTTGAACACCTGTTCGCCTTCCACCATCGGCCAATTTCTATCGTCAATATATTTGAAAATGTCCACGAAACTGATCTTAACAAGTACCATCTTTTACAATTCACTATTATCGCTCAAAATTCAAAATAGAGATGATTAATTTATCATTGAATCAAATAGGACTTAGCATTGTTACCTCTATTCCATTGACAAGTTTGACAGTTACTGCATCGCCAGCTATCGGAAAAATTTCCTCGAATAGCTTGTCCTAGCAATCGAGTGGTTATTACTGGCGGTAATGTCCACAAATGTCAAAATACGTCACGGTTATACTGGTCGCTTTGATATAGCGGTATTTACCAATGTCTTAATCTACTTTCTATACGGTCTAGAGGATTTGTTTAGTTAAATTTTCACTGTTTTGATTTGTTTTTCAGTGTTCATTATCGTTTTCCCATTTCGAAACTTAAGAACTTAATGAATATGCCATAAACAAATGTGAAATATCACATATTATATGTCAACCGCTATAACTCTGCTCCCGACAGGGTTACTGGTGGTTTTAACCGTGATGTAATTTGACATCAGACGATGACGTAACGGTTAATACCAATCCTCGCTAGGACGCTACGGTATTTACTCTTGGTATTAACCAACCCTCGCTTGGGCAGGCTATTAGGCTACGTTGTTACAAAATTGGAGATAAATTTGAAAATTTTCACACTTTTCATATTACTGTTAATATGCGAAAAATTTCTGGTTTTTAAGGTCTATTAATTAATGTCTTATACTATAAAAAAATTATGATTCGTGTCAGGTACACGGTTTCTTAATTTTTTCCAAATAAAAGATATATTTTTACTCTAGAGGCGTTCGAAAATTATTTGAATTGAAAAAAATGCAACAAGCTTAAATGAAGAAAAATATGAACTGTTTTACAATATGAGTATACGGTACAATGAAACAGGGAAATAGTATTGTGAAAAAATGAAATTATAGAAATTAATCCAGTATATGTATTGTTTTTTTCTATAAAAAATAATACAAACAATACTAATAATTTTTATAACAAAATGAACGTATGAGACACTGTTCCTATTCACTGTTCTCCTTGGGGGTAAACTTCTTTATGATATATATCGGCGGGGTGGTCTTATTTCAAAAGTTGCTCAATGCGTCGTGCGGTTTCACCAAACTCTATGGAGACAGCAAAGTCTTGTTCGATCAGATTCCTTCGAATCCCTTCGTTCTATGGCATCACATAAAACAACTGGTAGCTGGCTCTCTTATTTTTTTAAAGCTTAATTGTGCAATTCCTATCTACCTTGATACAACGTCGTTACCGAGTTTGCCTGTATGACAAGTAGACAAGTTACGTCCCTTTTTTAATTATTTTAAGTTTAGTATAATAATCTATAGTTTACGTTAGGTCTTATGAGGCACTCTCCACCAGAACCCTGAACTGTCAAAATGGCTTCCTCTCTCTTGTATTTTAATACCCGGTCCCCTCGCCCCCCTAATCTTTTTGGACTAACCGAGTCATGCGCACGGCGCGACCGTCAAGATTTAAATTATTATCCTCGTTATTATTATTAAAAACAAGAAAGTAGCATGCAATAAGGCCATTCAATATCTGGTGTGATATTGGTTGCCTATATGTAGGAACCATTTGCTGTACATTAGTTTGAATTTATATACGACCTTGCCACTTTTATCAAGCCCTGCAGTGAACCGTTACATACCTATAAAAAGTAAACCTTCAACAAAACCAACTGAACTTTGCTAAAATCTAAGTGGCCACCTACGATCGTAGGCGTTGACGCCAGCTCTCGCGGAGATGGGAGGGGTTCAATATTGTATTCAAATAAAAATAATGATCTTAATAAGGGCGCCAGGTAAGTTAGCCCCGGGCAACTACCTGATTTTCATCCAACACCTCTAAACTTACCAAATAGGTGCCAATACAAAAAGAATAAAAGTCGTGAATCTCTTAACTACGTTTATTCGACAGCAGCAGTAGTTGATAATGCATGTAAAATAACTAAAAGTCATGAGCGATAGTAAGCAATTAAAAAAATGATCGATAACACTAACTCTTAAGCAATTATAGAACCCGGATAATGTTTATACAAGAAAAAAAACATAGTAGCTGTACCCAAATAGAAAGCACCATATAGTAAGTCAAACAATACTAGTTCAGTCTAGAAACATTCGATTGAGCATCTACAAGCGTGTACTTGTGTGTACTTATAAGTTATAGTTAAACATAGATCAAGTAACTCTACAATTACGAAAATTCTAACCAAATTTACTACAGGCGATATTAATGAATAGTTTGAAAAATAAAATAAAACGTCGCTTGAGCTCAGGCGCATGCGCAAAATCTATGTAATCACCAGTACGTGGAGTAATATTTAATTGATATGAAAAGACATCCGTAGCATTAATTAACGCTTAACAATAAAAAATATATACACCCCAAAACGCAGAAATAATTAAACACCCTTATATTTATTTCTTTAAAATAATAGATTTTTTTTGATGGTTTAGTTCAATCGAATAAAGAATTGACCGTACTATGCTTGGTAATAAAAGTAAATAATGAAAACTTTCGTAACGATGATCACTGGCCAAGCTCCCTACTGATTCCTCGTGTTCGACTTCCAATCTTTGGAACACCAATCCAAATGCCAAGAGTATCAGCCCCTTACATGAACCCTAAGGAGAATATTTTATTTTGTCAGGTATTCAAAAGACAACAACCAAAAATTATAATTCCCAGTTTGATAATTAGTTAGCACTTTATGCTACGCCGTTGAAACCTAAATCTTGAATAATTATTTACTAATCACTTATCAATAACTAAAAGGTTAAAATTATATCAAAATTAATATGAAACTTTGCTAATTTCTGCCTAAGTAGAAATGAAAATATTTAAAATCGAATTAAACGCATGGATTGACCTTTTTTCCTATTTTTAACTCAATAAAATATAAAAAAGGATAGAAAAAAATGATAACAACAAAACATGTATTTGCTGTTGAAACGAAAGATGTGAATATTAAACAATCACTTACCCTTATGCACGGGGTTACTTGTGTAAAACAATCTAAAGTGACTCCAATTACCAGTTCTGATGTAACTGACAGACTACTGTACTTCAGAGACCGTTCGCTCATTTAGAGAATCTATTTGTGATATAAAAATGAGCCCAAGAATTTTTCTAGAGTTAGTAATAAATCTTATAGCCAAAGAAAAATAGTTTTGGTAGCAGGAAAAAAGAATAAGACAACCAGTACATACCTATTATATATATATATATATATATATATATATATATATATATATATATATATATATTATCGTGGAAAAATAATGATACACACTGTAAATATATCTAGCACGAATCAATTACAACTTAAGATATTAACGAGTATAAAATTATTGAAAGGAAAACTATTCGAGAGTCAAATTTAAACAAAAGAAATTCCTTCAAACTTTATAATGTACCTTGTACATATATATATATATATATATATGACACCAATATAATAAGGATTCAAACTATTTAAGAGAAAAATTTAAAAAAACATCACCTGTTATGAAATGAATGAGTCCACTCTTCAATTGAAATCGTTAAATGTTTATGCATTATCTTAAATTCCCATTAGATACCATTAAACTATTTAGAAGCCCTAGAAATGTTTCTTGTAATATACCCAAAAGTTGAAATTCCAAATAAAGACATTAGGGTTATAAAATCTTTGACTTCTGGAAGTATGTGTCAGCTGGGTAGAGCAAAGTCGATGACAGCTAAAAAATTTTAAGAATTAATAAAATGCAAAAGATAAATAGATGAATTGTTTGTTTAGAATTGTTAAAAAGTATGTTTTATAATTAAAACGTTAATATCTTAAATAATAAAATGAAATCTATTGACTGAACTACTATGAGTTATTTTGATTGGTTACAAATATTTTTATGATTTCAATAATCAGAGGGCTAATATAAAAATGAGGGTTTTTTGTTTAGCAAAAAGTTGTTGATTAGAAAAAAAAAGAAAAGTGTTGGGAGTAGTATTGAAAAATCAAAAAGAAGTACATTGTTCTTTAGAAATAATATAAGAATTGTTAAAATTAAGGTAAAATAAGATAAAAAGCAGTGATACTAATCTTCAAAAAGCATTCCTGAAGAGAGGTAATATCCTATGCAGAGAATATTGGCTTTAACTATCCTGAAAAGTCTATATATCCCGTATCGTGGGAACAATAATTTCCACGATCTTTGAAGAGAATCTATGCATGGAAAGCTTTCGAAATTAAATTGATTCGAATGGATTCTTGAATCAATCCCGACATTTTCGAAGCAGCCTACAAAGAAGAGAGAGTAGAATAAATTGACAAATCTATTGATAATCAGCGGATGATAAAAGGTATTTAAAAACTGTTTCATTTTAAATAAAACTTACCGTGTGTGTATTGAACATTATATATTGGGACTGTACTGACAACGTGTGTTTTATGACATTCTTCCATTTTCTAACGCACCGAAAACTACTTTTATTGGGTGTTCTAACGAGAATTTCTTTTATGAATATAAAGTTGTGTTCTATTGTATATAACGCATAACAAGTTGCATACTTGCATGTATTTAGCATAATTTCATTTGTGTGAATGTGTATCGTGTGAAAGATCATTGTAGATAAGTTCATTTTTTTAATTGATGATAAAAAAGAATAATGTATTTTTAATATATAAATTAACAAGTCTTCCCATTTGGAAGAACAAATTATATTGTCTGTAGACTGCATTTCTTAGTGTTTGATTTATCAGTTGGCAGGATTGATGAAGCGTATTGTAACTCGAGAGGGGGTTTGGAACAGAATTTGCAGGGCCGGTTTGTAAAAATTTATTGAATATAAATATTTTAGATCACAAACTTTTTTTTATCAAAATTCAATATTGAGATTTGGCGCTTATTACTAAAAGAAAAATCATATGAATATTTAATCTTATGAACCCAAGATTCTGAGAAGCTGAGTGCTCATTAAAAAATTTAATAATTAAAAGGGATATTAAGGTAAGTGCACTGTGTAGCATTATTGAACCTAGATAATTTTCTTAAATATACCGGGCAAATTAAATTCATATAAAATAAACCACAATAATATATATATATATATATATATATATATATATATATATATATATATATATATATATATATATATATATATATTATCATGTACACAAATAGAGTAGTTATATAATTATAAATACCTGATAAGAATGTCCAAATTCCAATGTTGAAATTATCCAAACAAATAACCACTATAATATTGCTAGAAGACAACGTATTCATACCATAACATAAAATATGAACTATATATCAGTAATTGCCAGTGAACAACTTAATATTGGATAAATGCAATCCATATTTCGATTAATATCTATAATAAACTATGTAAACACGAAATGTCACGATGACAGTTGAAATGTTGGGTTAAAATTATTGTCAATGTCAAAGGTTTGAATCAAATAAGAACAAGAATATGGTGTGAGATGTATGTGGTTATACAGCTATACGATAAATATAAAGATACCAATTGACATTTAAAAGAAAATATTTCTTATAAATAAAAAAAGTGTAACTGGTAAATAATATAGTTTACAATGTAGATTTAGTTGATAATATATGTAAAGAAGGTATAGCAATTAATAAAATCATCAAACTAAAATAGAACGGAAATGTGATTGGTTCAAGTGAATAATCTAAGTGGGATTGAACGTTTTATGTATATAAAAAGAAGATCGATACCGGGAAACGGATAAATAGTTTTTTGAGAGATTTGGAAGAATGGTGACAGAAATTTTGGAATTCGAGAGAAAATTATAAAAAAGAACCGTAAACTATATTAATTAGACGAATACATAGATAAGTGAACCAAACCAAAGAAATAAATATTATAAAAAGAGAAATATCAATTTGGAAAAAGTTAAACATCAATAAGTAACATCAGAATAATATAAAGTAAATTGGGAGAGCAGAGACGGATATTGTAAAATTTTTTATTGTTTGGAGAATTTAAATAAAATAAATTGTTAAGAAAGGAAGTGCAGCAGAAGATATTCAAGAAACAAGAGGTAACGTTGAAATGAAGTGTCAGAGCTGAGACATTGGTGTATAACGGAAGATTGCTGGTGAATGGTTATTGAAGAAACATAATTAGTAGAAAACGTCACGGAACATAAATCATTGGCATATAAAAAAAACCGGTAACATAATAATTTATTTTTCTAAAAATTTTTAAAATTTATAAAGTTCTCTGGAAAGTATTTATCTTATATATATATATATATATACACACAAATAAATAACTAAATATTTAATCTCAAATCCAAAATAATTAAAATCAATAAAAAGAAAGGTAGAAGAAAACAAATTTGGACACATTTAAAAATTACAAGAATTCAATTATAATTTCAATTTAATTGGTATACCTTCAGAATAAATTTGAATATCAAAAAAATAAATTGTGTGAAAGAGAGTGTGAATGTTGTTTTTTTCTTTAGTATCGTGTCTGTGTGTTATTAAAAAATATATTTAATAAAAAAAATAACAGGTACTTGTTTTATTTAAACAGAACACAGGATACAAACTAAAAACAAACGTAATAAAATTGGCGCCCGAGCAGGGACCTGAGTACACAAGGTCCGAGTGAAAGTTTTCTAAGGTATACCAATAAAAACATTATTATTTATTATTACCTACGATTAATTATATTAAAAACAAAAGTTGTTAGTGAATGTAAGTAGTGTATGGGACACTAGGGGACCGGAAGCTCGAATGGAAACGCCATTTTTTATCCAGTCGGCCATTTTTTATCCTGGTAGATTTCTATAGAGGTGTCAGTCATTTTTTAGCCAGTCGGTCTTTTTTATTCTGTAATTGTAGATTTCTATAGTAGTGTCAGCCATTTTTTATCCGTCGGCCATTTTTTATCCTGTAATTGTAGATTTATATCGCTAGATGGCGCATTTTTTGTAGATTTTTATAGATGGCAGTCGTCCATTTTCTATCCCGTAGATTTGAAAACATTCCCATATAGCCCTGATTGGAAACACTGACCTAAGCATACGTAATTTCCAAGCTAGTCAACAAATCTCGCCATAGCTCCGAATCTCCAACATTGTTAAACGAATTGAGAAATGAAGAGGCATAGCAGAGACATACCAGAGGCATAGCAGAGACATACCAGAGGCATAGCAGAGGCATACCAGACATACCAGAGGCATAGCAGAGACACACCAGAGGCATAGCAGAGACACGCCAGAGACATAGCAGAGACATACCAGAGGCATAGCAGAGAGATACCAGAGGCATACCAGAGGCATAGCAGAGACATACCAGAGGCATAGCAGAGACATACCAGAGGCATAGCAGAGACATACCAGAGACAATGACGACGACAACGAAATCGGCAACTACAACGTCTACATTCTAGGTACCTGACTATCGCTAAATGAGGGAATATTATCCCAACGATAGAACGCACGACAACGATAAAGACAAGAAAATTGTGGGATGAGTGGAACAAATTCATGCAACCATACTATGAAAATATAAAAAGGTTTACTGTCCAAATATTATTTATCAATTTTTATTAAAAAACAAATTTATAATAGAACAACAAACACATAACCAGTGTCTATACCACCTTAGAAGACATTACATTACCGGAGGATAGCAAACTTACTCCATTATTCTCTAACTCTGTTGCTAAAATGTGGACAAAGTTGACCGAGAGACTGTCGTTGATACAGTCAAAGTCTTCGGCAACAAAAAGGTTCTTAATAATAAAAACAAGAGGTAGGTATCATCAGTATAGTATAGATATTCGTGAGGGTAACAGCCAACAATGTCTGCAGAATGTTCTTTAAATGAACTGAGTAATAAATTTATAAAGAAATTTAAGGTGTATATGGCTACTTACCAGTTAAAATTTGTAAAACATGATAATAAATATGGAGGAGGAGGAAGAGGATCTTTAGAAATGGACAGAAACTCGTTACGAACACTACTAGAGAAAACATTAACAACGGTAAAAGAACAAGCAAATTACTTAAAAGGTGATAAAATTAGAATTATTGCTCTGAACCCTAAGTTCAATAACCCTATTTCTACGAAAACAGCTGCTAATATTAATTTTGAAAATTTACTGGACCATATTGAAGACGTTGTTTCCTCAGATCAAAACGTAGACATACACGGTACAACTTTTGACATACAAATATTTAAGACGCACTAAGTATATAAGAAACTATTTGCGGAAGGACGGGCAACAAGTGTTTAGTCTTTAGTAGTAGCACATAACAACTAAGGCCAATGTGGACACATTCAACCCCAAAGACCTAACAGAATGAAGTTAGGTATTTCATCAACCAACCACGCCTGGAGTCTGTTTGTATAAGAAGAAGATGTAGTTCTAATGTATGGAAAGGCAGACAATGTTTAAAGAGAGAGAGAGAGAGAGAGAGAGAGAGAGAGAGGGAGAGAAGAGAAACTGAAAAGGATAAGTCTATGAAAAACAACAAAATCTCAACTGTTCCTACATGTATTTTAGAATTTAAAGATGTATTATTTTGAAGAATAATAAATAACTAATAAAAAAGAAATGTATTATTTTTCTTAATATGCAAATAAGAAACGCCACTGTCCGCTGTTGTTAACCCTTACACGAGCAAATATCGTTGCAGTATACCCATATTCAACACCATTAAGTAAAAAAAAACGACAAAATGTAGTGTTATCAACGTTGTTTTTGCGGTTTTCTTTAAGGAAGCTAATAACAAACAACGGTTTTATTTCTATTTTATAACGATGTATGAACAGTTATTTATTGTATTGTAATAAATAGTTATTATCCTTATAAAAATGTAAGAAAATATTTGACCTATCCTCATTAGGAACTAAAAATCTCGGGCCAGAAGGAGAGCCCAATCTTTAAGAAGACTTTTATAAGCAGAGAAAGAGGCGAGGGTAATATATCTGGCCAGGCGCTGCTAAAAAAGGATTTAGATTAAAAACCATACACACAGCATGGAACAAATCACCATAAATTTAAAAAAAAGTCTTTTATTTATAAATATAGTTTTTGCAAAAGCGTTTAACAAATACAATATCAAATTTTTATACCTGGAAAATAAATTGAGAAAAACCCAATAGTCACACGAATTAAAAATACAAAAAAAAGTATTAGGAAACAATTATTCTGATTCATTAAATAACGATAAAAGCAGTAGTACACATATGTTTAAAAAAGCAGTAAGTTACATAGAAAAAATACTAGAATCACTACATAAACCAAAACTGTAAACATATTTATATAACAATTAAATATTAAACGAATTAAAATTTTACTTAAAAATACATACAAGATATTTTATAGAAACATACGAAAACTAGCAGTTTAACAAAAGCATAAATGAAAAGTAAATTGAAAAAACAATAGTTACACGAATTAAAAATACGAAAAAGTATTAAGAATCAATTATTCTGATTCATTAAAAAAACGATAAAAGTAGTACACATATGTTTACAAAAGCAGCTAGTTACATACTAGAAATACTACATAAGCCAACACTGTACACATATTTATATAACAATTAAATATTAAACGAAAGAAAATTAAAATTTTACATAAAAATACATACAAGATATTTTATAGAAACATACGAAAACTAGCACTTTAACAAAGCATAAATGACTAGAAATAGAATTAAAAAACAACGCTTATTAACAAAGAGTGTTATTAACTTCTGTACATAGGTAGACCGTTGAAAAGACCATAGTATTGACACCCGCTTTATTTAAAAATATTTTCAGAAATGTCCGTAACGCAAAAAGCTGTAAACTCCACATGTTCTTTGGAAAATTTTATTAATTTTGACGCATAACCGCCTCTACGGAAATTTAGAGTTCTAGGTTTTTTGTGTATATTCAAAGGGTCATATAGCATAGATGAAAAAAGTATAAACGATACAGGTGTTTCATCGTGATAATAAATAGAAGAGAATATACCAGTATCTTTTGCCCCTTGATTAATAAAAAGAGTCATCTCATCACATTCAATATGTATTGAGCGAATCTTTTCAACAGCCTTTTGACCACAAAGCACTTTAATATTTTTAACCATTTTAACACCTCTTAACAAAACGTATAACACCAATAATAATAAGACAACAGCAGCATACAACAACATAAGCAAGTTAGTTAAATTAATAATAAAAACTGAACAATTGATAAAAGAGCCGCAAACGAAGTCTATATAGTATGGGCAGCACTTCCCAGCCAACTATCAATTAAAAACAAGAATTATTAATAATATTCAAAGAGTTATATTAAAAAAAACATTTAAGAATTATGACTTTTATAGGGAAAGGTGTAAATTATTAAAAGATATTGATTGGCAGGACATATTACGAGTTAAGATACAAAAGGTACCAAAACCTTAACTTTATGAGTGGTGTTCTTTGATAGCATTCTTACCGTAAAAACGTTAAATTTGAAACATTCCGGAAAAAAAGGGGTCGTGTTTTGGTTTATTGCAAAGGTTGCAAAGGGGAATCTTTTTGAATTTGTGTTTATTTTTGTTGTTGTATCCTGTATCGCATTTGTTACAGTAATAACCCCTACCGAAAAGCGCCTTACAATTGTTTACTACGTCAAAATGATTTTTGTGTTTGTACAAGTATAATTTTATGTGTTTCTCAGGTCCCTCGTATACAACACCGTTAAAGCACTCTGCATCAATTATTTTAATTTGAACGTCCAACAGTTGTTCGGTCTGTTTAATATCGTCCAATGTAAAACCGTGTTCGTAACAACCTCCTAATCTATTAGATAATTCCTCCGCCAACTGTTTTTGAAAACGTTTACCCTTGCGACAAAGCATAATTTGCTTTTTGCTTAGTGTATTATCTAAAATTTCGTTTGTATGGTATGTCAAAGCGGTTACAATAGCTCTAGGTGCACAAAGATTGTCTGTATTAGTAAATACGGGTAATGCAATGTTTAAGACGTCTATCAGTCGCGTAATTTAAAACTCTACTCCGGCCCGACCCACGAGGTATTTTAAAAATTTGTATTTCAAAAGAGGTAGAATCAATTTTTTCTTTCTGGTCCGATGATACCGCGTCTTCAATACGTTTCAACAATTTCTCAACGTTTGCATGAGTAGAAGTCTCTGTGGATAAGGGGTTGTTAAAATTTTCGTTTTTCGCTATAATACGTATCCTATCGCCCGGCTCGTAATTTGCTTCATTTTTGGCTTTATCTAAGCCATCCTGCAAAACGGCGGCCACGTTTTCGGTTGTCAAAGAACCACCACCAACAGCTGGACTCTTGCAAAGTAACTGAAACGTTGACAAATATGCGTTGAATTTTTTTACGTATCTTTTACAGAGTCTGCTTACCGACCAAGCCATTCCGCAAAAAAAAAGAGATTTTGACTAAAATATTTGATGCGTATTTTTTTTGGAATTGCTTCAAAACAACTTGTGTAGACGTATCTTTTGAGCAAATCAAGCATTTAAAAGGTTTTTCATTGTAATTAATGTTTTCACAGCATTCTGAACACAATGTTTTTTACAATAAATTGAATGATTTAAGTGTGTATGCATATTTTGATGTAATTCTTCAGGTTGTGTAGCTTTTTGTACAATTCAAATATTTAAAAGGTACACAATTGTAGCTGTTTTGAAGAAGAAGATTCTAAATATATTAAGTATGATATTCTAAAATACAGTTGTCCACTGCTTATCATTTGTCGTAGTTACGTTTTTCTTAATAGGTATATAAATATTTAACACGCATTACTGGAATGTTTTTTTTTCACAGTTGATAAAATTTGTCACACGTCTCTCAAAATTTACAAAAATAACGATTACATTTTTTTATTGGCCTATACAATTCTTCAACATATTCTTCATACATCGTGGATATAGAGCTGCTAGGAGCAGACCCCCCTGTTTGGTAACCACTCGCTATACCTACATTAATATCTTTGCCCATACAATGATATTTATAGGACCGTAAAATACAGGAATACCCGCATCTTGGGTGTATGGAGCTAATTAGATACTTAATTTCTAAAGCAGAAATAATATATTTGCTAAAGAAGGTTTCGCAGCTGTCGCAATAAAAAAAGCCTTCATAGTTTTCGCAACAGGAGGGTTTATGTTGACAAATCATACCTGAAAATTAGATCTTATAAATCCAATGTGCATAACCCCTGTTGCATTCTACACAACACTTTTAGTGCTGAATTTTCTATACAAACAACTGAGCAGTTGATTGTCTCTATAATATGAAAGTCCTTCATCATAAGAGCAACATAATAGACTGCAGAAAAAGCAATATGCGCTTGATATTTCTGAGTTTTACTTGTTTTTTTTATGATAATTTTTTTTTATATATCAATCGCATCAACCACGTAGGGTTATTAGCGAGTTAAAATGATGGAAGTTCACTTATTGTAGCTTGGTTATAGTCACTATATTTTGCTACTTAATTTGTAGTCTTTTAGGTAGTTTAAAAGTTTTTTAGTTTCTTGCTTTTCTTGTAATAGTTTTTTTAGTGATAGGGGTAGTTGATTCTTTTTCCGTTCCTTGTCGTATTTCGCACATTCGATTACCAGGTGTTTCACGGTTAACTCACTGTTACACATTTCGCACATTGGTTTATTTTTTCCTGCTAGTAAGTAGTCGTGTGTGATGCGCGTATGACCGATTCGAATACGAGAAAGGATCACTTGTTCTCTTCTATTTATGTTTTTACAGTTCCAACTGTGAGAATTTGTAGTGACTTCATATGATTTGTGTTGGTTATGTCTTGCTTCTTCCTGCCATTTATCGCAGATTTTGCTCTTGTAGAACGCTTTCAAATCAGTATGTACGGTAAAATCGTTCCTTTCTGATTGTTGATTGGTGAATGCATTTTTTGCTATTTGATCTACTCTCTCATTCCCTTCTATTCCAGTATGGGATGGGACCCACATGAATTTAATATGTATGCTGCTGTTTCTGCAATTATGTAGCTCTTTCTTGATCAGTATGGCTATAGGGTGATTAGAGTACAGTTGACTGAAGTGCTGTTAGTGAACTTTGAGAGTCAGATATTAAAAGGACATTTTTATGCTTGATTTTCTGGATTTTCTTGAGTGCTTCTAAGATGGCGAATAATTCAGCTGAATGAATAGATGTGAAGGGTGGGAGTATGTAGGATTTCGAAAAGTCCTCGGAGTAGAAGGCAGCCCCAATTTCATCTTGGTTTTTTGAAGCATCTGTGTATACCTTATAAATGCTACCGTATTTATTTAAGGCACTTAGGAATTCTTGTTTTATTCTGGCTGTTGGAGTCTCTGATTTATTAAGGTAGGCGAGGCTTAGGTCTAGGATAGGGAGTGTTATTGTCCATGGAGGAGGATAATTTATTGATGGGACGTCATAAATATTTGGGAAATGCGAATTTATTTTGTTTAAATATGTTTTGACTCTGTGATAGAAAGGAGGAGTAGTTGAGCTGGATAAAAATTTGGCTCTAAAACGATCAGATAAGACGTTGTGGGCTACTGGATTTCTTTTGTTTGATATTACAGAGACAGCATAAGAGATTCTTAGATATTCTCTTCGGTAAGAAAGCGGTAACTCTCCAGTCTCCCAATGTAAGCTTTGGATAGGACTTGTACGATGGGCACCCAAACAGATGCGAAGAGCTGTGTTTTGTATAACTTCCACTGACTGAAGAAAGCTTTTGTTGGCAGAGTTATAGGCAATCGCTCCGTAGTCAAGTTTTGATCTGATCAATGATTTATAGATGTGCAGTAAACTTGAGTAGTCTGCGCCCCAGTTTTTGAAAGCTAGTGATCTGAGTAAATTAATTCCAGGTTGGCATTTTTTCTTCAATGTCAGAATGTGTGATTTCCATGTCAGCTTTTGGTCGAGTATCATTCCTAGAAAACTTATTTCTCTCACATATTCTATTTTCTGTCCATAAAGGTACAAGTTTTCAAGTTGTGGTTGAGTCCTTTTCGAGAAACATAAAGCTTTGGTTTTTGTCGTGTTGAAACGCAGTCCACTTGTTTTTGACCAATCCTCTATTGTAGCTATTGTTTGTTCGATGGTTTTATGTATTGTAGTCATATTTTTCCCTCTGCAATAGATAACCAGGTCATCTGCATATAATCTGCATTTCACGGGTGATTTACAGTTTGCTATAATTGAATTTATTGCTATGAGAAATAATGTCGTGCTGAGATTTGACCCTTGTGGAATGCCATTTTCTTGGGTGTTCAGCTGTGAGTATACGCCATCTACTCGTACTTGGTACTCTCGTTGATCTAGAAAGTTCGATATATATTTCAATATGTTACCCCGTATTGACCAGTCGTAAAGAGTTTTGATTATTGAGTATTTCCAGACTGTATCGTAGGCTTTACGAATATCAAAAAATACTCCGATGCAGTGCTGCTTTATTGCAAAGGCTTCATGGATCTCAGGTTCTAGATCGATAAGATTGTCTAACGTGGAGCGATTTTTACGGAAACCACACTGTTCGGGTATGATTAGTTTTTCTGATTCTAGGTGCCATAAAAGTCTGTTATTAATTATCTTCTCAAGAACTTTTCACATGCTACAGGTGAGTGAAATTGGTCTATATGTTTCTGGATCTGATTTCGCTTTACTTGGCTTAGGAATGGGAATTATAATGGAAACTGTCCATGCTCTGGGATATACTTTCTTTGTTAAGATTAGGTTATATATCTTTAATAAATGTTCTTTGGTTTGTTTACTTAGATTTCTTAGAAAAATGAGTGGAATATTATCAGGACCTGGGCTGGAGTTTTTAGAGTTTTGGAGTGAATTTTCAAGTTCGTCAATGGTTATTGCATAGTTCAAACTGTTCGTTTGCTGGTTATTATTATTATAGTCAATTTCTTGCTGCTCTGCTTTGTTTTTATGATTAAAAAAATCTGGTGTGTAGTTTGAGTTGCTTGAGTTTTTTTGATATTCACTTGATAAGATGTTTGTTATTTCATTTCGGTTTTTATAAATAGTGTTATTTATCTCCAGAAAGTTTATTGTATTGGATTGTTTTGGTTTGGATATCCTTTTGACTTTTTCCCATATAGTGGACATTGGAGTTGAGCTGTTTATTGTTGAAACATACTCTTTCCGTGATTCCCGTTTCGCTTTTTTTATTGTGTATCTGGCTTTGGCTCTCAATCGTTTGAATTCAATTGAATTTTGTTCCGTCTTGCTTCTTTTGAATCTGTTAAAAGCTTCTTTCGATTTCTTCACAGCCTCTTTGCAGTCCAAGTTCCGCAATTCAACATGTGTATAATGAGGAAAAGAAATTTTTGAATCATTTACATTTTTACAAACCGTTTCATGATTGTCTAAAATTTGTTGACTGTGAAAATAGTTTAAACATCTATCACAGATTTTTTACCTGTATGACAATTGAGTTGAGATGAAAGTAATATAGATAAATCTTTAATGCAACAATCATGGTATTTGTTTTCTTCGTTTGTATTATCTACAGGGGTTGTATCATAAACACTCAACTGAGGATAATACTTAGATTGAACTAGTAGTAAATGTACATGTCGTTTTAACCTATTTTTAGTTAATCTAGCAGGGACTACGGTATAAAATTGTGATGACGACTTTGGTGACATATTTAATTCTAAAGTGTATACATATACGGATATTCATTTTTTTAAATTTTGTAATTTGAGATAGAGGCATCTTAATGTCTAAACCTTTAATATTCAAAACTTCCGAGTAATGTGGATACGAAGATGTGTGTGATTAAGATTAGTATTTTTATGACTAGGGTTCAAAAATGGTAACGGCCCAAAAACTTGATACATATCGTGAACATTAACAATAGCATGCTTCTATTTTTTTTTAATTTTGTTCAGGGGTTTTTAGAACTTCATCAATTTGCTGTAATCTTTTGCCTCTGAATTTAGACATTTTTTTTTGAAATAATAATATGATAAATGTACTCACTTTGATGATGAAGGCGGTGGTAGATGAGTGTGTGGGTCGACGAATGGCGCTTCTTCTTCTTCAATATATACGTAGAGTTTTGGCTGAGTTGATGATTCTTCTCCCTATATAGCTGTGGAGGGAGATGCTGATTCTTCTTCTTCTTCAATATAGATGTAGTCTCTCCAAACTGGTGATGAAATTTTTAATAGTTTCACCTTGTCTCTGAGTTCGGGAATTAAATTTAAAACGTTCAAATATAACGTTACGACGAGGAATAAAGTGGTTTTCAAAACTTGTAACATGTCATCGTATGTAGTAGGGGTTGTTGGAAATTGTGCAACTATTTCCTCCGACTCTTCTCCCATTAAATATATCAATATGTTGATTTTGTCTTCTCCAGGTTTTGTATCTTGTCCAGATACCGACATAAACCTCTCGAATCTTTTTCGCCATTGCGGCCATGCATTTGGTGATGAGAACGTAAATTTTTCAGGTGGACTTACATGAACAGGCATGTTAATCGTAGCTGAAACTGCTTGATGTGGATCTGGGTCCGGCATTTTGTTTATTATTATTTTCTTCTCTCAATGTACGTGTATGATTTCAACACAATATACACTACCACGACCGACGTAGTACTGCGCGTCACGTCAATGTGTAACGTTTACAATATTCACTGAATCATCTATTATATCACACTTTTAAGATGAAAAAGTGCACCAGAGATATGTATTTCCAAACAGAAATACTATTTTTAAAAAGATATTTTATTTAATTATTACAAAGAGAGATGTTATTCTCGGAGTGGTTATACAAAAACTGATTTACAAATATAAAGCAACTAAAGAACTATGATAACAAGTATACATGAATTCTAACTAATGATATATGATACGGTGCAGGTGCAGCGAATTATGACCTCGTAACTCCTCCGTCCTTAAGAGGCGAAAATAACGGAGTGATTTTCGCGAACTGTCTCCAAGGGAATTTCTTCGATGATTTTGACTTTTTCTTTTTTGATTTTTGATTTTTCGCGTCTTCGTCTAATTACGTAGTAGGTTACGACGATACATCCAATGATTAAGATTGTTGGAAATATTGATAGGATTCGGATTTCGTGTGTATTATGCTGTTCTTCTATCGGTGTTAGTTGTTTTGCGATTCTATAGATTTCGTATAACTCATCGAATTTTATTTCTGACATATTCGGCGTTTGATAGTTTCTTCTGATCTTAATTTGTTCTAATTCGATCTTTGGTAAAATTAATGGCTTGCCTTCGCTAATTCCTTTGACTCTGGAGAAGTTTAATTCTTTCGAGGAGATTTCGCATCCTTCCGGTATGTTAATAAGGGTTGGTTTTGCTACTTCGAATATTCTGTTGTTTCGGCAGTTTGATTTTATTTCTACTCGTTTCCCAGGGATTATTACAACTTCATTAGCTGTTATCTGCTCGATTAAGGGATTTTGGATACGGACCTCGGTGGCGTAGCAGCTGTCTGGTAGTTTTCCGCTTCTTATCAGTTCGACGGTACAGTTATCAATGGGGATTGATTCTTGGGTACAATAGTAAATTTCCTCCAGTTTTTCGCATTCTTGGTTTGCAACCTGGACGTCTTCTTCGTTACGTGCCAAGTAAGGGTGTGAAGGGACAAACATTTTATTAGCTTCGATAATAGGATGAATACGGTAAAAGTCTAAGGATTTAGTTTTCAGAATAGGAATATGGACAGCAAAGATTAGTTTTGATTCGGTAAAGGTTGCTTGCGTTCCAAGAAAGGTGTAGTATGTTAAGACATTCTTGAATTTGGGAATTTGATTTTTATCATAAATACTATGCAAATGTTCTATCATGTCAAGAATGTCCTTACTTGATATCATGGACGGGTGAAGAATATTCAGTTTTGAAAATAGCAAGGCGTTCTCGAGATTTTCTACGAATAATATTAAATTTTGACAATCGAGATTGATTTGACTAATTGTTCCTTGAAAAGTTATATATTTGCTTAGAGAATCTATTTGATTCAATATTGCGGCTTCAAATTTTACTAGATTATTTTTGAGAAGTTTTTGATTTTGTAAAAGAACTGTTATTGATTGATTATAATGATCGATTAGTTTCTTAAATAAAGTGGTATGTAGATTAACTTCGGTAATGATATTTTTCTGATTTGTTTGTAATAACCTAATAGCATTATCGTATCGAATGCCATCGTCTGAATCTAGGTTTCCAAACAACCATTTATTGACTTTTCCCATACCATTGATTAGACCTCTTTTTGAACGCATATGGGGATATAAATTGTCGAATTTACGTTCTAACGAATTAGTAAGAAACTCTGTACATACTAAAATATTTTCGCTAAGACTATTAGTATCTAGAATTAATTTTCTTACTGTTAAAAAGTGTGTTTTAACGATATTTATTTGATTAACCACTTCTCTTACATCTAAGTAATGAATAAAAGTATGTTTTGAGTAAATTAACCTAGCTTTACCTAAATCTATCGGAAGAATAAGATTATCTAAAGGCGTTACAGTTATTTCTTCCGTGAAACAAATAATACTGAATATGCCTAGGACCAGGTAAATCGGGATAGCTACCGTTTTCATCTTTTCGATGCTGGCCCTGTAAAATATTTGAATTAGGTTTTGGTTTTCTAACGATGCTTTTATGATAAGTTCCTTTCTTAGTTTCTAAAACTACGTTATCATCTACAACTATTTCGGCTTTTGTGAATTTGGGCATTTTTTTATCTCGATGTTTCGTTCGAACATAAGCTATATGTTGGTTGGAAAAATCTGGCGGTTCATCGCGTTTCTCGTTAGCTTTGTTTATATTCCGTTCTTTCACTTTTTCATTCCGTTCTTTTATCATTTCATATAGTTATTTACTGATATTTTTGTGGTCTTGAACATAGTAAGAAAGAACAAGATGATCGTCTAGATCGAAGGGGTCTGAACTTCCAATATGCCCTTTAATGATTTCAAATGGGGTAAATTAGGTAACAGAATGTATGGAGTTGTTATAGCTTAAAATCGAATGCTTCATTAGTTGAATAGGGGTTAGTTCCGGGTTTTGCTCTCGCAGGCATCTAAAATGCTCAATGAGGCTCGAATGGAATCTTTCTACAGGTGAATTTGAGTTGCTATTTTTTGCTGTTGTGAGATGTAGTTCGATTCTGTGTAATTTACAAAACTCTTCTAGATCTTTGTTTTTAAATTCGCTACTACAGTCGGCTGTAATTTTATAAGGTAACCCGTGATGAGTTACAAAATTAAGAAGGGTGTCTACTACTGATATGCCGGTAACGGTTTCGATCGGATAGGCTTGGTCGTATCGAGAGAAAGAATCAATTATTGTGAGGAAAGGGGTATTTGAGATTCGAAAAACATCGATGTGAATGTGTTCAAATGGTTTAGAAGCTGTTGGGGTGAGATTAAATTTGATGACGTGTGGATTTCGGCCGTACTTATTTTTTAAACAAGTTTCGCAATTATTAACAAATTCCTCTATGTCCTCAGACATTTTGGGCCAATAGTAATTTTTTGTAAGAGACATTTTTAACTCATTGATTCCTCTATGAGCCTTTTTGTAAACGTGGTAATACTCTACTTTTTCGCATTGCTCTTCTGACGTTACTAAATCTTTAAGAAATTTTGTACAGTGAATTAATTTAAAAGCTGAATTTTTAAAGAATTTTTGCAAGGTTGTAACAAATATTTCGGGTAAATTAGTTTGTCTAAAATATAAAGCATACGTAATTCTAGGATTTAAAAAATCTTTGGCGAAAGTGAATATGTTATGTTCTAGATTTCTAGAGGGAAGAGTGACATTGAATCTAGTGTTATCGAATATTTTCTCTTGTTTGCAAATGTAAGAGTTTATTTCTCCTGTTGTTAGTATTATTTGATTTTTATGCTGATTTACAGATTTTTCGGAAATTGGTATGGATAAAATCGGATTCTCTACGGAAGTATGAACCGTGTCTAGATCATTGTCTTGAGTAATTCCGATATCAGGGGGGCGGATTTGAATATCCTGAAGAATTTTTATTTTACTGCTATCGTTAATTAAATCTTCTATGTCTAACTCAAGGAGATCGGGTAGGTTCTGACTGACTAAGGGTGGATTATCAATTTTTTTGATTTCCCTTTCTATTATTTCATCTATATCGTCGATATTGACATCTAAGGAACTAATTTCTAATGCTTTTACATCTAGTTTAGGAGGTGAACGAGAAAGTGCGTCCGCTACCTTGGTAAGCTTTCCTTTTTGGTATTTTATTGTATATTCGAACTCTTCTAGTTTTAATCGCCAACGCATCAGGCGAGAGTTTGGTTCCTTAAGGGAAAACAATCATTCTAACGGTTTGTGATCGGTTAAAATTTTAAATTGTAGTCCGAAAAGGTAGGGGCGGAAGTATTTGCATCCCCACACAATTGCTAGGAGCTCCTTCTCTATAGTAGAGTAGTTGATTTCCGCAGAATTTAAAGTTCTGGACGCATAGCAAATGGGGTGATCGTCTTGACTTAAGACAGCTCCAATGGCGTACATTGATGCGTCCGTCATTATTTCGAAGGGTTTCTCGAAATTTGGATATGCTAAGATAGGCTCGGAAATTAATAGATTTTTACAGTGATTGAAACAGTTAATAAACTCCTGTGAGTGTTTCTATTTTGTTATTCTTTTTGAGACAATTTGTTAACGGCTTTGTAATCCTAGCAAAATTGCGAATAAATTTCCTATAGTATCCTAAGAGCCATAAAAAGGATTTAAGATCTTTTTGTGTTTTAGGTATGGGAAAGCGTTGCACGGCTTCGATCTTTTTGGGATTGGGTTTAATCCCGTCGGGCGTCACAACGTACCCCAAGAATTCTACTTCTCTACGCACGAATTCGCATTTATCTAGCTGTAACTTTAGTCCCGCTTGTCTTAATTTTTCGAAAACTAATTGAGGATTTTGTATGTGCTCTTGCAACCCTGTACTGAAAATAATTATATCATCCATATATACAGGGCACAACCTGTTCTGCAAATCTTTAAGAACTTCGTCCATTACCCTCTGAAAGGTACTGGGCGAGTTCTTTAGAACCATGGGCATACGTAAGAACTCGTAGTGACCATGGTCTACGTTAAATGCCGTTTTTTCTATCGAATCCTTGCTCAACTCTATTGGATAGAATCCGCTAGCAAGGTCGATGGTTCTGAAATATTGGGCACGCCCCAATTTGTCCAAAATTTCATTTATATTTGGGATGGGGTACCGATCGCTAATAGTCTTTTCATTCAGCTTGCGGTAATCTACCACAAGCCGCCATTTTTGTTGCCCCGATGCGCCTAGCTTCTTTTTTACAAGCCATATGGGATAACTCCATGGGCTCAACGACGGTCTTATTATGCCCTAGTCTAGCATATCATTTATTTGCCGTTTCACCTCTTCTTTAAGGGCATACGGGTACCTATACGATTTTACGTGTACTGGAGCTTCGTTGGTGGTTTTGATACAATGTTTAACTCTTGAAGTGAACGTAAGAGGATCGCTGGGTTTTAAAAATAATTCTTTATATTGTTTACATAACTTAATTATTTCCGACTTTTCTTCCGGATTCATGTGATCAGCTCTAATCAAGTTTTGGATTTGAGTTTTATTTATTTCAAATTTATCCGGACTATTAAAAGTTTCAAATTTATAACATTCGTAAAAATTAGGGTTATAAGGGGTTGCACTTAAGGGTTCTAATAACATTATAGCTAAACTTTTATTTGTTTCATTAATAAACTCTACTAGTGCTAAGCCATTATTGGCTATTGTTAGCATCTCGGGTACATATGTATCACCTAAAACTATCTTATCAATTAATATTTCACCGTTCGATACTGTAACAGGGACTTGCTTTACGATTCTTTCACTAGGGTCAATTGATATTTGGAATTTAATATCGGAAGGTTTTCTAAACTTAATTGGAATTACAGCCCTATCACTAACAAGACACTCGTTATTCAAATCTATATTAAATTTCATGGAAATTAGATCGTTGATACCAATAATACCATCAAAGAATTCGTGAAAACCGTATAATATGAACCTTAACGTATGATTCCTGTTAAATTCTCGGAAAGCTTGTATGTCGGCTTGAAACTGCACATTTTTGGTTCCCAAAGAGGTTGAGAGTGATACATTTGAATTAAATATGCAATTGGGATAGAATTTTTGGGCAATGATAGGCTTTAAGATTGATTTAGTACTTCCGGTGTCTATTAGCAGATTTAATGGGGGCTTAGAAATACTGATATAGGGTAAGGGATTATTAGAGGTAATGTTCAGTTCGATTAAGTTATGAGGTTTACTGAGGCATTCTCTTGAAAATTTTCACTAACATAATCAGAATCTACATAGTTTTCTTGCTCGCGAAAATGGGGGTTTGCGTCGACGTCGCCATGCGTCGGTTCGCATTCCGTCCCAATGTAGTCGTTAGAACATACTTCTTCAGCTATGAAATTCGACCTTTGGCCGTTATTTTGAAAATAATTGCTTCTAACATTATTGGTTCTTCTACTATATGATGGGGGTAGTCTTGAATTTGTAGAAATAGCCATTGGCTCAGGTTTTGGAAGACGATGCATAGGAGTTTGATTAGGTTTGAAAACATTACGAGGAGGTCCGAAAACTTCTGAATTAGTTGGGTATTTTCTGGGTGGTAATTGTTGGGGTTGAACGTTAATGGGTTGACGAGGCCACGAAGGGCTTTGAGATAAATACGCATTAGAATTAGAGTTTGAGGGATAAGAAGAAGCTGACTGATGATAATATTGGTTGCCGTGGTGTTGATGAGTTCGGGGGCCGTAATTCTGATTTCTGAAATTATTTTTGCTTTGGTAGGACCTTTGATCATTTGAATGAGAATAAAGCTTTTCGAAATTTTCAAATTCATTAACATAAGCAATAGCATGCTCCAGTGATGCTGGTTGCTTTAAATGCATGTTGTTTCGTAAAGTACCGGTGCAGCCCGCAATAAAGGTATTTAATGCCGTATTGTCACAAAATTGCATATGTACAATTTTCTCGTTTTGGTTAAGATTATTATCGTTACTAATTCTTTGTATGATGCTGCTTCTCAATAATTGCAACCTATTCCCGAATTCTATCAAATTTTCATTTTTGTGCGGCCTGTTTCGCGTGAGCTCTTGCGTTAAACATTCTAAATTCCGTTTGTCCGAAAAACATTGCCTAAGCGCACCTTTTAACAGTTCCCAACTATTCAACTCTACTCTATTCCCGACCATTAGTTCGGCTTTTCCGACAAGCTTATCCTGAATGCATTCAAGAATATGATCGCTCAAATCTTTACCATTATAATCCTTATACGTCGCGATTAGGTTATCGCAAAGAGAAATAAATTTGTTGAGAGTATTCGTATCCCCATCATAAGGTTTGATATTTGAAATTTTTGACTTAAACAACTCCCAGTTGATAGGACGAGGTTCTAATTGACCGATTGGCATTTTAACTTTACTATTATTACTTTCGCTGCTGATATTCAAACTCTTAAGAGATTCTACTATGGAATCAGTATCAATCATAAAGGTTTTAATTAATTACAAATAAAATTGTCTTAACAACTATCCTTCCCGAATTAATGAAAATAAGGAAAAGGCAAAAAGGAAACTTAGCACTTACCTCGATGGTTTTCTGGCTAGTTGTACCTTCCTCGAGTTTTTGTCCACCACGTAACTGTACCACACAAGGGACGATTTCCACAGAAGGGATGTTTTGCACTGGTTCCACTGAAGGGATGTAAGTTCGTATTTTGTAAACACGTTAGGACAACACGCGTTATCCTACTGATTGCGCCAGATATGTATTTCCAAACAGAAATACTATTTTTAAAAAGATATTTTATTTAATTATTACAAAGAGAGATGTTATTCTCGGAGTGGTTATACAAAAACTGATTTACAAATATAAAGCAACTAAAGAACTATGATAACAAGTATACATGAATTCTAACTAATGATATATGATACGGTGCAGGTGCAGCGAATTATGACCTCGTAACTCCAGCTGCCACCATGTTCTGTTAGTAATTATTGTTACTAGGGTTCATACACTTAAACATCTCAAATAGTATTCATATGTTTTATTAGGTACCTTTTAACACAGATTCTAAATATCGCCGCTCATCTCAAAGTGATCTGACTGTCAGCTGTTTTCCCATTGCTCCCTACCCAAACTCACTAGCAGAGTTGCCAGATAGTGCGATAATACAATCAGCTGACAGAACACATCGCGCTTGCCTTTCCATTTTTGAATAACGATGCCTGAGTCACTTTGTTCATCTACATGTTCGCCGACTTTTAATTTCATGGAAATGACGTTTTTATAACTATAAATAAATAAAATAAATAAATAAATAAATTTATT
Source organism: Galeruca laticollis (assembly GCA_963921935.1). NCBI lineage: Eukaryota > Metazoa > Arthropoda > Insecta > Coleoptera > Chrysomelidae > Galeruca > Galeruca laticollis. Next base: position 125,658,605 of record OY998181.1, read on the forward strand.
GTTCTCTAGTATCACAATGATACATGAACAAGAGGAGAAGATTAGGTTACATCTATTAATGCCTGAACTGGTTGAGGTGCCCTCAGTAATTCATTTATAATGAATGCTCTCAGTTTCATTGCCTCGCTCATAAACCTGTGAAGCTTTTGCATTATCATAGTGTCGTTTGAAGTTAACAAAGCATCAAGGTCATCTGAATAACTCCTGGGTTTTACTAGCGAGCCCCGTAGACCACTATACATCGGACAGGTCAGGATGATGTGCTCCAGTGTTTGAGGTGTTTGTTGATTACAGATTGAGCAAATTGATTTTGTTTTGATCATATACGGGTTTTTAGTTACATATATGTACAAAGTTTCTGTATTAGTAATTGTGCAATTAATCTTTTAATATAGAGGGGGTGCGTGTGATTGAGATAGTTGATTCATACAGATTGTGAGTAATCTTATATTGTAGATGGTAAGTACTGAGCAAAATTTTGTTTATATCTTCCTAATAACTAGGGTTCAGATATCTAGTCAGAATGTGTACTTTATTATTTAAATCTATATTGGAGGGAATTAAGTCAAGTTGGCAGTATTTTTGTAAACAAGTTTGTAATTGGTATGTCCAACTATACTTTATATTAACATTAGAGCCTTCATATAAATTAATTAAACGCATAAGGGCTTTATAGGTGTATCTGGTGTTTTCATGCTTTGCTATTCGACTCAAAAGTTCCAGCGTTTGCTTTATATTAAAATAGCCTAATTTACAAATATTAACTTCTGTTCGCATTATGTATGCAGCTGTACGCTTTTGTATAAATAATACGTTTTTCCCAAAATTGCTCTGGATTTTTTCAATATGATCCAAGTATCGAAGAGTCCAAACACTGCTTGCGTATGTGAAGGTGGGTATAACTACGGTATTATATAAGGTTTTGATTGAACTTAAGTCTGATATATGAGAGGAAATTATAATTTTTAGCACTACTCCCTTGCTTTTTGTTGGCGGAGTTGGAAATTATTTAAGAAAAGTCTATTAAACGAGAATTTTACTCCTAGGTACTCACAAGAATATACTAGTTCTATTTCGGAGTTATTATATATAAATTGGGGTTGTTTGCCCATGTTGGCTGCTTTACGGAAAACGACCATTTTCGTTTTTGAAGGGTTAACTTCCAGTTTAAATTCATGGCAATAAGACTCTAAAATTCTTAAATTACGAGACATTTCAACTTGTGATTAGGCAACAATGACAAGGTCGTCAGCATACATTAGCATGTTGATGTTAGTTTCCCCGTCTAGTGTAACACCTTTAGCATTATGGTTTATAAGTAATTATTAAGATCTGAAACAAAGGTTGAAAAAAGAAGCGGACTCAGTTAATCACCTTGTAAAACTCCTTTGGTAATTTTGATTTTATCTGAAGTGTTGCCATTTTCTTCGATATAAAGATAAGCTGAGTTATATAAAGTTAGGAGAATTCTGAGAATTTTTGCACTGACCCCTCGTAAATACAATTTTTCCCAGAGTAAGCTGTAATCTAAGGAATCAAAGGCTTTTCTAAAATCAACAAACAGAGCGAAGAGTTTTTTTAAGGGGAAGCGTAGGTAATTATTAATAATTGTATATAGTACAAAAACGTTGTCATCACAGCTGCGAAATTTACGAAGTCCTGCTTGGCATTATGGGAGAATTTCAACATTTTCAGTATAATTTGTGAGTCTTACATTGATCATCTGCGTTTTATGATTAAGCAGAGCTATGCTGCGATAATTATTTCAGAATTATATTTGCGGTTAGGCGAAGTGTACTATAGTAATATTTGTCAACCGCAAGAGTTCGTCCTTTGTCAACCAGCCCATCCATGAGTTTTATTACCACATTTGTTGGTACGCTGCTACCTTCGACATATCTTTTCCACAATACACGTTGAAATCGTACGTATAACCACCTTCCAGGTAAAGTTTGAAAAGCTTTATTCCAAACGTATGCCTTTTGTTGGCAATATACTGTTTGAATTTTAGTGGCCCTTGAAAAGGCACTAAAGTTTCGTCAATGCAGACATTTTCTTCGGGAACTATGGCAGCCTGGAATGTATGCTTTTCATCTCGTTACCAATGGAGTGATCTTCTGTAAAGGGTCATTGTTTATAACAGTATCGTCGGTGAAATGGAGCGTTTCCAACAACTGCATTATACCGGGCTAATATGCATATTAACACATAATCGGCGTGTGCCGACGCTATCAGACGCGCCGCAAACATGAATTGACAAGTTAATCGAGACGCCACATTGAACTCACAATGGCATCCCGTGATAAAAGTTTTGCTGGTAGCCGTAAAACTCCAACCTGGACTAAAAATCGTACATGAGGATGTATAACATTAATTTGGATTTGGAGATAAAAAGAAATATAGGAAGAAAATTTGATGCAAAAATGGATCGGCCAATGGGGACGTTAAATTTTTAAACATTACAGCACTTAACCTATTATATATGCAATGTTTAGTTTAGGTACTTGCCTTTGTATTTCAATTTCTATTAATTTTACAAACAGAAATATATTCATGTTAAAAAATTCTAAAACAAAAAACACGACCACAAAAAATACAACATTATTTAAAATTTCTAGGTAATAATAGTATATTACGTAGCGTGAGTTGTAAGAAGCATTTTACGCACGAACGGAAAAGTTACGCACGAAGCCGCGTAGCGGTTCCATAAAAGTCCCTTCTCGATGCCTAGCCAAGTTTCGTGAAAGTCCATCCTAAGTAGTATTTACTTTTATTAAAAATGTATGTAGAATTACCGGAATTGCTAAAAAATAGCGTCTCGACTAAAATGGCATTAATCCCTTAGGTGGATTACTTCCCTCAGAAATCAAACACCACCTGCGGGATTAAATGGGTTACTTTAGTCGCTTGGTGTATAATATACTATTGTTTACTAATATGATACATTCAGACAGCTAAAAGATGCGGATTGAATGAAACGGAACCAACTATCATATAATTCCAAATAACTCTTAATATTAAATGCAATCTCATATCTAGTAAATGTTAACTACCATTTATATATAGAATAAAATTCAACGTCTAATATCTAAATAATAAATTTTTAATAAAATGGCAACGTCTATTGACAGTTGCTAAGTGGTTGCTAGGGAAGCCGTGCGATTTACTTTACAGCCGTGCGTTTTGATTTACCGTGCGTAATAATAGACGTCTTACATTGATTGCCGACTGTGTGTTTCTGACTACTTACAGGGGTGGTCGTAGGTAAAACTTGTTTACGATTCATTTTAAGCTTAAGGACCCAGGGTTTCTACGTGCGTTAAAATCTTGACGTTTTTCAACCTTGACTTGCAATTTTATATCAATTTTTCGTATAGAGCATAGCATTTATTTCCATATTTTATTTTCCGTCGCTTTCAACTTTGAATCAAGTCTATGAAGTTACAGCACACTGGAAACAGTAAGAATGCACCAACATAATCTACGTCAAGTTGTAATATGTTTTACCACAATTGTAATTGAAACTCACCGAAACTTATAAAAATATTTTATTGCATATCAATATTAAAAAAGACAGTATTTTTAAATCAAAGTTTGGATTCTATACTGACTGTATGATTTATCAATTGTTTTTTTAACTCCCTTCGTAAAATTTTTCCAGCTTGATTTTTTGGTATAGCAGGTACAAAGATAACCCCGCCTCTTAATCTTTTTTGTGGCGATACTTTTCCTAAAACAAAAAGTATGTACATATATTTTTTTCATAATATTCTACTTCTATGTATAAATATATTTCAGAAACTGAAAAAATAGAATCCACAGGCTTATTTTCCTGTATATATATACATATATATATATATATATATATATATATATATATATATATATATATATATATAGTTATTTTATATTCTTGGGATTGAGGACCATTTTTAAAGACATTTAACTAGTAGTTAATACATTTTTATTTAACGTTTCGGTCTTCCATGACCTTCATCAGAAATAAATTTTTTGTTAAAACTAAAAGAAATGGTACAAGTTACAGAAAGAATTTTTAAAAGCAAAACAAATAAATCTTACCTTCGACAGAACGTTCATTTGATTATTTAATATATTTTATAGATGTTTTAGGACGCATCACATAACAGAATATAACTCACACCCAAAACAAAACGAACATTTTAAAAATATGACATTCATTGATTAAAATTTGTATTGGAATATACGAGTATTTGTTCTATACAATGAAAGCAGCCGTAACGAGGTTTTAATGTGTCGTTTTTGTGTTGACTGGTATTAAAATGAAGTTTATATTTATATAGGGAGTGGTAATAAATGGATTTTATATTTATATAGGGAGTGGTAATAAATTTATTATATTTGGAATGTGCCACGTGTTTCTCTATATTTCTAAGTTTTTATAATGTTATTATAAATTTTACTAAGATTTTTTGTGTCAGTCTTTAAATTTACGGAACTAGTTTTTCTTTGTATTTCTATCATTTCTAGAACTTCGCGTTTTTTTGTATGGTTTTCACTTCGAAGAATTTTTGTGTTTTCGAAATCAAATTCGTGCTGGTTTTCTGAAACATGGATAGTGAGTGCCGTTTTGTTTCGTTTGTCATATTTGTGACTATTTATTCTGTTTTTCAAATACTGACTTGTTTGTCCGATGTAGACCCCTTCACAGTTTTTACATGGTATTTCATACACTATATTGCTCTTTTTTTCTTTTGAGATTGAACTTTTTAGATTGGTGTAATTGGTTTTTAGTAGGTTGTACCCTTTATGAGCAACATGTATGTTGTGGTGCGAAAATGTCTTTTTTAGGTTTTCTGATAAATTTGGTATATATGGCAAAGTGAGGAATTGGTTTGTTTTATTGTCTATTTTAGTTTTTGTATTATTATGGTTATAAAATATATGTAAACGTTTTTTAAATATCTTATTTATCAAATTTGTGGGATAGTTGTTGAGTATAAGGGCATCTTTAGCTTTTATTATTGCATTCTCTCTGAATTCGGGGTCGGACAGATTTATTGATCGATCTGCGAGTCCTATAATGACAGTTTTTGTGTGTGTTAGGGGGTGTTGTGATTTAAAATTTAAATATCGGGAAGACCAGGTATCTTTTGTGTGCCATTCCGTTTTTATGGTGTTAGTTGTATGATGGAGGGTAAGGTGGTCCAAAAAGCTAATTTGATTACTTTCTTCTAGTTCAATGGTGAACTGTAGTCTGTCATGGTAATTGTTGAAATCTTGCAAGACCAAATGTTCTGTATTTTTTGGAATTGCTAATATGCAGTCGTCAACATACCTGTAAAAAAATAGTGTTTGAATTGAGTTTTTGGTCAGTATTGTTTCTTCAAGGTCTTCCATAACTAATTGGGCAATGACACTAGAAATCGAGGTCCCCATGGCACATCCTTCAATTTGTTGGTAAAACGTCTCTTCATACAAAAAATAGGTGGAATTCAGAGTGAGTTCTATAGCTTCTAAGAAGTCACTCATAGGTATATCAGTGTATGTTTTAATCTGATTCCATTTTTTAATTATTATATTTTTTGCTAAATTTATAGGAACACTCGTATATAATGATTTAACATCTAGGGATGCTAGTATATAATTTTCTGGTATTGTGATGTTTTTAATTTTATTTTTGAAATCCATCGAGTCTTTTATGTAGTATTTATTCTGGTAAACAATGTTTTCAAGAATTTTTTTAAGATATTTGGATACTTTTTCGAAAGGTGATTGGATACATGAAACAATCGGCCGAAGTGGTATTCCTTCTTTGTGCAGTTTTGGTAGGCCATAGATTCTAGGTGGAAGCGAATTTTGTATTTTCAAATTTTTTGCTGTGTTTGGAGAAATATATGTTTTATTTTCCCAATTTGTTACTAATGCATTGTTTTTCTTCTGGTATATATTTGTAGGATCGTTCTTTAGTTGTTTATAAGTAGTATCATCTCTGAGTAAGTTATACATTTTTTCTTGGTAGTCGTGTTTAAACATTATTACAGTTTTGTTAGTTTTATCAGGTTTTAATACTATTATATTTTTATTCTGCCTTAGAAACGATTTTGTTTTTTTTATTTTGTTGGTAAATTTTTTATTTTGTCTATTTTGAATGCTAGAGTTTTTCTTAAAATTATTTTTATGATTTGTTATGATGTTGCAACATTGGGACCGCAAATTATCTTTTGTTTCCGAATTAAGATTTATGAAGGAAGTCTCGATGTTGCTTATTATTTCCGGGATAGGTATATCGTTCGCATTTTCTAAAGGAGCAGCAAAATTTGGCCCTAGACTAAGAATTTCGTGTACATATTCTGGAATATCTATATCAGTGAGATTTTCTATCAAAAGAATTTCATTTTTTCTTGATTCATTATTCATAAATTCTATTAATTTATTTTCTGGTAATACATGTTGCTCATAAAGGGTACAACCTACTAAAAACCAATTACACCAATCTAAAAAGTTCAATCTCAAAAGAAAAAAAGAGCAATATAGTGTATGAAATACCATGTAAAAACTGTGAAGGGGTCTACATCGGACAAACAAGTCAGTATTTGAAAAACAGAATAAATAGTCACAAATATGACAAACGAAACAAAACGGCACTCACTATCCATGTTTCAGAAAACCAGCACGAATTTGATTTCGAAAACACAAAAATTCTTCGAAGTGAAAACCATACAAAAAAACGCGAAGTTCTAGAAATGATAGAAATACAAAGAAAAACTAGTTCCGTAAATTTAAAGACTGACACAAAAAATCTTAGTAAAATGTATAATAACATTATAAAAACTTAGAAATATAGAGAAACACGTGGCACATTCCAAATATAATAAATTTATTACCACTCCCTATATAAATATAAAATCCATTTATTACCACTCCCTATATAACTATAAACTTCCTTTTAATACCAGTCAACACAAAAACGACACATTAAAACCTCGTTACGGCTGCTTTCATTGTACAGAACAAATACTCGTATATTCCAATACAAATTTTAATCAATGAATGTCATATTTTTAAAATTTTCGTTTTGTTTTGGGTGTGAGTTGTATTCTGTTATGTGATGCGTCCTAAAACAACTATAAAATATATTAAATAATCAAATGAACGTTCTGTCGAAGGTAAGATTTATTTGTTTTGCTTTTAAAAATTCTTTCTGTAACTTGTACCATTTATTTTAGTTTTAACAAAAATTTTATTTCTGATGAAGGTCATGGAAGACCGAAACGTTAAATAAAATAACAATATATAAGTAAATAAAAAAGACCAAGAACCAAAAAAAAAGAAAAACTATATATATACATATATATATATATATATATATATATATATATATATATATATATATATGCGGGTGTAAATGAAATAGGGCCACCTCTGTAACTTTTAAACGGGTCGTTGGATTTTATTCATATTTTGTAGGGTTATATTACAACCAAATTGGGATGTTTTTACATGAATAAACAAAATGGGTTTTACCGGAAATTACCCCAAAACTGAAAATTTAAATGGAACATCCTGTATATTTTTACATTTTTGGATTCTACGACACCGAATATATACAGTCCAATTGTCAAATGTCCATTAAAACTCCATTTGAATTGAAAGCTATCTAGAATCAATACCTAGAATCACAGTCTGACTACAATAATTGTTGTCGATTTAATGCAATATTTCTGAAAATTTAGTGCCTCCAATTTGGGAACAGAACTATTGGTTAGGTTACAAATATGTTGATAGTATTGAAACAGAGTCGCCTTCAGGTGCATATTGTGTTAATGAAAATTATAAATTACTGCTTATTTGAAGAACTAAAAGATAAATATGCTTATTCCATTTTCTATACCAACAGCACTAGGCAGAGTCGAAGTAATGCAGAAATATCAAAACCTAAAGTAAACGTAAAATGACAAATATGGTCGTTGAGTACAGTTAGAGCTAGAAGTGTATTTTGTGGCAATTTTTAAGAACAAAATAGGAAACGCTATTTAGTAACAATTGCCAACTGTCAAAAATGTCGATTGTCAACCTATCTATCTATTTTTTAAACCAAAATTGATTATTACTGCATAAAGAGTAAGTATATAATTTTATTTAAATTATAGCTATTACATGGCTTCATTTCTTTCTAGTGTTTGATACTAACAGCAGTAACGATAGCAATTCAATATATGTTGTTTTGTGTTTGATTTGATATTCGTAAAAAAGGTATAGTCTAAAACATGGGTGGCATTCAAAATTCTACACTCCGTAGACACAAAAACGTGTTCTTTTTGATGGTACTATCAAAATAGGGTATTGCAGTTTAAAATAAATGATATTGATGTCATAGCTCGAACAATGATGACTACATCAAAAATGTGAGTAAATTAAAAAATGCGCAACTGAAAAATAATATTGACGTGTCTGAGCTTTTTACCAAATGGCCAAATCAAGCTTTTAATGAATTTGTTCCAACCTTCACATGCACATTGTAAAAGTATTCATACATAATATATATATATATATATATATATATATATATATATATATATATATATAAATACGAAAACAACGTAAGTTCTTTCTCGACCGTCTATCGTTATTTAATTAGTTATTGGAGTATCGGGATCCGGTCTGTGCATACAATAAATACAACTCTTTTCCTTTCAAATCTCTATATTTCGCAATTATTTTATTGCTTCATCAGGAGTTAACTAAAATAATATACGGTCACATACAACTATATTAAAATGTCATGATAAAACACACTTACAGATCGCTATCAGCACACAGTTAAAATTAAAGGCAATCACCAGCATCTTACACGAGGTGTACTCCACTAGCAACTGAGGCATGTACGGATACTCTGATCTGTAAGTGTGTTTTATCATGACATTTTAATATAGTTGTATGTGATCGTATATTATTTTAGTTAACTCCTGATGAAGCAATAAAATAATTGCGAAATATAGAGATTTGAAAGGAAGAGTTGTATTTATTGTATGCACAGACCGGATCCCGATACTCCAAAAACTAATTATATATATATATATATATATACGAAAACAACTTACAGATCAGAGTATAAACGCTATCAGCACACAGTTGAAATTAAAATTAACTGCGTGCTGATAGCGTTTATACTCTGATCTGTAAGTGTGTTTTGTCATGACATTTCATTATAGTTGTATGTGACCATATATTATTTTAGTTAACTCCTGATGAAGCAATAAAATAATTGCGAAATATATAGATTTAAAAGGAAAAGAGTTGTATTTATTGTATGCACAGACCGGATCCCGATATTCCAAAAACTAATTATATATATATATATATAAATATATATATATATATATATATATTTATATACGATATTATTTTTAGTTATTATTATGACATTAATTTTTATTATTTATTTGTACTTCTTGTTACCTACCTTCCTCTTGACTAAGCTCAAATCATGCCTAACTCTCTATTTCTCTTTGAGCTCTGGCGCTATTCAAACAGATAATTAGCTATATTTGTTGTTTTTTATACTTTTATTATTAATTATCAGTCCTTTTTAAGTAAAGATTTTAAATAATTTGTCTATGATTTCAATTATTACACTGGTCCGCGTTTTAAATTTTTTTGTCTGAGGTCAAAGTTTTTGCACTGTTTTTGGGTAAATGTTATGTGGTGATTAAAAATATAGCTCATTCTTCAATATCGTGTAAATTTTTTGTTGCTATCCATATATTTCTAAAAAACTGCAAAGTAAACTATATGATACTCCATATTTCGTACAAATTTAATTTAAAAAACACACAATTTATAAATACATTTATTTAAAGTAAAGTTTTCTTGATATAGCAATGATGGTCAAAAAATTATTGTGGCAGGAAAGGTTTCTTCAAAGATTTTCGTATATGTTTAGCATCTAGAACATCCCTTTATAGGCACCAGCAGTAGTCGGGTAGCTTATTTCCATCCCACCGGCCCTGATATATGTCTTCCATTACGCGAATGTCCTGGTGAAAACGTTCGCTTTGCTCTTCGCTAAAATCCCTACAGTTCTCCGGAAAATAATCCAAATGCGAACTTCGGAAATACATTTTTACGAACATGCGTGCACCAAGAGATGGAAAGCTTTGTAAAAGGTCTTCGACCACTCGTTGATACTCTTGACTTCGGTGGTTCACCAAACATTTTTTGATAATGGATTTAAGTTCTAGCCAAGCATTTCTTTCAATACCTTCCATATTTTGTTCAAATTCCTGGTCTTTATTCAGCTTTCGGATTTGAGGACAGTCAAAAACTCCAGCCTTCAGTTTTGCGTCACTGATGTTTGGAAATTTTCGACCAAGGAAGCTAAACGCACGACCTTATTTGTAAGAGCCTTGACAAACATTTTCATAAGCCCTAGTTTAATATGTAATGGGGGAAGCAGTACTTTCCGTGGGTCCACTAAGGCGTGTGCTAGAACGTTATGTGATCCAGGTTGTAAAACAGGCCTTACTTTTCAGTCACGTTTTATATAGCGTTCTTTATGAGCTCGGCTGTCCCACAGACACATAAAACAAGGGTATTTGGTATAGCCGCTTGTAAGCCAAGCAATAAAGCTATAACCTGAAAATAACAAAATATTGTAAACATTTCGAGGGTGTAGTAACAGAAAGAAGCTAAAATCCAATTTGGATTAGAAAAATCCTTAAAGGTTACGTATAAAGCACATACCTTAAGATCCCCACATATTTTCCAATTGTGCTCTCGATATTTTGGAGCAGTTAGTAAACGTTCCATATTTTCATAGCTTTCAGTCATTTGTACTGAATGACCTACTGGAAACTTTGTCTCCATTAAACAAGAGAACTGCTTTTAAGCTTCTGCTGGATGAGTCGATAAACTACCTCCATTCATTAGAATCATATCTTAAGCCTAAAGCCTCAATGAGACCCTTGATATTTTTGCAGTAAACGAATGTCCTGTTTTTATCTTTTTCAAAAAACATTCTAAACTTCTTCTCTCGATTACGATACCAGTAGAATGTTGTTCCTGGAGCAAGTAAATTGTTTTCACAAAGATCCTAGCAACTGTGCTGACTCCTTAGACAAACATAAATCTCTAGTAAGATCATTTAATTCGTCTTGCGTAAAAGGTTTCGGTTGTTGTACTTCAACGGTGCTCTCAAAACCAATATCATGATCTGTCTGCTCTGAAGACAAGTCCGTGTACGTATCTGGTGGCTCTGGAATTGGAACTTCTGGTCCATGACTAACAGGCTTCAATGCATATGGCACATCAGGATACTTAACATGTTGGCGATTGTTTCTATTTATTCCTAAAAAGCAAATTTTACGAATATTAATTTAGTGTTTTAAATGAAACTCACGGTTTCTAGTTAATTCCACAATATAATAAAAGTTATTAAAAATTCTAAAAAATTGACAATTGTTCCGATAAAACAATATCATCGAAACAATTGTCAATTTTTTAGAATTTAGATTCCACGAAGTAAGGGTCGAGACAGTTAATATTAATTTAGATAAATAAATAAAATTTTATGAATTTTTACCTTCTAGATTAGTCATACAAAAACTATAATCAGTAATATGATCTCTTCCTTCCCGCCAAATCATTGGTATGCCACAAGGTAGGCTTTTTTGTTTCTTGGTGCTCCAACGTCGTAAACCTTCTACGCATGTTTTGCAGTATATGTGAGGTGCGAATGACTTGTCTTGATCACCTAGTTTTATTCCAAAGTAGGCTAGGTAAATTTTTTCACAAAATTTTGAATGTTTGACGATTAGGTAAAGTGATTTGTCCACTTATATAACAAAATCTGTTTGAGTCATTTTTACATATTTGTCTGTTCATTATGGAAATATTAACGTTCGCACTTGTATAAAAATAGACGTCCTACCGGTGGGATAGCTTAACAACAACTGTGTCCCAAACTTGTTTGCACCGAGAGGATAGCGCATAGCAGATTGTTGGCGCGGCGTTGCCAGTAATTGCGAGATATCCCTTAAATTTTCATTGTGGAAATTACCAATTTTTCTTACTTTACTGACAATTTAAATTTTATTCCACAATCTCCTGTCTTCCGCTTCATCTCCAACTACCGAACTTCTCTTTTGTTTTTTCAACAAACTTTTTCTCTTTGCTATTTCATATCGCTCTAAATCTTCTTTCAAATATTGTCGATCAAAGTTTATTTGAAACGATGAAATAAAACAATATAGTTTGTTTAAATCTTCATTTATTTGAACTAATGTTCAATTTAAACTTGTTGACGCGTTTCACTAACACAGTAGCTTTGTCAAAACGAATGAAGGTAAAATATAAAAATGTCTTAATATATACATTGCTAAATCTATTTACTAAGGTTAACAATGGTATTGAAAGAAATTACCTGGAAATTCATTCACTACAAACATTCCTAAGCTATCTTCTAGGTAAAGAGGTTCAATAAAGGAGACTGATTGATATCTGGTCGTTAAGGAGATTACCTGAATATTTATTTTTGTTAATCTCTAGGGCCTCTAATAAATTTAAACTAAAGGATTTACCGACTCCATGGAGAATTTCAAAATTTGGGTCGAAAATGTGTTGGTTTTCTAATAAATGATTTGAATAGTTAGAATCTAATTTTTTGTTGTCGTAGCTACGTTTCTGTTCCGAAATTCTAGTTTTAAAATTTCTAAAAGTTCTACCTATATAAATTTTATCACAATTGTCATTACCACATTTTAATTTATAAACTCCTGATTTGTTTAATTTTGAAGATTTAGATTTATTATTTTTAATGAATTTGGATACATTGTGATCAGTTTTAAAGGAAATATTCGTGTCTAAAGTTTCTAAAAATGATTTAATTTTTAAGGATGGTGTTCCAAAGTATGTTAAGCTTTTAAATTGTTTATTATTTTTATCTGAAGGGAATACTTGTTCTAAAGTCTGTTTTTTTATCTTTTTATTTATGATATTGTCAATTAAATTTGGATCGTAATTATTATTAACTGCTATTTGTTTTATGATATTTAATTCTTTGGTATAATTATTAATATTTAATGGGACTGTTAAGAGTCTGTGTATCATACTATTGAAAGCTGCTAGTTTATGACTGAATGGGTGGAGCGAATTATTATGAATTGTAATATCTGTATGTGATGGTTTATGAAATATAGAAAAATCATGTTTATTATTTATATTTGAAATTGTAAGGTCTAGAAAGTTTATAGACTTATTTTGTTCAAGTTCTACGGTAAATTTGATATTATTGTGAATCGAGTTTATGTAAGTAATGAAGCTCTCTAATTGTCTATTTGTACCGATGAAGCTAGCTAAAATGTCGTCCACATATCGGTGCCAGTACATAAAAATTTTTTACTAAGGGGGTGTTCATGAATTATTTTTTTTATATTATCCATGAAAATTTCTGCTAGTAGGGGGCTGAGAGGGTTGACCATAACCAAACCATCTTTACTGCTATAAACCTCTCCATTGAAATGAAAATAATTTTGATTCAAACACACTTTTAATAAAGTAATGATATCAGAGTCAATTATAGGATTAACATTATTGTATGTGAGCAAGTTATCAACAAGAGTTATAGTTTCTTTAGGAGATATACTAGGGAATAGATTTGTTACATCGAACGATATGAATTTAGAATTATGGGGTAGTATTATATCTTGAATATTATTATTTAATTCCGTTGAGTTTTTAACTGAAAATCGAGGTATGAATGAACAATATTTAGAAATGACATCTATGAGAATCTTTGAAATTTTGAATGAAGGTGCTGTGAAATAAGAAACAACTGGCCTGATTGGGTACCCCTCTTTATGGAGTTTAATTAATGAATAAAGTTCAGGGTGTTGCGGATTGGGTAAAAATAATTTATATTTTTCTTTATCGTTAATTATTGATTTAACGTTATCTACTGCTAATTCTATTTCTCTCTGAAATTTATTAGTTGAGTCTTTTTTAAGGGTCTCAAAATTGCTTGTCTGAATAAAATTGTTGGTTTTTAATATATAATCTTCTTTAGGTAATGCTATTACCTTATTTCCTTTATCTGCTTTTGTGAAAATAAGACTATATTTGACTTTGATTTTTGTTGAATTGATTTGGCGACTGATAATTCAAAATTGGGTTTGTTAAACTCGACGAATTCTTTTTTAATAATTTCTGAAGCTTTATGTTTTATATTAGAATTATTTGGAAAATTATACAAATTAATTTCTGTTTCTATACCTAGTTTGTTGAAGTTATCCAATGAACATGTGGGTTGAATATTATGTTTAAAACCTTTTTGTAATAATTGAATTTCTTTATCTGAAAAAATTGTATTTGAAAGATTGACGAATCTATTAAAATATTTATGTTCTGAGAATTTGAAACCATCAATCTACACTCTTCACTTAATTATTTTCAGTCTGTTAAAATGCTTATTTTATTTTTAATTACCTACTAATATGATTTTCTACAATAAAAAATTCGATCATTCTACATTATGTAACCCCTATAATCTTTTTATTACTATTTATTACTTTGCCACCCAAACTATCTAATATGCGAGAAAAGTATTGGTATACCCCAAAAAAGTTATTTTTACGTTTTTCAACAATAACAACACGAAAAAATGGTTTTTATAAAAAAATCCTGTGTGTATGTCGTCATTGCCGTCAGCCACTTTTCGTTACATGTCTTGTTAGCACGATACAGCATAAGGATTGCAAAAAGTCAACAATTTTATGATTGAATATTGTTCAGGATATCTCACCGATGAACCCTATTGATTTTCAGCTCACAATAGCCAGTACAACGGGTGCTATGGTACTTGAAGTACGACATTTTAGTCATTTTTTGAGAAATTTCAGTTTGTTAGCACAATACAGCCTCTGAAGTACAACAAGTCACCAATTTTATGATTGAAATTATTCAGGACATCTCACAGATGAACTCTATTGATTTTCAGCTCACTAGAGCCAGTGCAACACGTGCTATATATAGTACTTTAAGCACATTTTTGGAGAAATTTCTGTTGGTTAGCACGATACAGCCTCCGGAGTATATGCAAGTGACCAATTTTATGATTGGATATAATTCAGAGCGCCTCAAAGATAACTCTATTGATATTCAGCTCACTAAACCCACAACAACGGGTGCTATGGTACTTGAAGTACCAACTTTTTGTCATTTTTGGAGAATTTTTAGTTTGTTAGTACGATGCAGGCTCCAGGGTGTATACTAGTGACCAATTTCATGATTGAATATTGTTCAAGGTATGTCACAGATGTACCCTATTCATATTCAGCTGACTAGAGCGAGTACAGCGGGTCCTATAAATCCAGATATACTATATTTTTGGTTATTTTTGGAGAAATTTCGCTTTAGCACGATACATCCCCCAAAGTGTATACAAGTGACAGTTTTAATATAGAATACTGTTTAGGGCTTCTCACAGATGCGCAAAAGTTAGTTTTAATATTCAAAACAGTTTATTGCAAATGTACTGTTCTGAATTTTTTAAATATCTGTGATTCTCATAGTTTCCAGACTATGGTCTGTAGTTCTGATTAATTATCAGTTAAAAGTTATGTCATTGACATTCTACTCCACAAATTGAATATTTTTATTGAAATTGTAATTAGCTTTCAATTTCAAATATATCATACCTATTGCTGATAATTAATTTGTTCCTTTTCCTTTTAGATAATAGACCATAGGCACATTAAGAAGACAATTATTAAAGTATAAATATTTATGTACAACTATATCTAGAATTATGAAAATTATAAAAATTGATTAAAGCTATGATAGAGAAATACAGATAATTATTTAATCATATATTATTATTATAAAACTTTTTTTCTGTAATGTTAAAATCATAAGTTTTAACAAATATAGCTAATCTGTATTCATCTTCGTTCTACAAATGTATCGATGTCCTGTTTTGTCCAGTGATCCAGTGACCCGTTATGAAATGATGATGGTTTTATTTGAATTCTCTTGATACTACTTGAATATATATATATATATATATATATATATATATATATATATATATATTAATACATATACTCTATCTAAATTCTAAAGAAAACATTGAAATAAAGAAAAATGTACATATTTGGATGTAATACTAGTGATATACAATGTATTATAAATAGTTTAAAAGATTCAATATGCAAATAAAATTTGACATTACAATTTCGAATGACAATAATGCAGAAGATACTTAATGATACATAGATTTTATAAAGATTTAAAAAAAAAGAATACAGATGTCGCTGGTAGCAAAATTACAATTAGAATTAAAGAATGAAAATCTCTCTTTGTTATATGAAAACATAAATTTGTATTTTTTTTTAAAAAAGGAATTCTTTGGTAACCAAAAGGAGAACAGAATTATTTATAAAAAAAGTTTAGTTAGTTGATTTTGAACCCCTCTCGAGAGAACATCTAATATGAATTCTCTCAAATTTGCTGAATAATATAATAGTAATTGATATATTAAAATAGCATCAGATTATAATAATTAGCATGATAAGATCAGTGCGTGAATAATTCCTTAAATAATTATATTGAAATAGTGTTAGTGAATTTTCCGGGTTCTAAATTATAAATTTAGAAAAGTGGTTCCGGCGATTCTTAAAGACGTGCTTAGAATCAGAACGAGTGATCCTGATACCTAGTTGGTGAATCCAGTCCAGATTTTATAAATTATTTTTCAAGAATTAACAGGCCTTCAAATAAAATTAAGATAGATGCATCTATATCACATTTTTGAATACTGACAAAATTAACGTTAAAGATATATAAAATTTCACCTGAAGAGAAGAGAAAATTTTTTTGAATAGACAATTTTATCGCATATAGTTATTTGACATTTATACACGTCAAGTGTAATTTTCGACGATTTGAACGTTTAGAATAAGTAGTTAATTAGGTTGTTCTTCTAGTATATAGGTTGTTTTTTTTAATTTTAAGGTTCGTAGAAAGTACGATTATTGTTCTTTATTATATTTTGGGAATAATAATTCATTTTCACTTGTTATCTGATGGTATATAATATATAATTTTTGATTCCAACTCACTTTGGTATTAATTCAACTCCTATTTCATTGAATTTGAAAAGTTTTGGATCCTATAAAACTTTTGATATAATCAGTGACATTTAGTTAATTTTCAGTGACAGAAAAATTGTAGATGTCATTAGATAATTTAATGGTCTTAGAATATATTGAACAAGCAGTCACTATAGATTTGCAATAGTATAATTGACAATTTTGGAATATTCTTTGGAAATTTATAAATTTAAAATTTAAATTATTAATTTTTTTTAATCTTTGAACCCTCCCTGAGGTAAGAGCGAGTAAGTCGATTTTGTAGTAATTTATCTTTCAGAATATAAAATTTCATATTCATCTGAGCCGGGCATAATAATTTGACAATTCCTGTCAAAATTTCAAATAGGTTATATTCAGTGATAAAGGTGTTTTCACATTAGTGTAGTTACTACCACGATTGTAACAACAGCATCTAATAATCAAATTTCAAATAAAATCATATAATACATAATTATAAAAACAGTAGAACATTAAATATATTATAATATATATATATATATATATATATTGTCACATACAGGTTGTCCCACCATGGTAGTGACATGTGTTGATAATACATTTTATATTTAATTACTTAAGTGGAAGTTGAATTTGAGAAACACAATATTTCTGATTGTGATGAGAAATTTGTTAGTGTAGGTCCTACACAAAGCTATGAAACCCGCGCTAACGTCTTACACAAGTCTTCGCCAATCAGAAATAAGAATTATGTTAGCTAAAAAATTATTATCATTTGAAAACAAAATGGTAGATTCAGTACAATCGCGTTATTAATATTTTATCAGTTAATTTCCATTGAATAAAATCCAATATTGATATATTTTGTTCAACATTTTCTACATTTTTATCAATAAGTTCATTCATACGTCTTGTAAATGTCGCATTTGCTCTGTCAGCTCTTGTCTACCAATTTATAGTTTATATTACGTACACAAACTACTTCTGAAAGATTTGTCACAATATACTTTCCATATTTTTATAATTTCATTGTATCGTAAAATTTTGTGGTATGTTTTATTATGAATGTCAGTAGAGAATGAAGTATACAGCGTGTTATTTGTCGATAGATGGATCTAACGTGTGAGAATGGAGGACGAACTGTGTCGCTGCTTGTCGAATGTAGATGATAACGACTTGTCTATTTATCCAATTATATTCTCCATGTGATATGTACAAAGCTATGCAGATATTGAGTGAACCTCCAGGATTTTTACCGTCACATAGTTCTGTTTGGCTGTTAGTTTTGCAGAGGGATGAAAGTATCATTTATAGAATTATGTAAGAATGTTTATGATATTTTAGGATTTGACAGTAAATGACATTTATTAAAATAGAAATGTTTGCAAACAATCCTTTAAAATTTAGGTAGCTAAGTTAGGATGGAGTTTGTTGAAAAGAAAAACTAGGTACTTGACATATTTTTGACGGTTAAGAAGATAAAAATTTTGAGAAGATAAAAAAAGATATATTAAGGCAGTTGGGACTTTTGAAATGTTAAAAAGTTGATTGCATTGGATTTAACTGGCTAATATAAGGAGTGATAATTAAAAATTAAAACATTGTAATTGACAATTCAGATGGATATTTTGGAATAATCGAAGAAATTTATATACTCGTACATGTGGAGCACGTTTATAAGAATTGGAAGACAGAAGGGATTGATTTGAGGTGAGATTTATATACATATAGAGCACGTTTGTGGGAGTTGGAGGACAGAAGAGATTAATTTGAAAATAGATTTGTATACATATAGAACACGTTTATAAGAGTTGGAAGACGGAAGAGATTGATTTGAGGAGAAATTTATATACATATAGAACTCGTTTATAAGAATTGGAAGAAAGAAGAGAATCACTTTAAAAGGTCTGGTTAATTGTTATCAAAATTCTCAAATAGTGTATATTGCAGAAGTTTTTTTTTATCATAAGACATTGAATGTTCTTGTAGATCTTAAATTAATATATTTTCTTATAAGGTAGTCCTAACATAGAAAAGGAAAATCCAGAAACAAAGATCTTTGTTTGAGGGATACAAAAAGAAGCAGTTCCTGTATATCAAAAGGTAAGAGATTTAATTAATAAACTGAGATTAAAGTAGTAAAAAGATTGAATATAATAAATTTCGGATAAACAAAAGAAATTACAATACAGGGTGTTTCTTTAATTAGAATTTTAAAACATAAATATATAATTGTAAAATTGTAACAAATTTGAATTTAATTAAAAAAATAAAAAAAAAAACAAAAGACAGAATTTAGTACTGCCATTTTTTTAAGAACTGACTCCCTGTAAATAAGACATTTTGTATAGAGCCGGAGCAAATATGTTTTGATATTTTTTTTATGGTAATTTCAATAAGGTCTGAATAATTTTTATTAAATTTTACTTGCCTATTAATGGTAAGTTGGCGCCCTATAACATTTACGTAAATATATACACTTTATTTATCTAAATTGAATTTAAAAAAAATAAAAATTGTATACGTACAATAGTTATAATTCTAATAAATTTGTCTCCTGAAACGTGGGGCATAATAATATATATATGTCAGGTTGTATAATTAATTAAAACCTTTTCTTGTTACTAATGTTTCGTCCCTAGGTTAGGAACTTTCTCATAGTTTATTCTTGACTAAATTTAATTTCCATTGTTTACACTTTAGAAATTGAAAAACACATGTACAATAGGTAAAAAACATTCATAAAACAGACATTTAAAACAAGTACCACCAATACAAGTTCTATTTCTATCACATTATACAGGGAGGTACGGAAAGACTTCAGGTGTACTATTTTATTAAATTATGATAAACTGACTCATGTTTTTAACATTTTGTTTATCGTTGACTGAATTATGTTCTTTTGTAATGTGTACAATTTCTTTAACTGTAAATTTTTTTTAATTTGAATCTTGAGCTAGAATTTTTGTGTCTTACAAATCAAACTCACGTTTTTCATTGTTTTCATGTTTGTGGAGAGCTGTGGAAGAATTTTTAGTATATTTATGGTCATTTAATCTGTTTTCTAAAGTCGGTGTGGTCATTCCTATGTATTTTTTTGGACAGTTTAGGTAGGATATGGAATATATAACATTTGATTTTTTTGTGGTTTTTATTTTACTTTTTAATTTGGTGAATAATGGTGATAGGGTGTTTTGAGCTTTGTGACATATTGTAATATGATGTTTTGAAAATATGTGACTGAGTTTTTCAGAAAGCTGCTCTGTTTATAGCATTGCAACATATTTATTATTGTTTGACAATTTGTTTTTAGAGTATTTCTATACTCCTTAGAGTATTGAAAGATTTGAAACACAATATTCTGTTTTTTAAACGTTATGTGGACGACTGTTTATAGCTGCAGTACCCAATGATAGTATTAATGACGTACTATCCGCTTTTAATAATTTTCATGAAAAAATCAAATTCACTGTAGAAACAGAAAAAAATAACACAATAATTTTTTTAGATATGACATTGATAAGAACTAACCATAATAATATTAAAACCAACCTGTATAATAAAGTAACCTCATGAGGCCGATACCTTAACTACAATTCCAACCATCCAAATTCTCATTAAAACAGCGTAATTACTGAATTAGTCGATATAGCCATTAAACTAACTTCACCTGCATACAGACCAGATATTATTAAAAAAAGACTTTAATAAACAATCACTATACAATACATAACATAAACCGTATCTGCAAACAAAGAGTCTATAAAATATATAACAACCCATAGAACAAATACTCTAAAAACAACGTGTCAAACAATAGAATGATCATGTTGCAATGACATACACAGAGCGGATTTCTGAAAAACTCAGTCACATATTTTCTAAACATAATATCGCAATATATTACACAGCTCAAAACACCCTATCACCATTATTCACCAAATTAAAAAGTAAAATAAAAACCACAAAAAGTTCAAACGTGATATATTCCATACCCTGCCTAAACTGTCCAAAAAATTTATTAGGAATGACCACACATACTTTATAAAATGATTCCACAGCTCTCCACAAACATGAAAACAATGAAAAACGTGAGTTTGATTTTAAAAACACAAAAATTCTAGCTCAAGATTCAAACTACAAAAAATTGACAATTGAAGAAATAGTACACATTAAAAAAGAACATAGTACAGTCAACGATAAACAAGATGTTAAAAACTTGACTCAGATTTATCATAATTTATTAAAGTAATACACCTGTATAATGTCATAGAGCTTGTATCGGTGGTACTTGTTTTAAATGTCTGTTTTATGAATGTTTTTTTACCTATTGTATATGTGTTTTTTGATTCCTAAAATGTAAACAATGCAAACTAAATTTAGTCAAGAATAAACTTTGAGAAAGTCCCCAACCCAGGGACGAAACGTTAGTAACAACAAAATGTTTTAATTAATTATACAACCTGACACCCAAAAATTTTATAACTAACTGAACTCACCCTTAGACAAGAGAATCATAATAATAATTTACAATTAAATAAATTTACCTTTCGATAAAATAGATTCTTACTAGCCGGCAAATATTTTTACAATAAGTGTCAGTTTTTGAATACTATAACATACGTGTAGTTAAGCGGCATGTGCAATATATATATATATATATATATATATATATATATATATATATATATTTATATATGAAAATTTCTTGGAATAAGGTCATTAAACAAACTCTGGAGGCTTCTTTTAATATTATTTAATTTTTAAAAAGCAATTTTAAATTAGATAAGATTTTTTTTTTATTGCAATTAACGTGCTCGGCTACAAAGGCCACTCGCACAGGTACAGTATAAGTATACAATAAATATATTATAATTTGTGGTATAGCTGTACGTCTTTCAGGAACTGGAGAACGGAGGGGACATTATCTGGATTTCCGAGTACCTCTTGGAGACTTCCTTTGAGGTTGAGCTGTTGTCTTCTAGTTGTGTACTGTTGGCATTCTAGAATAATGTGTTCAACGGTGTAGATGCAGTTACAGGTTGAACAGAATGGCCGAATGTTGGATGACATAAGGTAGCCATGAGTGAATCTAGTGTGACCGATTCTTAGTCTTCTCAGCACCGCTTGGTCTTGTCTTGAGAGATTTGAAGCTCCAATATAGTAAGGATGGCTTAATGAAGGTTGAATTTTTTGCAATTTTGTCGGGATGGAGTTCCAATGATTTTGCCATAGAGATTTGATCTTATGCTTGATGACTTGCTTGAGATCGGATGCAATTTGGATGTTATGTGCATAATAGTTTAAAGTTGTGGCCCTTTTAGCTAGTTGATCAGCTAGTTCGTTTCCCATTATACCAATGTGAGATGGTGTCCATAGAATGGTAACTGTTATATTTTGGGAAAAGGAGAGTTGGTAGGAGTCATGGATATTCTGTACAAGAGGATGGTCACTGTATATATCTTTAATGGAGTGTATAGATGCAAGTGAGTCTGTACATATGCAGACATTTTTATTGGGAGGGGAAATATGTTTGAAGGCCTGAAGTATACTATAGAGTTCGCCGGTATGTACAGTACAAGTTGATGATATTGTGGAAGAGAAGATTGGAGAATCTAATGTTGTTACAGCACAACCGACTCCTGTTTCATTTTTCGAGGCATCAGTATATAGTACTAAATCGTAGTCATTTCGGTATATTATATCCAGAAAAGTTTTTTTAATTAGATCGTTTGGTGTTTCATTTTTATTCAGAGTTGTGAGAGATGTGTTGATATGAGGAATGTTTTTCGTCCATGGGGGTATTAAGGGAAGAGGTAGAGGAAATGTTTGAGAAATATCAATTTTGATTGGCATTGTTTTTAGTAGTGAAGGTAAGGGTATTATTGTTGAGGATGTTGAGATATTCTGTAAGCTATCATCGGTAAACAAGCTGTATACTGGGTTAAGGGGATTGGAAGATACCGAGATAATATAGTTAAGTAATAAATGTTGACGTCTTATCCATAGAGGAGGTTCATTTGCTTCGCAGTAGAGACTTTCTACCGGGCTAGACCTGAACGCCCCCAGACACAGGCGAAGAGCTGTATTGTGTATCGAGTTCAAGACATTGATATGTGATTTAGATGCAGATATATATACGAAGCAGCCATAGTCTAATTTAGATCGAATAAGGGATCTGTATATTTTTAAGAGAGAAGTTTCGTCAGCGCCCCAATGGAAGTGAGAAAGGGTTTTTATGATGTTTAGTCGTCTGTATCCTTCGCTCTTAGTATCTAAAATATGTTTTTTCCAATTGAGACGGGAGTCAAATATCATACCCAATATTTTGCAGTGATTTACAACCTGAAGGGGGACGTTGTTGATTATAATATTAGGGGTAGAGTTTATTGAAGACTTACTAAAATTGATGACTTTGGATTTTGTTGGGGATAAAGAGAGTCCCAATAATTTTATCTTGTTGGACAGGGAGTTTACCGCGGATTGAATTATAGAGGAGGTAGTGGACACTGACTGACCGTGGCAATATAATACTAAGTCATCGGCATACATCGTGCATCTAACAGGAGCAGAGAAGTTAGAACAAGGATCATTTGTTACGAGGTTGAAGAGTGTGGGACTGAGTACCGAGCCTTGGGGTAATCCGTCGGTTTGATTGAATGTTGAGGAAAGGATACCATTAACAGATACTTTGAAGGATCTAAGCGATAAGAAGTTTTTGATAAAAAAGAATATATTTCCATTAATATTGAGATAGGATAATTTCTCAAGAATGACATTTCTGTGTATTGTATCGAATGCACCTTCTATATCAAATGTAGCAAGTATAGTTTGTTGTTTTTTGTTTAGAGCGGTGGAGATATGAGTTTGCAACGTTATCAAATTGTCCTTTGTTGACCTGTGCCGCCGAAATCCAGATTGGTCTTCTGATAAAATGTTGTGTTTATCTAAATACCATATCAATCTTTTATTGATCATTTTTTCCATGACTTTGCACATTGTACAGGTTAATGAAATGGGCCTATAGGACTTGGGGGAGGTTGTCGGCTGATCAGGTTTTTTCAAGGGAATTATGACGGATAGTCGCCAGAGGCTTGGAAACATGTTAGAGGTCCATATTAAGTTGAACAGTTCTAAAAGTTTGAGTTGACCTAAGAAATCAAGTTTTTCAAGGAAAATATATGGCAGGTCATCAGGGCCAGCAGCGGAATTTTTGCACGATTTTAACGCAGTAATAAGTTCCTGGTGAGAGAAAGGTAGGTTGAGTGAGTCTATATCTTGATTTGATGGAATTGGGCATGATAAAGAGTTATTAGTATAAGTATTTGCAATGTTTGGGTGTAGCCCACTTCGGAATTTGTCTTCGAAATTTTCAGCTATGATCTTCGCTATTTCATGGTCATTATTTATTACCGCATCATTTGAAACAAGATGGGGAATTCCATTATTGGTTTTGTTTCCCTGTATACCTCTGATCTTTTTCCATACTTGACTGGGATTTGTGTTTTCGCTTATTGTCGAAACATAGTTTTTCCAGGAGGATTTTTTGCTTTGTTTGATAATGAATTTAGATTTTGCTCTGGCTTTTTTGAGATTGATGAGATTTTCAGGGGTATTGTTTTGTCGGAACAGTTTTAATGCTATGTTTTGTTGTTGTACAGCGTCTTTGCAAGAGGAATTCCACCAAGGAACACTTTTCTTAGGATGGGATATATTAGTTTTACCTACATGTAATTCAGCAGCTGACAAAATAGAATTTGAGAATATTGCGATATTATCATCAACGCTTTCGGAAAACTTAAGAGAATGTAGGACATCTTCTGTTTGTGATGTAAAACTTTTCCAGTCAGCATTGTTTAGTCGCCAGAAAGTCCTGGTTGAGATTTTTGGGTTTTGAGAGGCAATGGAAGATATAACGATAGGGAAATGATTACTATCATGTAAATCATCGACAGTACGCCAAGTTAATGTGGGAGCTAATTTAGGATCGCATAGACTGAGATCTATGGCGGAGAAAGAACCAGAGGAGAAGTTAAGGTGTGTATTGGATCCTGTATTTAGTAGGCACGCATTTGTACAGTTTAATACATTTTCCACTATTTTACCCTTACCATATGTTGAGTTGGATCCCCACAAGTTATTATGCGCATTGAAATCTCCTACTAGAATGTAGGGATGAGGTAGTTGAAAAATGAGGTTTGCTAGTTCTTCTTCTTTTAGACAATGGTTTGGGGGAATGTATATACTGCACACATTTAATTTATTCGGGAGCCATATGGATACAGCAATAGCTTCAAGGTCGGTATTTAGGGGTAGAAGGATGAAAATATGTCGTTAGAAACGAAAATCGAAGTACCGCCACTGGCTCTATTGCAATTATTGCGTATGTAATGGTAGCCTTCAAAGTTTTTTAGGTGGGGAAGTTTCGAGATTGTGGCATTTGTTTCTTGGAGACACAGGATTTGAGGGTTCTCATTGGATATGAGCTGTTGGATTCTTTCCAGGCGAGGAAAAAATCCATCACAATTCCATTGGATTAGCTTGAAGATTATTATTGTATATAGTGATATTGTTAATATGGACTGATGGTTCTGTGCTAATTAAGAGGTGGGATTATTTGACTCTTCGTCAGTTTGGGTTTCTGATGTGTAGCTCTTATCGTCAGACGAATCTTCAGGGTTTAGTTGATGTTTTTTTTTTGTAATCTAGTCAACCGATTTTTAAGAGACCGTTCTTTGGTTATGTTGTACATAAGAGTTAAGTCATTTAGTAGACCTTGTATATTTGCTGTGAAAGAGAGAGCTTCGTTCAATGGGTCTGACAAGCCAAATGAGTTTTCTAGGAAGGCGGTGAGTTGTGTTTCAGTCAGTGTTAGGTGAGTAGAGTTGTTTTTGCATAGCTCTTGTATAGTAGAGTAAGTAGTGGGTGTGAGTTTAAAGTCCTCTTTTCCGGTCGTTTTGGGTTTTTTCTTATGCTGTTTGATTGAGTTTTGAGGTATTGTGTATGAAGGAGGGAGCATCTGGTTGTCGGTCGGAGTATCTATCGGTGATAGCTGAGAGGGAGTTTCGAGGTTGCTATCCGTAGATAGACCTCTCTTTTGTCCTTGAGTTACAGGTAAATTGACTCGCTCGATAAGTGGCAGATTGGGTTGATCATCTTCGACAGGTATACTCTGAGTGTTAGATACAGGAAGATTGTCAGAGTGTGTAGTAGTTGTTTGTACTATAGGAGATGGGGGAGGTGGATTTTGAATTTCAGTGTTAGGTGGATTGGTGCAAGAATCGGCGGTGTGTCCAGGGAGTTTACATAAGAAACATTCCAGTTTATCCGTGGACACGAAAATTCTGTAAGGAGTATTATCGAAAGTAATTAAAAGGGATGTTTGGAGAGTGAAGTTGTCCTTTTCTGGTATAATATATGTTATTCTGCGAAAACTCATGATATGAGAATATTTATCATCCGGTACGCCACATTTCACAAATGAAACAGGAGAGGCTAGCTGTAGGCCGATGTCTTTTAGAGCTTTTTCTATAAGAGAGTGAGGGATAGTGGGAGAGACGTTGGAAATCAGAATTCGTTTGGCAGGTGTGATAAGCCTTCGAATAGGTATATTGTTAGATTTAATATATATACTATCGTGTTCATTAAGAAGTCTATCGACAACAGCAGTAGAGCTTAAATAGATGCATATGCGGTTGTTTGAGATTCTAGAGGCAAATGTTACATTTTTGGGGGTTACAATTTCTCCTACGGCTTTTATATACTCAAAGAGAGTGGTATTGGTTATGGCGTGCATGATGATTGCTTGTTCTCTTTTAGGGAAGGTTGGTGGGGGAGGTTTTGTTTGTGCAGCCGCAACATACGACTTTGTAGCATTAGGTGAATTATGGGGAGGAGAGTTTGAAGTTGATTGGGATTGATAATTATTCATCTTGTAAGTGGCCCTGGATACCAAAGCCAATACAAATGAAAAGGAAAGACAGGAGTCCCTAATGGATCCCTGAAAATATTTTGTAGGAAATAACAGTTACCTGACTTGATGTTACGCCACTGATGAAAATAAAATGTCTTCACTTCTTAAAACTTTTGGAAATAATTATGTTCAATTGTTTATAGCATCGATCACAAGTATTGGAAAAAGTCACATGATGATTGTTAATTATTTACTACTTTCAACAATACACCGAAAAAAGAAACTCGTATTTTGATTTGAATTTAATGAGGTATAATTACCGATAAGCGATGTTTACTCGTCGGCTACCAGCATAGGAATGATAAGATTTTTAACCATGTGATGTTGGGTGATTTACGACTAAATTTTTTACTGTTTTTACTTTTTAATTGTAGTGTGGTTTTTGTGTAAAGATACTTTTTAATTGTTTTATCGGTGATTTGATAATAACAGGATTATGTCGAAACGTACGTAATCAATAAAAATTGATGAAATATATATATATATATATATATATATATATATATATATATATATATATATATATATACATATATATAAATCTTCAGAAGGATCCTGAAGTTTTCATTGTTAACAGACCATTCCTTTTATTTGGAGGTAATGATTCAAGAATACTGCCCCCTGCGAATGTAACTCACCTGCGATATATTCTTGAAGTTCTTTTTCCGTAACATCCGTTTCAGGCTGCTTAACAACAAATGCAATTGGAAGCTCTCCTGCTAATTCATCGGGAAGTCCTACAACTCCTGCATCCATAACATTTGGATGGTTTATCAGTAATGCTTCTAATTCCGCTGGTGCTACCTGGTAAATAATTTTATCATCAACAATGTGATATTTTTTTATAGGCCCAAACACCGAACAGAAAGGAGCGAGGAGATTAATAATAGTAACAAATTGATGTTTTAGGTTTAAAATATCTTTTACAATCAGCTTACAATTAAAATTTACAATATGGAAATTGGAGATAAATAAAATATTCATCCTAATGATGCTATATATATACACACACGTATATATATATATATATATATATATATATATATATATATATATATATATATATATACATATACATATATTATATTCTAATGGGAAGCGGTCTGTAGTGGTAAAATCAATTGTTAAATGTGCCTCAAATTTTCGTTATTTATTTATAACTTCCTCAGGAAGACTTTCTATAATAGAAGGAAATGAAACAATAGGACAAAACAAAAATATATTTCTAATAAAATAAAACATTAAATATACAAGCCGGCACCAAACAATTAGTACCGACTACTGAAATTTAAAATGCTACAATGCTACACATTCTCTAGAAGTTAATTTACAATTCTAATTTCTTTAACGGGCCGATTGACAATCTTGTGATTGATCCTTTCACTTTTAGAAAAATACATTTTGTCAAGGGCCCTACTGGACAACATTGTCTCTTATTTCAGAATTATGAAAATTTGAGAATAGCGAAATATAACATTGTCACTGTAGGGAGCGTTTTTTCTCATACCAAAGGTATGACGTTGACAATGGACCGGAGTGACGTTGTTTATTCTGTACCTTGCCAGGATTGTCAGGGATGTTACATTGATCAAATTGCACAATTATTAAAAAATAAGATCACTCAACATAAAAGCGATTGTCGCATCGGCAAGAATTCATGTGCCTTATCTTTGCATTTCCAAAATTTAGATCACAATTTTTATTTTAATAGTGTGAGATTTTTGGAACAATAAACTAATTATAAAAAACAGTTGTTCTTGGTGATGCGTCATATTTATGACAACAAGCAATCAATTAATTTTAAGACTGACATGAATCAACTTAGTAACATTTATTGTAACATTTTAAATTTCACTAGTCGGTACTAATTGTTTGGTGCAGGCCTGTATATTTAATGTCATATTTTGTTTTAAAAGTGTGATAAGTTTTTAGTGCCTTGTTGGGTTTTCCATAAAATGAGCACATCTTCTATTTCCGTTTCGTCGAGTTTGTGTTTGCTTCTATTTTAATTTTAAAATTTTTTCATCGCTATGACTGGTTTGATATATTAGCTTGAGTATTGAAGGATTTTTTATAGAAATATGTTTTTGTTTTGTGCTATTGTTTCGTTTCCTTCTATTGTAGAATGTCCTCCTGAAGAAGTTATAAATAAATAACGAAAATTTGAGGCACATTTGACAATTGCTTTTACCGCTACAGACCGCTTCCCATTAGATTAACTCTATTTTCCATATTTAGGACGGTCGATATTCCTTTCCTACTATATATATATATATATAATATATATATATATATATATATATATATATATATATATATAATACAGTTCCTTTGTTTTAAATTTAAAGAAATAAAAAAGGAAAATTATTTATATCTTTGTGTGCAATACTTTTGATATACACAGTATTATATATAAAATCAATATTTTTGAAAGATTCACTATATATCAAATTTGACATTTGGATTTCCGATGACATTTATAGAATGTATTTAATGATAAATAGATCAAGTTACAATTTTGAAAAAATATTCAAGATTTCAGAAAACATAGGTCACTGCTAGCATATTTACAGTAATATTAAAAGGATTTAAAATCTCTCTTTGTTATTGGGAAACAAATTTAGTTTTTTCTTAAGAAAAAGAAAAGCTCATAACCACAGAAGGAGATAATTATTTATTTGGAGAAAATTTAGTTAGTTGAATTTGATACCTTGAAAGGACAACATTTTAGAGTTGTGTATTTTGTATAAAAGAAATAGAATAACAAATTTAGTAGTATAATCAATAGTTGTAACGCTTCATTCGATACCCATCTAAATTCAGTGCGTGTGTTTTTTTTTGGATAATTTCTAAATCATATTAGAAAGAAAGTGAAAGTTCCAGAATTCTAAATTATATTTAGAATTGTACGAGTTTTTCCTATTCCTGGTTGGTGAGTCTACTCCAGTTATTATTATTTAGCAAAATTTCAAATTAGATGCATATAAAATTATAAGAAAGAATAATTTCAATTCATATGAAACACTGAATACGTATAAAAGAAGCTGAACTATTCGAATAATTATTACAAAACTTCATGACGGTGATCGTGGTATTTGACATTTTAATTGAGAAATTAAACGTTGCAATTAGATATTAGGTGTGTTTTTTAGTTTGTAGGTTGTCTTTCTAGTGTTAATCTCTCTGTTTAAAAAATACGATTTTGTTATTAGATATAAAAACTAGAATTTTAATTCTAAAATTCAATTATAATATCAAAATTTGAACCTTCACTTACTGTGATATTTGTTATATTATATTTGGAAACAGTTTAATGAGAAATTAAATTCATTTAATTCAATAGAGATTTTATTTTAGGCAATGCCATTTCCATAATTATTAGTGACAAGTAAATCATTTAATTGAATATCACAAATGACATAAGGGAATTCGGAAGTCTCATAATATAGCACAAACAGTCACACGAGATTATTGTGTCATTATAGAATAAAAAAGTAGGAGTTAATATTTCTTTAGGATAAACCGTAAAGATCATTAGAATTTTTTTTAATTTATTGGCGCATTGATCCCACCCTGAGTAAAGAGTGATAATAGTTCTCAATTGATAAGTCTACCTTCCAATAAGAATAAAATTTTTTGATAGCCGGCAATTTGACAACTATTGTCAGTTTGAAATATATATATATATTATACTATATATAATAAATGCTTACTTAATTTTGATTATGAAATTTAAATGTATATGTTTATAATTTAGATTTTTTGTGTTTAGTTTGGCTAGCTCAGTTATTTATTATTATATCGTTTTGTAACCTTTATTATATATTTATTAATTCGGGAGCATGAAATCCTGTTTCTCTTTGAGTCCTGGCATTTTATATTGTTGTAATCGTTTAAATAAAAAGAAAACACATTATTTGAAATAGATTTAATTTTCAATGCAATATTTATATTTGATAAAAATAATATGCGACGCCAATGGTTATATAGTACCTACTTATTTATTTTAATAATTTCATCAATGCGCATGCGTGAAAAACTAGTCATGCGCTTTAATATAAAACGAACAATTCTGATACATAAGAAACATCTATTCATATTATACAAAGTTTGTTGAAGATGCAAACAAGTAAATGGTTCAAACACATAAAAGAATTTATATATATATCATAGTTATATATGATACAAATTGCTGTGGAAAGAAATTAGTTATATACATGGATAGAAAAATAGGAATTATATACAGATGGACATAGTTATTACATTATGAAATTTCAATCACCAGATTTATGCGATTACAAGATGGCGTAAGTACATATTTTAATTTATTGAAAATTCGGCCCTTTATTAAATTTAACGATTTATGCAATGAATTCACTATACAAAGTCTGTTTCTTTCTTTTTCAGATCGATCATATTTGCAAAAGTTTATCAATTTATGAAATTAAGTACTTAATTGGGTATTTTGAGTTTTTACACTGATTATTGGCCAATAAATGATTTAAAAACACTGACCTGTTGCTCTTGAATTGGGATGAAAGTCTCTGGATCCCAGGAACACTCCGCTGAAGTTCCAAAAAACCAAAATTGATGAAAATTTCACAGATTCTTGCCGAAAAACTTGTTACAATTGACTGTGAGTATTACTAATATTGTATTTAATAGTACTTTAGAAGTTTAAATGTCTTAAACCGGGAATATCTTGAAATTTCAGGAACACTATCACACACACTCCTCGCTTCTTAACACCAGCTTCCCTTCTTCTTTTAAGCGTCCCCTCGATTCTCTACTTTTTTCAACAAACAGTCTTTTGTTCTTTTTCAGGTCACTATTCCAAAGTTTATTTATTGATTCACAATTTGTTCTGTCATATTTTATAACCAATAAGATATTGTCTTTTGCAATCAGATTAATTGAAACTTCTATCACTTATTAAAAATTTCATACATACACTCTTTTACATTATTAGTTCATTTATAGAGTTCCTATGAGTTTTTTCATCATACAAATAAATTAAAATTGGTTATACATAGATACATTTACATGGTACAACATTCAATATTATTATTGATAATATATCACTGTTACACTCATATTAATTATAAATATAAATTCTCTTATGTTATTTGTCTAAACTCTTTGCATTATATTATTTATAATAAACTTTAACAAATTACTATTTATTGATTCTATGTTTATTTTATTTACCATATATCATTTGTCTATATGTCATTATTTGTTTATCTATGAAATCTATTGAATTATATTCTATTCAATATTTGTGTTTGTTCTTATTCTTAAATTAATGATTATAATGAATTAACTATAATAATATTTGTTTTCATTTCAGATGAACAGCTGATTATGGTATGGAAATTATTATTCGTCTTAGGCAACTTTATTTACATCATTACATTGGTTAGGCAATATCTATATTTTATGTTATTATTGAGGTAATTCCATATTTATTATATTGTTATAGGCTATTATTTAATATATCTTTATTTGATATGTTGTTTAAATTAAGAAAAGTGTTTCCTTTTTACTTGTTTTCTTAAATTATATTATTTTCATATATATTTCATACTAGCAACATATTTTAATAGTACTAATTCTCTTACGATCTATGATATCTGGTTCAATATATATATATATATATATATATATATATATATATATATATATATATATATATATATATATATATATGTCTTTAGCTACCTTCTTACGGTTGACAACGTTATGAAATGAAATGACCTTAATTTTATGATATTTTAACTCGACATTCTCCTAAAAAAGTCATATGGATATCTCTGTTATCAAAGTAAAAAAGTACGTCCAATGCATAACGTGATTTTATTGAATTGTAATAGGCATAAACTTTATTAACATTTAAAAAAACTAAAATGTGAGGAAACACATAATCTTAATCTTAAATAAACCTCTCGCAAAAAAAACACTGCCTTTATTTTTAATTACCTCGTCACAGCGACTAGGCATACTTAAAATCAAGCGTCGTATTTGTTCTTGCTCAATTGCACCATAACTTCTATGTCGTCAAGAAAGATAGGTGATGGTTGCCGGATCCTGGGTTCACGATCAATAATATTCCCAATGAGATTTAGATCAGGGCTGCAGGGTGGGCAGTTCATGGTTTGTCTACTAACCTCATCCAAATAATTACGGATCCTACGTGCAACATGTAGTCATGCATTAACATTCATTAGAAGAAAGTTATTTCCTATGTAAGGAGCAAAGTCTATTTTACGATAACTTAATCCTTCAATGGTTAAAATAATTGCCTGCACACATTCATCGCGGCTCAGATTTCTTTATATACTGTCCATGTCAATTAACTAACATACGCAAAGCAGCAAGACAATTTATTGAATTTTGAACAATCTTGTCAGTTTTAAACTGACCAGACAAATTTTTTGCTTTTTCATAGCAAACTACGTACTTATATTCCATTAATGCGTATTAATATTTATAAATTATCGATAAATTAAAATTGAAATTTACAGACGAACAAGTAGTATATTGTATTATCGCAGGTATTTCAGATAAACAAATCCAATTGGCAATCAAGAATGCTAACTTTAAATAATTTTCCGAGCTTACAGAATTCGTTGGACGTTGGACAAATCTGTGACAAGTAAACCCCTTAATTTAAAACGTGGTTTTCCGACTCCACAACCAGATAGTTGCAACGAAAAGTATAAGAAGGAAAGCACATATAAAAAGTATTTAAAATAAAAAGGCTAAAATTAAAAATCATACAATAGAATCTTTTATAGATTTAGGAAGAGATTCCAGTTTGGTTCGCGAGTCTATCGCTAACAGAATAAAATTAGAGAAACAAATAATTCACAATAACGCCGTAAAACTATACGTTCGGAGGCGATAATTATGTTGTTCCTAGGTATGAATGCGAAATAGGGATAACAATCGATGGACCGACCCATTTATGTATTTTAAAAGAATCTGAAATACCATACAATTTACTAATCCGACAATTATGCACAGAACATTGGTCTCTTCTTATTGTTAAAACTCAGAGCTATTTAGATTTTTCTTAACTCCCAATGTCACACAATTCAGTCCTAAATGATAAACGTTTTGCTATAAACCAAATTAAAAATGTAAACGAAACTGAACTTAAACACATTTAAAAACATTTAATTGTGGATCTCTTTCTATTGCGAACAGAGATAAAAAAAAAGACGGTTCCCCGCGTTGTGTGTTGACTTTAGAAGGTCACGTATGGGTTGAAATTTTTTTCTTTTGGATATACATTCTAATTTGAGAATAAATAATAAAAAATAGAAATTCTTTTCATCTCATATATAAAGTTAACTTTATACGTTATACAGGGTGATTCATTGGGGAATGCGCATACAGTTAGGGTAGATGGAGAGCACTGAGGCACTTCTAAATAACCTATATTTTATGGGTCTATCGTTCTTTATAACCAACATTTATTATTTTCCCTATTTTTCAATTAATCATAACTTATGAACCACCTTATACATTTTTGTAATATTTGGTTCGTATCTTCTTTGTCCACAGTGGTATCGATTAACAAAATAAACAAAATCTCATTCCAGGTCCGGCCTTAAAAAATTATTAAGTAGGTTTCGAGTCGAAACAGCACCCTGTATTATCAATATTTTAAAATTTCGTTTACAAATTTGAAAAGTGCACAAAAAAATGACTATGAGTAAGTGTTTTTAGTGTTTCCGCATTCAACTTTTTTACTTATTAACTTGGTTCAAATCTAGAGGCTTTGACAATGAGGTGGGCCTAAATTTAAAAGAAAACCATATTTTTCTTTCCCAAACGGTAGTTTTTCAGCTTGAATCCATAAAATCATCAACTTTTCTCATTCTCCCAATTTCTGGATCCCAACTGTATTCAAAAACGAGAGGACATGTTCGGACTTGGAACGAATTATTATTATCAATGATTGAGTTTCAAACACCCTTTATGTGTAAAAAATCTAACATTTGCAACAAATTGTATGTATTAAGTTAGACGAAAAGAATTAGATACAAAAAAAATGTTAAGAACATAACGTACAACAGTTGTGTGGCCTCTGTTTTGCTCAATACACTTCCGTGCACTACAAGTAATTGTAATTGACTTTATAATCATAGCTTGGTCATTTCTCAGTTCGTCGCATGCCTCCTAAATTCCCCGTAGAAGGTCATCTCTAGTGTTTACTTCAGTTGAATTAACTTTTGATTTTAAATAACCCCAAACATGGTAATCGAGTGGATTAAAAGCGGGCCTCCTTGCAGGCAAGTTGTGAGGTACTCCTTTGCCTATCCAATGAATTGAGAAGTTGTCACTATTACCCTGAAATAAGAAGAAAGTGTGAAAGTACATGCCTCCAACTTCAACTTATGCATCATCTAGCAATATGTGTAAAATATTTTGCAGCAACTCCACATACACTACAAACGTTGGTAGATGTTGTAGGATATGGGGCCCGATTAATGGGTTGTTAATAGCGCCACCCAAACATTAACGAAGAACCTGATTTGTGAATGTGTTTGTTTTATGGGGAACGGATTTTGTTCGGTCCAAACATGGGAATTCCTTGAACTGTTAACACCGTCTCTGGTGTCGATTGGCTTTTAATAGGTGGGTATTACAAAATAATAGGATCATACACAGGTGTTTATTTGGCGATGAAGCTCAAATTACCAGAGACGGAATTTCCATGTTTGGGCCAAACAAAATCCTTAAGCCGTAAGACAAACACATTCACAAATCAGATTGTCCTTTAATGTTTGATGTGGCGTTATTAACAACCGATCAATTGTACCCCATATCCTACCACATCTACTAACGGGTGAAGTATATTTGGAGTTCCTGCAAAATATTTTACCCATATTGCTATATGATGCAAGCGTTGAGGTTGGAGGCATGTACTTTCTACATGATGGAGCTTCACCTTATTTCAGGGTAATAGTGACAATTTTACAAATCATTGAATAGGCGGAGGAGGACCTCACAACTAACCTGTAAGTAGGCCCGATTCTAATCCACCCGATTACCACGAATAGGGTTATTTAAAATGAAAAAAGTTTATTCAACAGAAGTTAACACTAGAGAGGACCTTCTCCGGACAATTGAGGACGCATCCGAAGAACTGAGAAATGACTAAGCTATGATTAGGAAGTCAAATATAAATCTTACTTCAAGAGCACGGAGGTGTATTGAGCAAAATCGTTGAGTGAAAAATAGAAGCCACACAATTGTTGTTGTTGTTCTTTACTCTTTTTGTATCCATTTCTTTTCGTTCAACTTAATACATACAATTTGTTGCAAATGTTATATTTTTGTATTTTTTGCGCATACAGGGCAGGGCGTTCGAAAATTAGTCATTGATAATAACAATTCGTCCGAAATCCGAACACGTCCTCTCATTTTTTTCAATAAGGTTGGGTTTCATAAATGAGGAGACTGAGAAATAGTTGATGATATTATGGATTAAAGCTGAGAAAGTATCATTTGGGGAAGAAAAATGTATTTTTTAAATTTTGGGCCACCTCATTATCAAAACCTCTAGATTTGAACCAAGTTAATAAGTAAATAACTTGTATGCGGAAACACCAAATACACTTAGTCATACTCATATTTTTCTTCCCAGATTTTTTAAATTTTTATTTGAAATATTGATAATATAGGGTGTTATTGCGACTCGAAGCCTACTTAATAATTTTTTAAGGCCGAACCTGGAATAAGACTTTTTTACTTTGTTAACCGACACCACCGTGGACAAAGAACATGCGAACCAAATATTACAAATGTTTATAGGGTGGTTGATCAGTTATGATTAATTGAAAAATTGGGAAAATTATTAAATCAACAGTTATGAATAATTGAAAAATGGGGAAATTTAATAAATCACCTTATAATATCTTGGTTATAAAGTACGAATGACCCATAAAATATAGGTTATTTAGAAGCACCTCGGTGTTCTCCATCTACCCTTATTGTATGCGCATATTTGAAATCACAATATACAATCATATCACAGATAACGCAAGGGAGCATCCACCTAGTTTACAAAAACTGGGTTATTTAGATATTGAATGATATTACGACCATTGACCCAACCCAGATGCAAAATTATCTTTTCATATCGCATATATTATATCTACCTAACTTTAAAAATCTATTTACGAAATGTTGAGTATTCAACTCGTTGTAGCTGGTGCTTTTATAGTGTTGTTACAAATAAACTGTCACACTACCTCTTTTTTGAACTTTTAATTAAAATAAAAAACAATGTATAAATGGACTGTATGTTGAGTTACAAAAAATAAAATAAACATGTTATGTTGTCTGTCTCTAATATCTGTCTACGAATGAATATTTACGAAATAAATTGGAAAGTCTGTCTTATCGCGCATGGCACTTACACTTGCGGCGCGCGCTTCTACCGTTTCAGCCCGATACACTTGTTCTGATACGTGACGGCCAGAGGCGTAACCAGTTAGATGAAAACGGGTACAACATATCCCGCCCGCCTTGAAGTCACTAATCTTCAACAGCCAATTAAGTCTTAGTCCTCTAACGGTAATTTGCACACATGAGAGGCACTGCGTTTGTAAGTCCCACTAGGAGTGGTTATGGTAACCACCCTGGTTATACCGTCCTTGCCTGGATGTATCTCGCTCACTCTGCCAAGTTTCCATCGAAGCGGAGGTAGGTTCTCCTCCTTCAGAAGCACTAAATCACCTAGAGCTATACCTGGATTGATTCTATGCCACTTGGATCTCTGTTGTAGGTTGGTGAGATACTCGGAAGACCATCTTCCAAAAATGTTGTAAGATATGCTGCATATGCTCAAAGGATTTCAAACGGTTTACAGGTGTGTTGGACAAATCTCTCATCGGTGGAACCATCAAAGTGTCACCCATTACTAGGTGGGCTGGAGTTAGGGCTGTATAGTCTTCAGGATCGGGAGATAAAGGAAGTAAGAGTCTGGAGGACACGCTTCAATTTGACACAATGCCGTGTTTAAATCTTCATAATTTAGAGTAGATCTACCAACGATACGCTTTAAGTGAGTTTTGGAAGATTTTACACATGATTCCCATAAACCACCTTGATTCGGTGAATATGGTGGGTTGAAATGCCATTTATTGGAATTTTCCAAGAAATAATATTGAATACAAGAATCTCTGTTAAAAGAATTAATGATAATTTTTAGTTCCCGTTCAGCCCCTAGAAAATTACTACCGTTTTCACAAAAAATGTCAGTACACAAGCCTCGTCGCGAAGTAAATCTTCTTAAACATTTTAAAAAACTCTCAGTTGATAGATCAGTCGCCAATTCAATGTGAACCGCCTTGGAGCACATACAAACAAAAATACAGATGTAGGATTTTATAAACTTAGTGTTTCTTAAAAAACTGTTTTTTATTAAAATAGGACCTGCAAAATCAATTCCCACTGCGGAAAATGCCCTAGCTTTAGTAATACGCGCCATCGGCAAATCCCCCAGTTGCTCGGCCATGAATAGGCCAATAAAATTGACGAATGGCACAAAGTGTTGCCTGTTGACCAGCATGTAAATATCTCTTATGAAAATATTCTACAATTAATTTAGTTACAGGGTGAGTCGATGGCAGAACAATAGGATGTTTTTTATCAAAACCTTCCGTAGAATTTCTAATTCTTCCTCCTACTCTAATTAAATTATTGTTATCTAGAAAAACGTTTAAAGATAAAAGTTTACTATTATTACTTAGCGGTTTACGTTTTAAGTTCTTCTAATTCTTTTGCAAATACTTGAACTTGAACCATCTCAAGTAACGACTTTAAAGCAACATTTAATTCATTTACAGTTAATTTACCCTTAGTTTTGTCTTTGGATTTTTTACAATTGTTTATAAATCGTAACATGTAAGTAAATAACCGATGTAGAACTGTAAAATTAGAAAATCTGTTAACTAGAAAATCCCCTTCATAAGCAGTTAACGTGAATTTAGAAGATTTACGTTTTTCTAGTAAATTTGTCGATTTAACCTGACTAAATACCGGCCAAGTGTTTTCTGCCTTACATAAAAATTCAGGTCCGTGCCACCATAAATTATTATCTAATAAGGTAGTCACGTTACTACCCCTAGAAATAATATCAGCTGGATTAAGGTGAGTAAGAATATGCCGCCAATCCGTGTTACAGGTAAGTTCTTGTATAGTGTTAACTCGATTAGCAACGTAAGTATTCCACAAACTCGACTCTGATGCTAACCAATTCAGTACAATAGTAGAATCGGACCATAATATTTGCTTATGAAATGTCATTGGTAAAGTTTTAACCGCCTTTTCATATAATTTAGCTAAGAGTGAAGCCGCGTTTAGTTCAAGCCTAGGTAGAGTTATCTTTTTCATAGGCGCGATTTTTGATTTTGCGCTTAGTAATTTACAACTATATTTACCGTCAAATGTTTTAACTCTAATGTAGATACACGCTCCAAAAGCTCGTTCCGATGCATCACTGAAGCCGTGCATCTGAACTTCACTATATTGACAAGTTGTTACTTGTCGGGGTATCTGAAAATTACTTATTTCCGGTAACGATCTATAAAACTCACACCAAATTTTATACAAATCATGTGGGATTTCGTCATCCTAATTTATGTTTAGTTCCCATAATCGTTGTAAAATTAACTTCGCTTGTACAATTATTGGACCGATTAAAGACAGCGGATCGAATATTCTAGCCACGATAGACAATACAAAACGTTTGGTAACGACACTCTGTTCTGGTAAGTTAACCTTATACATTCACTGTTTGTATTCCAGATCAAACCTAGAACCCTAATAATTTCATCCTCGACAATAAAGTGCCGAGTCTCTAAATTTAAGTCCGTGTTTGCCGTATCTAATAATTCAATACGATTTGATGCCCATTTTCGGAGAATGAAACCGGCCGACTTTAAAATGTTAGAAATATCAGACTTTAGTTGTATAGCTTGTTCGACAGTCTCCGCACCGGTTATTAAATCGTCCATATAAAAATCATTTTTTATGGACTCACTTGCCGCAGGAAAATCC
Source organism: Galeruca laticollis (assembly GCA_963921935.1). NCBI lineage: Eukaryota > Metazoa > Arthropoda > Insecta > Coleoptera > Chrysomelidae > Galeruca > Galeruca laticollis. The sequence goes on from OY998181.1 coordinate 125,698,742, forward strand.
TTTTCGTGTTCATTGGACAGTTGAATTAATGCACGACACGCTAAATATGACGCTGGAGCCGTTCCGTACGAAATCGTATTCATAGTAAAATGTTTTATTTCCTGTTTCGAATTCTCTCTCCAAACTATCCTTTGTAAATTCCTGTCTTCCGGTCTAATCCAGCACTACCTATACATTTTTTCTATATCTCCGGTAAACGCGACATTATGTAATCTAAACTTTAGTGAAATAGAAAATAAATCGTTTTGTACTACCGGACCTACCATCAGTAAATCGTTCAAAGAAATTCCCGAAGTTGTTTGTTGTAGTACTATCTTCCTTTTTTACTCCGTGATGTGGTAAGTAAACAACCGTTTCTCCGGGCTGTGGTGGATTTACTTCCGACATGTGCCCTAAGTCGATATACTCGTTTATAAAATCTATGTATAATTTTTTAAAAGTCGAATCTCTTTCGAACCGTTTTTCGACAGAGGATAATCGTTTAGTGGCCATTTCTAAAGAATCGCCTAGATCGGTAAGATTACCTTTAATAGGCAAGCCTACTTGAAACCTACCCGATTTGTCACGTTCTACCGACTCGATAAAATAATTTTCGCACTTAATTTCTTCCCGTGTAAATGATTGTTTTGTGTCAACCTCTTCTATAGTCCAAAATCGTTTTACTTGCTCGTGTAAATCATTATCAACCATCGCTAGTTAACATAGAACTGGCTGAGTATCCTTAATCCCGTGCGTATTACCCGCGATAATCCATCCGAGTTTCGTGTTTTGTGAAATAAGAGCTGAATTGGCGTTTTTAATCTTTCCCGATAATAAAATGTCAAAAAATACATTCGCTCCTAGCAATATATCTACGTTACCACTTTTATAAAAGGTGTTGTCTGCTAATTTAATGTTACGCGGCATTTTAAATTTAGAAATATCAAGTGAAAGTTGCGGTAATTTGTCTGTTATTTTATTTATCACTAAAAATGTATCCTTAATTTGGTAGGTGTCGTCGTTAGATGTTAAACTTATTTTTGTTCTATTAAATAACTCGTTTACTGAACCGCTTATTCCGAAAACCGGTACGTCATTGAGTTCCATTTTCGCTCCTAATTTTTCAGCTAAGTTCTCCGTAATAAAATTAATCTGTGAACCACTGTCAAGCAGCGCGCGACACCGTATTCTGTTTCCCCTACTATCCAAAGCATGAACTTGCGCTGTAGCAAGCAACACACGGTGACCTGCGTTCATCGCCGCGTTGTTGTGAGAATTTCCAGTACCTAGATCGCGCGTAGTCTGTTCGTTGGCTATGTTTCGTTGTTGTTGAGGCACAGCTTGCTGTGGTTGAGGTCTCGGCGAGTGCAACAGGTGATGATGTTTGGTTTTGCAAAATTTACATGCTTCTGAACGACACACATTTGTCATATGCCCCGGTCGTAAACAATTAATGCATAGTCTATGTTTTTTGACCTACGAAAATCGTTCGTGAACCGTCATTCTCGCAAATCTTTCACAATTGTAATTAAAATGTGGTTTCTTATAAAACGAACAAGAGATCGGTGGCCGTTCTAATGCCACATTACTAAATATTTTAGCGTCGCGAGTAGGATTGTTTTTTAATATTTTCGATTCATTTTTACTTTTATTTTCGACGGTTTCTAACACCAAATACGTCTCTGCGAGAAGAAGTTTGTTAATTTTTGTATTGTTATGTTCCCTATCGGTTCGTCACTAATATGTTTTTCCCACTCCCGTTTTGTTTCGACATCTAATTTTGTGGCTAAGACATAAATTATAGGGGTATTCCAACTTTCGGTAGGTTCACCCAAAGCTTTTAATGCCCTTATGTGTCTATTAAATCCGTCTAGCAATTTTCGTAAAAGTACGTGTGATTCTGTTTTAACAACGTTTAATTCAAATATTGATTTCATATGAGTATTAATAATTAGTTTTTTGTTAGCAAACCTTTCTTTTAATAATGTCCACGCAATGGCATAATTGTCAGACGTAATATCTATTGGCTGGATGACTTGTAACGCTTCCCCTTTTAAACAAGTTTTTAAATAGTGGAATTTTTGAACATCGGACAGCTGGTTATTATCGTCAATTAAAGACACAAATGTGTCGTGAAAGGCTATCCAGTGTTCATAACTTCCCCAAAATTCTGGCAAGCTAATATTTGGTAGTTTTACCTGTCCTATTATACTAGAATTATTTGATTGTTGAGACTGTTGTGAGGGACTTGGCGGTGGCGTTGACCTTGCAATGTCATTCGACCTATCATCCGCGATTCTTATTAACGATTAGGCATCGGCTAATAATTTAAAATAGGCTGTCTCGATGGCGCTTCTTTCATTTGTTTGTAGCGCTGCATCTACCCCTAATAAGTCAATTTCAATTTGAATTCTTTCAAAATCATTAAGAAGCTCATTTAAACGATCTAACCTAACTTTTATTTCATCTATTTAATTTACGTCTATATTAAAATTATCTAAAAAGGTTCTAAATCTTGTGGCTTGTGCCTTAACTACTGCACGTCTTTTTTTCAAATTTGTGTACTGATCCGCAATTGTGATTTGAGCCTGAGCGACATTTTGATTCGTATTTTGTTGTACATTAGCATTACCGCCACATTGTTTCCCGGCATTTTTATGTTAAAGTTAAAACAAATGTATTTTATCTAATCAAGTATATTCCACTGTATTGTGTCAAATTTGCATGTAGGTACGAAAAACAATGTAGGATATGTTAAAAAGGAGGGTGACTTACGTAGTTTGTAGTTGTTGTTTCTTCAAAAATACCACTTTTCTTGTCAATCCAGTGAGAAGGACCAATGTTGAGTATTCAACTCGTTGTAGCTGGTACTTTTATAGTGTTGTTACAAATAAACTGTCACACCCTTTTTTGAACGTTTAATTAAAATATAAAACAATGCATAAATGGACTGTATGTTGAGTTACAAAAAAAATAAAATAAACATGTTATGTTGTCTGTCTCTAATGTCTGTCTACGAATGAATATTTACGAAATAAATTGGAAAACCTGTCTTATCGCGCATAGCACTTACACTTGCGGCGCGTGCTTCTACCGTTTCTGCCCGATACACTTGTTCTGATACGTGACGGCCAGAGGCGTAACCAGTTGGATGAAAACGGGTACAACACGAAATATATTTCAATATTATTATTTAATATTATGATAGACAAAATATAAATACAGGTTTTTAATGTACATAATAATTTTTAAGATGTTCTAATTAGAATTCAGATATTATTTTGTACATTTTAAGATATCAAAACTAAACAGGAAAAAAAGTAAAGAATTCCTCTCTGTACTTCGAGCTAAAAGTTCTTTTGGTCTTTTCTATCTCAAACGGCAAATAATCATTTTATTCACGATATTGTAATATGTACATTGAACTTAATTTGTAATGACCTATTTTTCTCTCCTAGATGGAAAGAATTTATAATTTTGGCAGAATAAATAATAGTAGTTTGTGTAACTAGTGTGGATGGCTTCTGGTTCTGTGTCAAATGACCTTACAATAGTATTGGCGATATCTGTTTTTCTTACTCAAATAATGAATCGACAACTGACTCCATTTCTACACTTTCCAATCTTATGGAAATAGCAAGGCACCGTCTTCATCGGATACTGATAACGCGAGTTGTAGCTGCAAATTAATATCTGGACACCGGTATCTTGAAAGATAATCTCTACCATGTTCCTGATGATTCGCCAATCCAACTGGTTACTCGCTATCTTAGGCATAGCCAGTTTCTTCATGCTGGATTCCAACACATTGTCTCGTAGGTTTCGAAGTGCTTCCCACACATCGCGGTGGGTAGATCGATATTGAAATTCATTTTTAGTTACCACATAGAAGACGTATCGCGAATTATGTTTCAGATTCAGTACCTTGCCAGGGGCTGGAATCTGGTCTTCAAGTTTTTCGAATTGCCCGAACTTCTTTCGAAAGACGGTTGCCAATCCTCGTGTGTTCTTGATACGGGCGGGGATGTTGTATGCCAGTGAATAATCTTCCGGGAGAGTGAACAAATCTTGTTGCTGTTCCGAAGTGACTCCATATCTAGCTTTCCCGGTACCTCCATACGTGCCCATAAATTCCTCGAAGGTAGGGTCAGACACATCTCGAATAAGGTTTACTCCTTCCTCCAGGTCATGATCTCATTCGAATGGCGCTAGTCGGTTTTGGTGAACTACTTTTGGTTTTCCGTTGGGTATCTTGCTTATGCGATATATAACATCATTGATCCTTTTCTTGATTGAGTATGGACCTTCCCAAGATTTTTGTAATTTTGGAGAAAATCCTTTTCTCCTCGTCGGGCTGTGTAACCATACTTTGTCCCCTTCTTTAAAAACGCCTTCTATGGCCTGCGTGTCGTACCGAGTTTTCATTCTATCGCTGGCAACTTGAAGATTTGTTCGAACTAATTCATGAATATCGTCCAGCCTTCTTCTCAATTTGATCACGTAGTCTTCTCCTGCTAGATCTTCTCCAGGGCGACAGCCAGATTCCAGGTCACAAGAAAGCCTCATTTCACGTCCAAACAGGATTTTCGCAGGTGTTTCACCGGTGGACTCATTGACGGCAGATTGATAAGCCAATGCGAATAGGGAAAGATACTGATCCCAATCTCTCTGATGGCTGGATACTACTTTGGACAGGTATTTTCCAATAGTCCTGTTAATTCTCTCGACCATTCCATCTGACTGTGGATGTAATGCTGTTGTTCTGGTCTTCTTCATTCCCAGCTTCTCGCAAATCTCCTGGAATAGATGACTTTCGAAATTTCTTCCCTGGTCGCTGTGGACTTCCAAGGGCACTCCATATCGGCTGATAAATTCTTCCACCAATACATCTGCGACAGTTGTGGCCTCTTGATTCGGGATAGCGTAAATTTCCACTCACTTTGTGAAATAATACATTACAACCAGTATGTATTTGCCACCATTTTCTGTCGTTAGAAATGGCCCAGCGATATCTAAAGCAATCCTTTCGAAAGGGCTTCCAACATTGTACTGTTTCATGGGTGCCTTTCTCTTGCGATGTGGTCTATTACTCGTAGCACAAGTCGTACATTTGTTACACCAGTCCTTCACGTCGTCGGAGCTGTTCATCCAATAAAACCTTTCATGGATTCGCTGAAGGGTTTTCCTCACTTCCAGATGACCTCCCGATGGACTGTCATGTAACTTCTTCAGTACCTCAGCTACTCTTGTTCTCGGGATAACTAGCTCTCTCCTCATCTCAGAACCATCATCGTTTTCAAGGACTCTTTTCAACAGCCCTTCTTCCAGGACAAGGGAGTCCCACTGAGCCCAATACGCCTTGAGTTTCGGTGAAAATCTTGACACTTCTTGCCAGGTGGGTCGCCGATTTTCTTTCTTCCATTGCCGGATCATCTTCAGGTGAGGATCATTTTCCTGATCTTCTCTGATCCTGGTGGGTGACCATTCCTCGTTGACTACAGTAGTTCTTGAAACTGCAGCTTCCCTAGATTCCACCTTGTTGCAGTGGGAGCAGTCTGTTGGGCACGGCCGTCTGGACAGGGAGTCGGCATTTCGGTGACTCACACCAGCTCGATGTTCGATGTTGAAATCATACTCTTGAAGTCGTTCAATCCATCTAGCGATCTGGCCCTCGGGGTTCTTGAACTGCATCAACCACTTGAGTGCTGCATGATCAGTCCGGATTAAAAACTGCCTACCATAGAGATACTGGTAAAAGTGTTCCACGGACTTCACTGCCGCCAAAAGTTCTCTTCTTGTGACGCAGTAGTCTCGTTCTGGTTTGGAGAGGACGATACAAAAATATCCCAGCAATCTTTCTTGCCCTCCTTGGATCTGTGAGAGCACTCTACCAATTCCTACGTTGCTTGCGTCAGTGTCAAGAATAAAGTCTCCCTCTGGTAAAGGGTATCCTAATATCGGCCCCGAGGTTAAATGCCTCTTCAAGGTTTCAAAAGCCGTTTGACAGTCTTCGTCCCATTGGAAAGCTCTTGCCTCTTCTGTAAGTCGCGTTAGAGGTTTGGCAACATCTCCAAACTTCCTGATAAATCTTCTATAATACGTGCAAAGTCCAAGGAAACTTCTAATTTGATGTTTGTCGGTTGGTTGCGGCCATTGCTGAATGGAATCAATTTTCTCTGGATCCACCGCCACTCCTTCATTGCACACTATATGACGTAGATAGTTGATTAGGTCTTGGAACAGCTGACATTTCTTCGGGTTTAACATGAGCTGGGCAGCTTGGAGTCGTTTGAATACGTCTTCCAAATTCTTCAGATGTTCGTCGAATATCTTCCCCATTACTACGATGTCGTCCAAATAGACCAGGCATGTCTTCCAAGACAACCCTCTCAAGACATTTTCCATGAGTCTTTCAAATGTCGCAGGCGCATTACAGAGCCCGAATGGCATGACGTTGAATTGCCATAATCCAAATCCGGTGGTAAAAGCAGTCCTCTCTTTATCTTCTGGGTCCATTTCCACTTGCCAATTACCAGACTTCAGATCTAAGGTGGAAAACAGTTTGCTGCCGGCCAAAGTGTCTAGCGTATCGTCAATTCGAGGCAGAGGATAGCTGTCTTTCTTCGTCACGTTGTTAAGCTGACGATAATCTACGCAGAATCTCATAGTTCCATCCTTTTTCTTGACGAGCACTACTGGAGACACCCATGGACTAGTAGATGGTTCTATTACTTTTTCTCCTGCCATCTCTCGAATTATTCTTTCAGCTTCCTCTCTCTTCGCTCGTGGAAGTCTTCGAGCTGATTGTCTAATTGGCTTAGCATTACCAGTATCGATTTTGTGTTTGACGGCTGATGTTCTGCTAGTCTTTCCTCCTTTTGGTACGAATAAGCCTCGATACTGCAAGAGAAATTCTCTCATTCTCTTTTTTTCAGCTCGATCCAAAGATTGACCAGCTACTGATAACATCTGTTCGAATCTGGCATTAAAATTATCAGTAGTCGTTGTTTGGCGAACTATAGACGTCACTGGTACGCAGGATCCAATCCTGGTTTCCTTCTTGATGGTAACTGGGTAATCATTCACGTTTATCACACGTACTGGGATCTCTTTCGCCGACGTAACTAATCCTTTTCCAATTAGTACTCCTTTATCAACTTCTTCGTCGTGGTTCCTCCTTGTCTCCATCATCACCGGTGTACCTTTCTCCAAGATTCCCTGTAGCCGTGATACTATCATGGTTTCGCTTCGTGCAGGTAGAACGGTATCTTCCTGTACAGCTGCCAACACCGCGCTGCCTTCATATGGATGAAGGAATACCTCCTCGGAACCCACTTTAATGGTTCTGTTTCTAAAGTCTAATTGGAAACCATGTACATTCATTACGTCCATTCCGAGAATCACGTCTTTTTCAATATCAGCAACGATTACCGTATGCGTGAACTTTTCTGCGCCAATTCCCAATTGGATTTGTATCTCACCGTTAACGTTGGCACTCTCACCCGTGGCGGTCCGCAGTCGCAGTCTCGTTGGTAAAATCTTCTCCTTGGAGTTTATTATTTCTGGTCGTATGATAGTTCTAGTTGCTCCAGTGTCTACCAGCAGAGTATATATTTTGCCATTCACTTCTCCACCTACATATACACTGTCGGTGCGACATCTGAGAGAAGCTATCAGTATGAGAGGGTCTTTGGAACGGTCATGGGTCGGTGCTTCCCCCTCGTAGCCGACCCGTTCTAGTTAACCTGTGACTGGGGTTCTTGGTTTGCAGGAGTATTGGGGCGCTTACACGAACTGCGTACATGCCCTAGCTCGCCACAATTCCAGCATCTGATCTTTCTCGGCTTCTTGTCCATCATACTTTTTATTAAACTGACGAACTGGTCAAATCTGTCTTCGTCACCTTCTTCTTGTATGGTCCTAATTTTGTTATATCCTGAAGTGTTCATTGCTGCTCCATATTTAAGAGCAGCTGTCAATGCGTCAACTAATGTTTTGGGATGGGCTAAACGCAGCGTCCTCTGCATATCGGGGTCACGTAAGCCATAAATAAAGGCCTGGATGCCCAGGCATTCCATCATGTTCTCTGCTGCTGATGGATAAGCAAATCGAACGAGTCGGGCAATATCCCCTTCATATTCTTGAAGTGTTTCGTCACGTTTCTGCCTTCGGTTCTTCAGCTGGGATTGGTACAAATGTTCTAGATGTTCGTGACCATATCACATGTCCAACCTCTTCTTCAGCTGCTCGAAATCATCCGTTTCTTCCAGAGTTATCGTCTGAAGTACATCTAAGGCATCTCCCCGAAGCGCGATAGTTAAGTTCACTGCCTTCTCTCTATCGGACCAATTATTCACTCTAGCGACTGCTTCAAATTGTTTCACATAATTGGTCCAAGACATTTTTCCATCGAACGTCGGGGCCTTGACTAGGGTAAAACTGCCAATGTCTTCAAACTTAGGTAGTGTTTCTGGCTTGCAGGGTTTCGTTTGCTCGGTCTTCTTTTTTTCCTCTGGCGTGCCTCGCGTTCTTGAATCGGCAATCTTTTCCTCTAACTCCTTTATTTTATCGTCTATCGTTGCAATCTTATTCTCGATTTTCTCGTCCATCGTCGATATCTTATTCTCGATTTCAGATTTTAGAGACGAAATTTCATTTTCAACGTCAGCGGCAATGTCGTTTTTCATTAATAAGATATTGGCAGATATATCGTTCTTCAAAGCAGAAATATCGTTTTTCACATTCGTTGAAATGTTCCCTTCCATGGCAGAAATATCGTTTTTCATAGCAGAAATCTTCTCGTCCATGTTAGCAGAAATGTCGTTCTTCATAGCATAAATCTTCTCGTCCATGGCAGAAATCTTTTCGTCCATGTTCTCTTCCATGGCAGAAATCTTCTCGTCCATGTTAGCAGAAATATTAGCAGAAATAGACGAGATTAAGGTGGAAGCCTCATGAGTAAATAAAACGGTTTCTGGATCAAAGCCGTCATTTTCCAGTGCCACTTTAAGTCTTTCTACTAATTCGCTTTTCTTACCGGACGTTTCCAACTCACCATCTTCCAATTCTGCTCTTAGTTCCGCCACTTTGAGGTCACTTATTCTCTTGGCCATTTTTACGTAGCAATTTATTTATATTATCCCACTTCTGACACCAATGTAATGTTTTTGTTATTCATTTAAACAATAAACGGGTGGGATGAATTTTAAACACACGGTAGGTTCACTTATTTAATATATTTAAACACTAAACTAATCACTTACACTTAATTTATATATACTTAACTAATCACTTAATTATTAATTTATATTAACTATATATTCACTCAAACTAATTTATATAAACACTTTATATTCACTTGTTTATCTCACGATGTCAAATTATCAACTAAACTGGTCCGCTGATCGGTCCTTTTTATATACTAGTGCCTTTTTTACTAGAGAATTCTGGGCTGCGGCTTACACAAAACAAATGCCTTTCGCGATATTCCTCGATTGCCGGCTGAATCCTTAAAAGACCTTCCGAGAACATGTCTATAAAAACTGTCACAATAAATCCTTCCCAGAATTCGACGCGCTCGCCATTTTTTAACTCCGTTAACATAAGGTTACAGGACCGTACTTAGTATCTGCTTCGGTGTGCGAGTTCGTAACAATACTATACGCCTGTTAAAAAAAGACGGACAACATTAGACCAGACTTGAGCTAGAGCTATTTATGAGAACTCTTCTAAAACCTAAAAGTTGAAGTGTTGTGAAACAGTAAAATTCAAAAATCTCGAAAATGGTTAATATTTTGAATATCAAAGAAGTACGCCTTTTTTCTACAGAACTGATGAGGCTATCCAAATTAAATAAGTGAGTTATAAATTTAATGAGTGACAAAAAATTTGTAGCTGATGTGGTGACATCTATGAATTTAGTCAAATCCTCTCTCATATTCTTGTTTATCCTTGCTAAAACATGTTCATATCCAATTTTTAAGTCATTATTTCGAAAAATAACTTTTCTATTAATAAAAATCTATTTAATTTTTTTCTATTTAACATTCTGTATCTCAGTGAGGAGCAGACTTAGACCCATTGTTGGTAATGAAAATATTATTCTTTTTGTCTTCCGAATCTGTAGTTACAATTTGGCCATCTGTCTGTTTTTATATCAATTAATTTAACTTGAAATTCATTTCCTAAATCTCTATCATGATTTATTAATTTTGTTGTTTAATAAGGCTATTTATCACAAAATACAGTCAAATAAAAATGTTGACTTTTATATATAATAAATTAGTACTAAAAAGGTGATTATTAAAAAGCTATTTTTTCAGTGCCTTGAATTTGTGCAAACATTTAAACTTAAATCTCTAGTAGCAAATTAGGTTAATGAAATTAGCAATGCATGCCACACAGCCGGCAACACCGAAAATGGTGTATATTTTTTTTCAATTAGAATAACCTTATTTTTTTCCAATATTTGGTTTCTTGGAAACTTGAAACATGTATCATATCTTTAGCTATGACGGTTCCAAGAAATGTCAAATTAGTCGCACATTTCATCAGTTGTTAATAAAATAAACTAATATACTAGAAATCCTAAATATATCGTTATCTCAAAGGCCTTGTAAGTTCCAGTACTAACAACATTCCTTCCGATTCTAACGGAAATGCCGTAAAATTTGATATTCAGACGCTGATTATGAAAATAACTTAAGTCCCATATTCAGAAACTTTCAACGTTATAAATGATTCTCATGCAGACATTAATTCCCATTATCATATTAATCAAAATTCCTATATTGAAAATGTCATCATGATACCTCTGAAAATAGCAACTTTATACCCAGAACACTTTGGAAGATTTTGAAGATGGGGTTTAAAATATGGCTTCCACTTGAAATAAATATTTGACGTCATCAACATCTGACTGTCAGATTTAACAGCACTTCTTGTAGAACCGGGAGGAATGTTATTAGTACTTATCATACCTACATACCCCCGAAATGACGTAGAAAAATAATATCGAATTTGTCGCACATACTTTCACTTGTTAAAAAGGATAAAATGTGCGATTCAAGAATCGTCAAAAATAAGTCAAGGATATGATAAATGTTTAACATAGTTTTTCTTAGAATCCAAGTTTAAAAAAACATTTATGGAGTTCCTTTCGTAGTGACGAAGTTCGTTTCCAATTGAACAGAAAATGACAGTCAGATGTTTAAATACATGAAATGTTCATCCCATGAACCCATACAAATCACCCAAGTTTCAAATAGACCGCTCATTTAATAACAAAATAGCGTGCTGACGTGATTTCGTTGGCAAACTATACAGGGTGTTTCCTAAGTAATCTTAAATATTGTAGTGGGCGCTTCGTCACTCCATTTTATGATGAAAAGTTCTTATAAACATGTGTGATAAGTCTTGTCGTTAATCAGATACAGGGTGTTGAATTGTTTTTTTATTTCAATATTAACATTACATATCATATTCATTTAAAATTCACAATTAAAGTCTAATAACATAAATAAACAATAACAAAGTAGCAAGTATAATAATAATTCATCAACAATATATATATATATATATATATATATATACCCCAATTCCATGGGAAATTTTACAATTTTTTCGAAAAATTGAAAATAAACATTAAAAACCACTAATTTTTCGGTTTATAAGAAATCCATGCATATTGAGTATAAAAATTAAACACATTCACCAAGTTTAATGAAAATTGAATTTTTTTCCGCCGGAAAAAAAAATAAAAACGAAAAAATCAGTTTATTGCAATTTTCTCCTGAAATTTGAGGTTCTGTTGAAGTAGATAAAAGTTTTTAACTTTTTTATTATCTTCAACTTTTAAGTAGACCATGTTTAGTTTTAAACGTTTTAAACCCCTAAAATCCACCCCCAAATCACCAATTCCAATGGTCTTGAGTTTAATTTATTTTTATTATGTTACTTACATATTAAACTGAAAATCCCACATAGTCGCTGTCTGCTGCAATTTTTTTTCGACTTAAAAATACCGTAATTGCACTAGCCTAATATTGAAATTGAGTCAATGAAACGACGAGTACTCAGTGTGTATTTATTATTAAAATCCAGCTAAGCGCTTTCGGCCATTAGGCCATTCTCAAGGCCGTCGTCATAAAAAATTCTACAACAGGTGTCAAAAAAATCCAAAGCATACAGAATGAAGAAATGTATGATGTTATATTGTTGAAATCTCTCGATAAAACCTGTATTGTAATAACGATAATTATGAGAGAAATATAAATTCTTCAAATAATTGTTATTTATTACATAAGGAACCACTCGCCTGTAAAATGTTCAAAAACAATTGTTTAATATCCTTTATAAAGATGAGGTCACATTGACACTGTTTTAGAAAGTGTCTTGATATGAACATTGAATGCATTTAACGAGGACCAATCTATTGAAAACCAGCAAGTTTATATTACGAGAATATCCTGCAAGATTGTTAAGAAGAGAAATATGATTTACCTGAAAAGCTTTATATTTGATGAGTTCTTTTAGTCTATCAACTATGAATAAATATTTGTTGTCGTCATAATATCCGAGATCACCAGACTTCAGCCATCCATCCGAAGTAAAACTTTCCTTTGTAGCGTCCTCATTTTTGTAATATCCTTTCATCAATAACGGACCTTTAATACATATTTCTCCAACTTGATTTGGTCCCAAAGACTTTCCAGTATTTGGATCTCGTATTTTGATTGATGTGAAAGTAGATGGAAGTCCTGCTGAGCCTTCTTTATTAGCGTCATTGCTTGTTCCAAGTGATACTGCTAAATATTCCGTTAAACCGTATCCTTGAGAGATACTTTTAATGTTGGGTAATCTGAAATCATATTTGATTCTTTGTTTCGAAAATAATGCATTAGTTCTGAACGTGGGAAAGTTTGTTACTCGTACACAATTGAAAATAGATAGCCGAGATCATTATTAGAGTGATACGTATGTGACATTGTACCATTTGATTAAATTCTAATAATTTACAAGATACTGCCGAATGCAAACAAAAAAATGGTTGACTGCGAAACTAAAAAAATGACAAGGTGTGATAGAGCCCCCAATCTAAATTTTCAACAAAAACATATATGGTCGTAATGCACTCCTAATGCACCAATATGTTCCATGAATGATTTTCTCTGCAACATATTCCCCGAGAGACTACAGCTACTTATTTACGGGGGAGCCAAATAAACGCTAGCCCCCAATCGGAATTTTCAAATTTTGTACTTTGAACCATCAAGCGCTTGTAATGCACCATAATGATCCACCGAAAAAATACTTTGCACCCCTCCCCTCAGTTTGTATTATGGCATAATTCAGAGTGAAGTTGCCCCCCCTCCCCCAATGACAATTTGCAATAAAGATATACTGCAGCCGAATCCACTTCTAATGCACTCATATGCACCACCAAGGCTAACAAAATCTCTCCTTACTTAATTAAACCTCAATATATAAAGTCAAGTTGCCCCCCCCCAAATGATAATTTTCAAAAAAACAAGTGGCATCGAAATCCATTTCTAATGCACTCATATGCACCACCAAGAAAAACAAAATCCCCCCTCCCCTTACTTAGTTAAACCTTAATATATAAAGTGAAGTTGGCCCCCCACCCAATGACAATTTTCAAAAGAAACAAGTGACATCGGAATCAACTTCTAATGCACTCATATGCACCATTAACAAAAACAAAATCCCCCCTACCCATAGTTAGTTAAACCTCATTAATTAAAGTGAAGTTGCCCCTCCTCAAAGATAAATTCCTGAAAAAATTTAGGGTAGTGAAGTCCACTTCTAATGCACGCTTATACACCACCAACAAAAATAAAATCTTCCCTTCCTCCAAATATAAAAAGTATATGCCTTCCCCTATTCCAAAAAAATTGGAAAATTGCCAAAATTATGGCAAACCTTACTGAAAAAGGGCCCGGAAAGTTATGAAGAGGGTAGAAAGATCCTTTTTTTTTGTAAAGAGTGTAGTTTTCGTATACTAGCAGGAAAAATGTGAACCTAAAATATGCGCGTAAAGTGCCCGTTTGCACTGCCATGATGTACTATAAAATGTCAGAAGTTACAATTTCGACTGAAACCAAACGGCTCATTTTGTAGAATTCCAACAGAAGTACCTTTTCGTCAGCTTAGAGTGAGGGGAAGTCATTTTCGATATTTTCATACAAAAATTTTTTGATTTCTAACCACTACGAGTAGTCCGTCCCTGGCTTGAAGGTACTACTGTAAAATTTACAAAATCTTACCAAAATAAACATACGTACACATTATAAATATGCTGAAAATTTTAAAAATATCAAATGAACAGTACAGGACTTAAAAATAAAAAAAAGGATTCGAAATTAAAACTTTGGATACCTATATCGAACGAGGACCTGTGCCTAATACTATTTTGGCACATACTATAAGCTTATATATATATATATATATATATATATATATATATATATATATATATATATAATAAAACTGGTGAATATTGGGGTATGCAGCAAGAGAAACGGAAAAAAGTTTACTCTTAACGGAAAATTTTCTAGCTTTCGAGGATGATTGTCCTCATCATCAGGAATACTGAAATGGAAAAACAGCATTAAGATATTGTAATTAACAAGCAAGGTACAACGGGAAAGAAATCACAACAGGTGTGAACTTACCTCCGAGTTGAGGTTAGATTCCATTACGTTGTATAAAATTAAACTACGGATATTTAAAATATGAAACAGTTAACTAACAAAGGTTTAAAATAGCACAATCACATTGAGATGACTAAAAAAGCCAACATCTAACACCATTCTGCAGACAAACGAACACGAGTGCTTTTTTTGTCAAAAGCCGGCCAGGAAATGATATCGTTTTTCTTCTAAATTGGAGGGATTAGTTGACAGTCAATGATGCCAACAAATAGTTAAGTAGATAAATATGACATCAAGTACCCATTCGAGAATGGCCTCCGCTGTGATAGTTAATGTTTAAGATGGAAAAGAAGGATGCAGAGGGGTTTACTATTGCATTCATAAGAAAGAAGAAGAGGAAAAATATATTTCCAAAAGTAAGAAGTTTGTATAATAATAAAACTTACACAGTGGAAGACGTTAGTAACTTAACACCAGCCAGAAAGACAAACAAAAGCAATTAGCTAATGTAAAAATAATAATATTAATATTGTAATATAGTAATTATTAAAGTAAAATAATAATTATGTAATATATATATATATATATATATATATATATATATATATATATATATATATTATTAGTTTTTTAAGGTTCTTTGACTAAACGTATATTTTTGTATATAAAGCTTTCTTGGATTTCAGTCAAATAAAACATTATTGAATGATTAAAATGTCATTTTACTAAAATTCTGTCGAACAATGGTGACGTTTCAGTCTTAAATTTAGACCTTTATCAAACTAAAATAAATCGGAATGCATATGGTAAACATACTATTGGAATACAAAAACAAACTTACCCCAAAGTGTAGTCAGTGAATTTTCATTAAAATCAAACTTAAAAATACGTTCACATCATTATAACACATTAAAATCATTGGATTAGAATTCTTTTATTAAGAACACATACTTTAATAACAAAACATTTATATTGGTAAAAATATACTAACATAGTTAGTGACATTGAACTGTATTAACGTGAGACTAATTGTATTGTTTATAGGAGTGGGTTATATGCAGTGCTGAGTTTATTTACATCTTTTTTGTCATTTATACAGAACGTCGATTTTTGGATGGCTATGATTTCATAAAACTCTCTTTTTTTCAAATTATTTTCCATTTTTAAGACTTTCGTCCCTGCATAATTAAACTGATGGTTTTTATTCCTTTCATGGTTAGTAAGGGCAGTAGCATTTTTTTATCATACTTATGGCTTTTTAGTCTATTTTCTAGATATTGACTTGTTTGGCCGATATAAGTAGCTTCACAGTTATTACAGGGAATTTCATACACAATATTACTTTTCTTTACTGTTGGTGTTATAGATTTTAGTACAGAAAAATGTTTTGCCAAGAAGTTATGCGGTTTATGACATATCTTTATGTTATGCTTCATAAACAAATGCTGGAATTGTTGTGACAATCCATTTATGAAGGGAAGAGAAATAAAGTGTTTATTGTTTTTCATATTAATATTTTCCTTTTTATTTTCTGAACTGTTGTAAAACTTATGTATCCTGTCTCTGAAAATTATATATATATATATATATATATATATATATATATATATTATTGTGATTTGTTAGGTGTGTAATTTTAATGTTTCAAGATAAATATATTTTCTCTAATTTGCCCTACGTTGGGCAGACATTTTATTGTGGATAGAATTGGTACGAGAGAATATTTAAAATGTTATTATTATTGCTTAGTTTTTGTTTGCCCGGTATATTATAAAATTTTTAAAATAGTTTGTAAAGTAATTATACCCTTTGCATGAAAGACTCCACAATCTCAAAGTAGGGTACAAGTATTTAAAAGGAAACAATTTTAATTTCAAATATGAGCGCCAAAGTTAAATAAAATCCTTACATTTTAATAAAGAAATTTTGTTATTCAAAAAATATACTTGCTTTTATTATTTCTAAATAAATTCTAGAGACGGTCCTGTCTGCTTAATTTCGAACCTCTCCACGATTCACAGACGTCAGGTCAATACTGCTAACTATTGAACATAGATGGAGCAATCACCAAGAAATATAATTTCAAAATGTTTTTCAAAGGGAAAAACGTTATTTAATGTTGTGAAAACAAATACATCATTATTTTACAAATAACTTGTGAAAACAAACTATCTAGGATGGTCATTCATTCAAACAAACCATACACTCAGATGAAATATTATTTCTATGTGCGATTACAAAATAAGCAACATTTTATTCAAATTTGAAAACACTAATTCTGTTACACATTGTCTATGTAACAAGATGGCGAAAATTATGGTGATGAAAACGTATGAATTATCAAAGTTCAATTCTTTGCACAAAACAAGTAAGTTTATTTAACCTTTTTATATATATATATATATATATATATATATATATAAATAAATAAAATAGTTTTAAATACCTGTTCACTGTATCGTTCTAGTACACTTCAATGATTGGTTTTTTTATTTTATTTTAGGTTACCTTCTGGAAAACCGAATAATCCGTCTAGCCTGGACAAAAGCTATAATTGATGCCACATTCCATCCACATCAAAACATTTTAGATGAATCCCATGATCCACTGCTTTCTGAAAAGTATTGTGGGGACAGTTTCCACAATACAATATTTCACTTGGTTATATTGATGAATTTTATGGTCAGTATATTATTATATTTACCAATTTTCTTGTTAAATTATGTTTATCTACTTGATTAATTACATTACTGAGTTGCTTTTAAGGATAATGTATTTATTTCTATAATTACCAATCCAAATGGTTGTTATTCAAAAAGTTTAAATAACTTTTCTCAAAAATTTTGCTTCTTCTCCATTCACAGCTACCAAAAAGAAAACTACCTAGTGAATAGTGTCCATTATCAACAAATTGTTTCTATTCAATTTTTTTTTATTATTAATCTGCTTGTCGCTGATGAGAATCTTTCAAGTGTATTCCACCAATCAAAATTGGCTATAAAAATTCTTATTGAAAAGTTTCACTTCAAGTTGTAGATCGTCCATCTATCCTTTTAAAACATTCTGTTTTAAGTTTTTAAATTATTAAAACCCATATATTATTCCCTTTAAATTGTATTCCAAAATATTTATTAATGACAGTTCTTAATTTCAATAATATCTATACGGAATGACAATTCATTTCACAAATGTCATGCTCTATAAAGTTTTTAATTTCAATAATATCTATACGGAATGACAATTCATTTCACAAATGTCATGCTCTATAAAATTAATGTTATTATTTGACTTCCTACCTTGACATATATTAAATAATTACATCTTATCAGAAAACTTCTTTCATTATCTAATATTTACTTTTTTAAGACAAATCATAATATTATTTTACTTTTACAATGAGAAAAATGGATTGTTATTATTTATATGGAACAACGTTCAAAAATTCTCTCTCTCAAATATTAAAGTCATGTTATTTTATTTCACATATGTATTTATAAACCGTATTTAAAATTTCCTCCACAATTCTACAGCTTGACTCTTGTCTACTTTCTCTATGTAATAGTGAATAGTACAGATTGTCTCCATTTCAAACGATTTTTTAAAAAAAATTCAAATTCTAAAATTTTGTACTTGCTTACAGTGTGTAGTCTTTATTCCATAATTTAGTATACAGAGTGTTGCAGGTTTCTCTCTATGTTAATATATATATATATATATATATATATATATATATATATTATATATATATATAAAAATCTCTCAATATCTTAGGGATTCCGTCTTATTTACTACCCAACGTTTCGAAAAATTTTATTTTCTTTTTCAAGGCTGAAATATGGACATGTTGGTACATTTCATTAATTAACAATTTTTCATACTTACGTGTAAAGTGAGTTAATAAATATTAAAATAGTTCATACTCGGAACAACAAAAAAAATATATTTTATGTATAGATACTTTTTAAGTACTAATTCAAAAGGATCTTTTTGATTTGAAGGAACATTATATGTCACAGTTTGAGTGACAGTTTTTTGGTTGAGACATAACCTAGTTGATGTGTTCAACTTTATGACTTAAGAGACAGTCTTCATTATAAGTAGCATGACTTGTCACTTAATCATGATCCTATGAACAAAGGAAGTCCTATATATCATATATTCTCCCTTGTCAACGAGCGAAAGTTGTAAAGTATAATACTCTCACTAATTACCCCACTCAATCTCACGATAACAAGAGTGAATGTAGTATATACACAACAACTCCGTTATAACTCATTAGTTATATAGATGTTTATATTTATAAGTTAGAAATATCTACAATTTGATTGTTCTTATGTTGTTGGTTAAATGAAAGAAGATACGCATAAGTGTGATTAACATGGTTGCTTTCTCTCTTTTTATTCAGTGACTTTTCATCTAAGGCAGTCTCAAACATTTCTAGGCAGGATCTTTTGTGATAGTGGGATTCCGAATGTATAACCATGATGTTATTAAAATTTGGATGATGCCCAGTTTCTATGCTATGTTCAGCCAAAGCGCATGATTGTTTATTAAGTTTTATGTCACTTTTATGTTGGGTCACCCTGTCTTTTAATACTCTAGATGTCTGTCCATAATACACTTTGTCACAATTGTTACAAGAGAACTTATATACTATATTAGATTTTTTCAATACCGCATCATTATATTTTGTTTTCGTTAAAATATTATTAATTGTGAATCTATACTTATAAGTTAGTTTGATTTGATTTTCATGCTTAAAAACGTTTAAAATATTCGTTGAGATATCCTGTATATATGGAATCGCAGGTTGGTGAATAAAGACACAACATCCAAGGATATCAAGAGGTAACCACTTGGAATGACTCTGGCCTTCATAGCAACAGCGAACGAAAAAGTATCTTCAATATTATAATTAGTAGAATTTTCAAACACCTCTTTGAGGATATCAGCTACAAATTTAGATATGTTGTACGTAACTGAGTTAATTGAACTAACAATTGGTCGAAGAGGAGCATTTTGTTTATGTATCTTTGTAACAAGACGCTATATATGGAAGGATTCCATATATAAGTTCTTTAACAAACAGAATTGTGTCCGTTTTCAATGAAACTCCAAATATCAGAATTGCAAAATATTCCCCATTAAAGATTTCTAATATATTTACGAGACTTAAGGATAAAACACCTACTCTGTATAATACTAACGTACGTATATTTACGAGATACCTTGTGGTCAATGTCAATGCACATATATTGGTCAAACATCACAATGGCTCAAGCAGCGTATAACTTTACACCAGAGTGATTGCCGGTTAGGCAAAAATAGATGTGCTACTGTTGAGCACCATAAAAAAACCGGACATATTTTTGACTTTTCTGGGGTGAAGATTCTTAGTCACTCAAATAACTACAAGAGCCGCTTATTTCTGGAAATGTATCACATAAAAAGACAACAAAAAAAACATTAATTACAAAACTGACACTAAGCAATTAAGTAACATATACTGTAACATTTCAAATGTTTTATAAACCTGTGTATCTTCCATTGAGTATATTCCAAATGAAATGTTTTGCAGACATATTTACTTTCAAGTACTCTATTTACGATATTGTATCCTTTTCAGTGAAAAACTAGCATCAATTAACAATAATTATTTTATATTTTATACAATAACGTTTTTAATCAGTACTGTTTATACAATTTAAATGTTTGTTTCACTTGAGGACGTACTCTATTATCTGTAAGTTATTTTTATTTAATTGTGTTGTTTTGTGAAGTAATTTTAAATTTTTTTTTAAATCATTCCTGATGAAGCTATGAAATATAGCCAAATATTGAATAAATAGATAAAAAGAGATTTATTAGTCTAGTGACCGCAATAACCGGAAAATCAACAAAATATTGTAATATATATATATATATATATATATATATATATATATATATATATATATATTTTAATACATATCCTCTATCTAGATTCTAAAGAAAATATTGAAATAAGGAAAAATGTGCATATTTGGATGTAATACTAGTGATACACACTGTATTATCAATAATTTTAAAGTTTCAATATACAAATAAATTTTGACATTTCAATGTCGGATGACATTAATGCAGAATATACTTTATAACGATTTGAAAACAAGAATGTCAGCAAAATTGCAATTATATTAAAAGAATGAAAATCTCTCTTTGTTATAGGAAAACGTGAATCTATATTTTTTTTAAAAGAAGAATTTTTTGGTAACCAAACGAGAGGAGAATTATTGACATAGAAAGTTGAGTAAGTTGATTTTGATATCCCCACGAGGCAACATCGAAATAAGAGTTGCCTCAAATTTATTTAAAAATATCATAGTAATTTATGTGAATATTATCAGATAATCAAATCCTGCATTGTAAAGCCAGTGCGTGTATAATTCGCTACGAATTGCATCGATAAAGTGCTGGTGATTTTCCGATTTCTAAATTATTAATTCAGAAAGTTGTTCCTGAATTCTAAACACGGTTTAGAATACGAACGAGCTAACCAGTACCTGTTTGGTGCGTCCTGTCCAGTTTATTTACATTATTTCTCGAGAATTAATAGGCCTTTATTAAAAATATATCAAAATTAGATGCATCTTATGGTAATAAATTCGATTGAAATTACAGTAACGTTACTAAAATAAAATTCAACGTCAAGCGAAGATAATTTTGGGATAGACAATTTAAACGGAAATTTGCGTATTTTGACATTGATATACATCAAGTATATAATCAAACATTTTGAACTTTGATAAATTATTTAGCGAGTAGATTTATAATTATAGGTTGTTTTAATTTTAAGGTTGATAGAAAATTCTATCTTTCTTTCTGCGTTTATAATATTTTTGAAAAGTTCTAATTTCTTGTAATTTGTTATTTGATAATATATTATATAAATTTGAATTCCAATCACTCTTTGGTACTCATTTCATATTAATTTCTCATTGTATTTGATAATTTTAAGGCTATAGAAATTTTGATATAATAAGTGACATTTGGTTAATTTCCTGACAGTAAAATCATATATGTCATAAGATAATTTAATTGTCTTATAGTATATTGAACAAACAGGTACTCTAGATTTGGAATAGCGTAATACGTAATTTGGAAAATTCCTTAAAAATTTATAAATTTGAATTATTATTTGAAATCTTTGATCCCTCCCTAAGATAAGAGTGAGTAAGTCGATTGTGTATTGATTTATCTTTCACAATATAAAATTTAATATTCATCTGAGCCGGGCATATTCACAAGAGTGTAGTTACAATCATAAATTGTGACATCAACAAATTAAAAATACATATAGATAAAATCATAATTTAATTA
Source organism: Galeruca laticollis (assembly GCA_963921935.1). Taxonomy (NCBI): domain Eukaryota; kingdom Metazoa; phylum Arthropoda; class Insecta; order Coleoptera; family Chrysomelidae; genus Galeruca; species Galeruca laticollis. The sequence continues at coordinate 125,720,752 of OY998181.1, forward strand.
TAAAAATATCGAAATAAAATAATTTGTCACCCAAACGTGGGGCAAATATTATTAAAGAAAATAGAATATATTATAATATATATGTATATATTAATACAGTTTCTCTATTTGAAATTTGAAAGAAACGTAGAAAATAAGGAAAATTGTTTATATTTGTATGCAATACTTTTGATACACACTGTATTATACGTAAAATCAATAATTTTGGAAGATTCGGTATATATATATAATATATATATATATATATATATATATATATATATATATATAATGGATATTTTTGTGGGGATGTGGCAAGAAGACTCCAGAGTAAATTCTTTCAGATATTTATTCCCGAGCTTTCGAATGATTTTCATTCATTATCAAGGGCTATAAATAATTGGTCAATGTTATCATTAATAATAATTAAATGAAATAATGAATACTTACATAAAATCTATAGCGAATTTTGGAATAGTTGTAAATTTCTATAATAAACTCTTTTAAACATAAATCAATGAAAAACTCAAAAAACAATATGACAATAAACAAAATATTTGATCTTGAACTACTACAATTTTTTATTTTTTTATCATAAAATTAAAGATTGTTATGAATCTTCTGTTCTTTTTTCATAATCTAAAAGATATGCATAGATAACACTAAGGTTATTTAAATCTGTTTTTTTATTTATTACATAATTTTGTTCTGCAATATATGTTGTTTCCAAAAAAGGCGTTTTCTATAATTACTTTCTATTGCTAAGACTTTGGCAGATTGATAATCCATAGAATGGCCTTCATAAAACACGTGTTCCGCTAAAGCACATCTATCAGGATATAATCTACTGTCACTTTTATGAGAGGCGATTCGATTGGTTGGCGATCTTTTACTGTGACCAATGTATTTCTTATTACAGATATTGCAAGGAATCTCATAAACTATATTAGTTAATTTAGTAGTAGGAGTCTTGTCTTTGATCTTACTGAAAATTGATTTTATTGTAACACATTGTTTATTCGCAATTTTGGTATTATGTGGTTTGAATACTCCAGAAATTTTAGGTGTGATAGATTTTATATATGGAAATGAAATATAAGTTGGAGATGTAATATTAGTAGTTAAAATGTCACTGTTTTCTTCGTTTCGTATTATGTCAACAGTAATGTCATTTATATTGTCAGAAGTATTATATAAAACATGTTTCAAAAGATATGAAGGATATGAGTTATTATAGAAAAGTTTGTAGAGTATTTTTAGATTTTTATCGTGAAATATTGGATTGGAAATTTTTAGGACTCTGGTTTTCATCTGTTTAATCAAGTTAATTTTTGTACTACGTCGATGATATGAATGGTAATTTATATATCTCCCAGAATTGATAGGTTTCCTATACCAGTCAATCAAGATATATAAATTACCATTCATATCATCGACGTAGTACAAAAATTAACTTGATTAAACAAATAAAACCAGAGTCCTAAAAATTTCCAATCCAATATTTCACGATAAAAATCTAAAAATACTCTACAAACTTTTCTATAATAACTCATATCCTTCATATCTTTTGAAACATGTTTTATATAATACTTCTGACAATATAAATGACATTACTGTTGACATAATACGAAACGAAGAAAACAGTGACATTTTAACTACTAATATTACATCTCCAACTTATATTTCATTTCCATATATAAAATCTATCACACCTAAAATTTCTGGAGTATCCAAACCACATAATATCAAAATTGCGAATAAACAATGTGTTACAATAAAATCAATTTTCAGTAAGATCAAACACAAGACTCCTACTACTAAATTAACTAATATAGTTTATGAGATTCCTTGCAATATCTGTAATAAGAAATACATTGGTCACAGTAAAAGATCGCTAACCAATCGAATCGCCTCTCATAAAAGTGACAGTAGATTATATCCTGATAGATGTGCTTTAGCGGAACACGTGTTTTATGAAGGCCATTCTATGGATTATCAATCTGCCAAAGTCTTAGCAATAGAAAGTAATTATAGAAAACGCCTTTTTTTGGAAACAACATATATTGCAGAACAAAATTATGTAATAAATAAAAAAACAGATTTAAATAACCTTAGTGTTATCTATGCATATCTTTTAGATTATGAAAAAAGAACAGAAGATTCATAACAATCTTTAATTTTATGATAAAAAAATAAAAAAATTGTAGTAGTTCAAGATCAAATATTTTGTTTATTGTCATATTGTTTTTTGAGTTTTTCATTGATTTATGTTTAAAAGAGTTTATTATAGAAATTTACAACTATTCCAAAATTCGCTATAGATTTTATGTAAGTATTCATTATTTCATTTAATTATTATTAATGATAACATTGACCAATTATTTATAGCCCTTGATAATGAATGAAAATCATTCGAAAGCTCGGGAATAAATATCTGAAAGAATTTACTCTGGAGTCTTATTGACACATCCCCACAAAAATATCCATTACAAATAAGTTGGCAAATAACTTTTTTAAAATTAAATATATATATATATATATATATATATATATAATTGACATTTTAATTTCTGATGACATTTATGCAGAATATATCTAATGCTAGATAGATCATATTAAGATTTGCAAAAAATATTTAAAATTTCAAAATACAGAGGTCTCTGCTAGCAGACTTACAATTATAATAAAAGAATTGAAAATATCTCTTTGTTATTGGGAAACATAAATTAGTATTTTTAAAAAAAAAAGAATTTATCGTAACCACAGGAGAAGAGATTTATTTATTTGAACAAAGTTTAGTGAGTTGAATTTGAAACCCCCACGAGACAACATCATATTTAGAGTTGTCTCATTTTTTTGAGAATATAATAGAATTTATTCATCAGATCATAAAGCCATCCATTATAAAGCCAGCGCGTGCATAATTCGAAGAAGAATTGCATCGTATATAGTGTAAGTGGTTCCAGTTTTATAAATTGTATATTTAGAAAGTATCCAGAATTCTAGATTCGTTTAGAATAAGTACGAGTTGTTCCTGTTTGTAGTTGGTGAGTCCGCTCCAGTTTTTAAAAGTATTTCTTGAGAATTAACGGGCCTTTTGAATAAATGTAAAATAGATGCATCTATAGGATAGTTTTGAATTCAAACAAAATTAACGTTATATATATATATATATATATATATATATATGAAATTTTACATCAAGCGAAGAATTTTTTTTAAATAGACAATTTTGATTGGAGTTTGTGTTATTTGACATTTATACACGTCAAATGTAAATTCGACGATTTGAACTTTTGGTAAAAATATTTAATTAGGTTGCTTTCTAGCGTATAGGTTGTTCCAATTTTAAGGTAATTAGAAAATAAGATCTTTGTTCTTTTATGATATTTTTGGGTAATAATAATTTTTTGAAATTTGTTATCTGATGGTATAATATATAATTTTTGATTCCAACTCACTATAGTATTCATTCAACACATATTTTTATAGAATTGAACATTTTGCATTCAATAGAATTTTCGATATACCCATATATCCATTCATTAAAGGTATAGTATAGTATATCAAATTGTCACCCAACGCGGGGCAATTACACTTATAAGATTGAATATTTAACAATATATAACAATATATATATATATATATATATATATATATATACATATATACCTGTAGTGATATTTTTTCAAAATGTTACTTATTTTTGGAGAATGAATTTCAATAAAAAGGCTATAACTACTTTTATATAGCTAGTGGTTTATTTATTCCTCTCATTGGCAACTGCAGGTACGGCGTCATTGGAAACTGCGAGAACAATATACAAGAACGATTTAAAATGGATATTTTGTAGAGAGTTCAATTGAATAACCCCTAAGCACCAGCATTCTTTGCAAGATATACGTAGGCGTTGTTTGTCGAAATTGTGACTTCTCTAATTTTATAGTACTTCATCAAAGCAGTGCAAACGGGCACCTTACGCGCATATTAGGTTCACAACATTTTTCCTGCTAGCATACGAAAACTACTCACTTAACAAAAAAAAATAATTTTTTTTCAAACGACCGATGAACAGATACTTTCTACCCTCTCCCTAACTTTCCGGGCCCTTTTTCACTAAGGTTTACCATAATTTTGGCAATTTCCCATTTTTTTTGGCTTAGGGGAAGGCATATACTTTTTATATTTGGAGGAAGTGAAGTTTTTGTTGGTGGTGCATAAGCGTGCATTAGAAATGGACTCTACTACCCAAAAAATTTTTCGGAACTTTTTTTTGGGGAGAGTCAACTTCACTTAAAATAATGAGGTTTAGCTAACTAGGGGTAAGAGGATTTTGTTTTTGTTAGTGGTACATATGAGTGCATTAGAAGTGGACTCCGATACCACTTGTTTCTTTTGAAAATTATCATTGGAGGGGGGCCAACTTCACTTTATATATTGAGGTTCGACTAAGTAAGGGGAGGGGGATATTGTTTTTCTTGATAGTGCATATGAGTGCTGTGCTGTGTGATAATACTTGTAACCAATCTATTCATATTTAACAAAATCATCTATGAAATAACTTATATACTAGTGCTTATTAAGTATCTTCTTCTCTTAAAACGTATAAAACCAAATTCAAAAATACGATTCTTTTTATTTTCTAATAATTTAGTTATTAAACTTACCTTTTTTTAAGTAGAAATTCTGTTTTTTTGTTCAATGGAGCTGATCCACTTACAATTTTTTTCAAACAAGACAAATCGTATTGGTTAACTTTAGGTGACTTGGCCAATAAAACTACCAAAGGTGGAGGTAAGCCCAAACTCTCTAATTTGTAATCTTGTATGAGTTTCAAAAATAAATCTTCATCAAATTTGCTTATCACTATTAATTTTATCTGATGGACAATACACGCAAGACCCAAAACAATTCCAGCTCCGTGGTAAAATGGCATTAATCCCAGAGTACCTTTAGGTGTTTCAACAATATCATTCTGTACGGATGCATTTAGATCTTCCAGACATATACCACTGTTCATATAAATGGGATCTCTGAAAATAAATAAATTATTGAAATGTGATGTAAGTTATTTTTTAAATTAGACAATTTTGGTGAATAATCCCGAAAAATATTTAATGATCATTCTTCTCCAATAAAATAGTCTCTATTCATAGTTTACCCCTTCTCAGGATAAAGGAATATCGTGCACATCCGTGAAGTTCCCAATTGTTTTTGGTGGCTGGGTTTTCACCCACCCAGCTACCTGCTTATTTGATTCTGGAATGTAATAGTGAATATATTTGTCATCCAGAGTAACATGTCGACGTCAAAAAAATTGTACTCCAAGTATTGTTCTGAACTATGCATCCGTTGTGTTTTTGGTGAATAGACGCTCTGTCAAATTAATGTTTCACTACAGCCCTATAACCCTTACATCTTGTCTGAAAGATCGCCGCAATTATTTTCACGTGTTCTGATGTAAAATATTCAATTCAGAAGTGACTTTTGTCAACTTTATACATTATTCCATGTTAGTTTTAAATGTGAAATAATAATTTAATATTGTAATAATCAAGCGGTTTTTATAATTTTAGATACTTTTATCTCTTTGTGATAGCACTGGCCAATAGGCTAGTGCAATTACTGAATTTTTAAGTCGCAAAAATAATTGCAGCAAGCAGCGATTAGGTGGAACTTTTAGTTAAAGGTGTAAGTAGCATGATAAAAATAAGTTAAACTCGAGACCCTTGGAAATGGGGGTGGATTTTATGTGTGGAAAACGTATTCTTGAAGTTTCAGGCGGAAAATGACCTCCAAGTGAAAAATGTTCTAAACAAAAATTGTAGATAATAAAAAAAGGACAAACTTTTGTACAGATGATTTTCTTCAACATAACCTCTATTTTCAGCAGAAAATTTCAAAAAACTGATTCTTTCGTTTTTGTACAATATAATTCAATGTTATCTAATCAATTTAGTTACATTTTTTAAATAATAGAAATAAACTGTTATACTTGAATTATTCTGCATTTTAATCATTTTATTCAAACATACCTATATCAGAATACTTACAATAATAATTCATAACGGTTAGGTAGACTATGTTATCAGTACTTTTGATATGATATCATTGGATATAATTATACTACAATTTAATATTTTGTGCATCGAAAAGTATCATTTTCGGGGTTTCTCGATGTTAAGCGGTTTAATGAAAAATAAAACCAAAACCTACAAATGTCATCTTAAAATAGATATTCTAACGTTTAAAATGAGGTAGGCATGAAAATCGAAAACAAGATCAATAAAGTTTTCCATGGAAAATTTTGCAATTTTTTTCGAAAAATTGGAAAAATCGGAAAACCACTAATTTTTCAGTTTCAAAAAATTCATGCTAGTTGAGTATAAAAAAGGAACACTTTTACCAAGTTTGAATTTCCTGCGCGAGAAAAACAAATGAAAAGGAAAAAATTAGGTTCATGCAATTTCCTCATGAAATTTGAGATTATTTTTATACAAATCTCATACAAAAGTTTTTCATTTTTTTATTATCCACAACTTTTGCCTGGAAATTTTTTCACTAGGAGGTAGTTTTCCGCCTGAAATGCCAAGAATTCTTTCTCAACCCCTAAAATACCCCCCCCCCCCCTTCATCTTTTTCAAGAGTCTCGAGTTTAATTCATTTTTATCATGTTACTTACATTTCAAAGTAAAACTTTCACCTAGTTTTTATCATATCATCATCTTATTGCACAAGCCTACAAAGCTAAGCTCATTGGAATACATTTCATTAAGGAATCAGCAAAAGGGCATTCTCATTTGGAGATATTCAATGAAAACAGGATTTACGGATTTACCTAAACTGCAATATTCTAATTTCGAAGCCATGATCAGTAATCATGACACCTTTGGGCATTCCCGTTGTTCCGGAAGATGTCATAATGGCCTGAACGTGAGTTGCTGGATTTCCGTTAAATATTTCAACATTTTCAGGTATAACATTATTTCCTCCTAGTTGAGTTTGAATGAAATCGTCCATTCTTTCAGCATTATTAACGTCAGAGTCAATAACAATTATTTTCTTTATATAATTAAAATCAGCTTTGTTCTTCAGAAATTTATTAAGTGTTTTTTTCGAGCAAAATAGTATTTTTGGTTGTGTCAGTTCCATCACATGTTTTAGTTCATCTTGAACGTACGCCGGATTTATGGGTACTATAACAGCTCCTATAGCTGCCGCAGCCAGGAAAGGGATATAGAATTTAAGATGATTTTCACTACAAAGACCTATAATCGTTTTACTTGTACATCCATATATTCTCAGGGATTCGGCTAAGTTGCAGGTTTCCTGAAGAATTTGTTTGTATGAAATTGTTCTTCCAGTGTGTGCACATACCTAAAACAGTAAGATATCTGTTAGCCCGTGTACATAGAGAATAAGAAGCGAATATGTTTATAATTTATCTTAAAGATAAAAGCAGTTACATTATAAATATATAACAAAATGCAGGATGGTACTACAATTCTACGTTTTGTTGCTTTAATACTTCTGTAGAGCTGTGTGCGAGCTTCTGTTTGATTAAAACATTATTTATCTTTTGAGGATAGCTTTTCGAAGTCGCCATTAATACTTCGATGATCGTGCATAAAAATTGTTTTTCTTCACATTTGAATACTCAACGTTCAATTTTGAGTTTCTGTGAGGGAATTCACGGGTCATCACTACTGCGTCCTGCTCACACCCACGACATATTATCGAATGATTTACTACTTCATTATAGAAAACAAAAATATCTCAGACATGCAATCTTGTTGATAGACTTGTAATTGTCTTCAAAACTCATAAACATTATATCTCTGCATAAACTCATTTGACCAATAGCTAAGAGTCTTCTAGGTATTCCTTGTAGCCGCAAATCAAAGATGAAAGTTAATTTGTAACATTTTATCAGTGGCGCCCTTAGTGTTCTCGAATGTGAACAATAACCTTTATTCGAAGCTTATCAAAAATTGTAAATCGTACAATTGTAGATTCACACGTTACATCAAATCTATTACACAGTCACTTCTTCAGGAAGAGAACTTACGAAAAGATCCACCAACATTTTTATATGAACAACAACTTTGTATTTTTTGTCGGCATATAGCGACTTACTAAATTAACGTGGAAGCTTCATTGACAAAAATAAAAGAACATATTACATATTAGCCAATAGAAGAGATTTGTGCTTAGTGCGTTTTTGATATCGGAATAAAAAGTAAGTTTGTCGATCACCACCTTAGCCTTTCTGTTCTGGGGCACAATAAAACTAAATGTTGCAGTGCTATGTAACCCCGTTAACAATCTAGTCCAAGTTGGGTACTGGAATATAGTAGGATGGGGAATTTCCACAATTCCATGCAAAGAAACGTGTTCTTATTACCTGCAACTCAGCTACGCTCAGCTCCCGTATAGTATACATGTTAGCCGAATGTGCCATATTATTTGTTTGTAAACTAGGATTTACTATATGATAAGAGACTACGTTTATACAGATGATGGTGTAGATTTTACTTTATAGTCCAGTAACTGAAGGTCCAAAACTGTAAATAATTCAGAGAATTATTCACACATAGCTCAATTTGTAGGTCTTCACGGATACTTTCAAACAAAAAAACCTTTAACACGATAGCGACTCAGGAAGGGGCTGAAAATGGCCCCCGCTGAACCCTAGAAAACAGGTTTCCGGCTAATATCTTCCAAAATATGCCAGTCACAAAATTTTTGTTCGGACAAAAAATGAAGATCGTTTTATTATCTACAAAAATGTTCCTTATCATTTTTTTCGAAAACCCAATATTTTTCGAGATAATGGGAGCCAAAGTCTGTTCATTTCCCCGCGGCTGTGCGTCTATGAGTGCTGCTGTCTATGCGTTAACTTGTATAGGCAGGCGGACGAATTGTTCCATATCTCGGGCAAAAATTAACATTTTCCCATGATTCAAAGTTCATCTTAATGGGAAAATCCATAGCTATCATGGCATGTGACTTAACGTCCGTTTTTATTTATTTTTAATTATTAAAAAAGCGGTCAAAGTCTTTTTTCATGATATTTTGAGTACATTTCATCAATTTATTCATATTTATTTTAAATAATAGCCTTTCATGCTAATTTTTATTTATAACGGGACCTTGGGTGGTCGTGCATGATCCAAGAAATTTTGGTGCACGATCTTTCTCGCGTTTTAAAAAAATAATCATTTGTTTATTGCCCTTCTTGAGCCGTTCTCGGCAAGAAACTACTATATCTATTCACTATGAAAATTATGGATTTTTAGACGTCGATTTTTGCGAAAAATATTGGTCTGGCGAAAAAATTGGTCAGGACCTTTATTGTAGATAATGAAAAGATCTCCATCTTTTGTCTGAAAAAAAATTCTCCAATTCCTATATTTTGGCAGATATTCGCGGGAAACCCTTTTTCAAGGGTTTAGGGACCCATTTGGGCCCTCTTCCTGAGTCGCTATCGTGTTAAAGGTTTTTTTGTTTGAAAGTATCTGGGATGAACTGCAAATTGAGCCACGTATGAATAATTCTCCGAATTATTTATAGCTTTCGATATTTTCAGGTCTTGAGTTACTGGACTATTAGTTATTAGGCTTATTTCAGAATGAAATAGGGTTATTGTAGAGAGTAGCATGACGCGACAGCGGACTTCGGAAAAATTTCAATGCAGTTTTTCGTTTTGGTGTTCCCTGATGCCAAAATAACCCCCTGTTCCGAAAGTTATATATATATATATATATATATATATATATATATATATATATATTATTACTATAATATACTTACTATTTTTTATGAAGTTTAGATAATTATAATTTTATATGTTGAAATTTTGTTTTGATGTGGCTAGCTCAGTATTTATAATTTTATATGTTTTGTAATGTATTATTATTTTAGTCGGGAGCATTTAAAGATATATTACCTTTATTTAAATAAAAAGAAACACCTTACTTTTTAAACACATTTAATTTTAAAATAAATAATTTAAATTATATTATTTTCATATAGAACTAATTCTCTTAATATCTATGATATCTGGTTCAATATATATATATATATATATATATATATATATATATATATATATATATATATATATAAACTCGTATATTACACTTGTTTAATTATATTATTTTAATGAATGTTTTATATTTATTTAAATGTTTAACTTGTATATGACACCTTGGACAGCTCTGAAAATTGTTATGTTTATGTAGTTTATTTTAATCTAAAGCCGGAGGCATGTAGACTTTCTCCCTTTGGGTTCTGGACGCCAGTAATTAATTGATTATAATCTTTGTGTTGATTAATTATTATATTTTTTCTGTTATGAGTATTCTATTATTTAAATATTTAATAAATATAACTCTGTTACCTTTTTATTATTATTTTCCAAAGAATTAATTAAATGAGCGATCTTGAGTTAAGTTTATTATGGATAATGAATAAAAATGCCAAACACTGTTAAGAAATCTGTTTAATGAAAATTGTTTGAAATCAAATTTAAATTATGTATCATACAAGAATAGTACTTTTACCGCCACTGTACAATATTCAATCATGCGCTCTGAAATTCTATTAGGCGGAAGCAATGCCAGCGTCTGCGCATAGGACAGCTCACGTACACTTTCAGCTGGTCCAAAGCGAGGAGAAATGTCTCACTCGCGGTCAATGACACAAACACGCTATATTTACAAGATTTTTAAACACACGTAAAATAGAAATTATCAACTTATTACTCAAGAAAACAATACAATTACATATGCAAATTAATATAAAAGAAATTGAAATGAAATAGTGGTGATAATTAAGTGTTTATACATGCATTATGATGAGAAATGGAAGAAGAATGAAACTTATCTGTTAGGTGAATAATAGTGAGATAACATAAAATTTCAATTTTTTTATTATAGAGATTGATTATAGTTCTTAGATATTCATTAATGAAAATTTTATATACAGCATCTTAAAATGCTTAGGCCTTTTTTGTTAAAATTTTGGGATTTATTCAAAGAAACTATTTATTTCTCACTAGTTATCTCTTTGGATCCAAACTAATATTTAGAATACACAGACCTTGAATCCTTTTCTTCGGTATAGCTATGCAATGCGGCTTCTGTAGTCTCCCAATTCTTGACGATTCCTTTTTACAAAGAAATTCACCTTTCTGGGCGTTTTCTCGTTCTCACTAGACTTTACACACTTTATATTTTCTTTACTTAACAACCTTTGATACTATACTTTAATTTTATTCAATTTTTAAAACCAATTTGTCGAAACCTTCCTACACGATGTTATCTGTCCTCAAACCCACGCTAGACTTCTTTTGTTTTCCGAATCAACAAACTTTTTCACACAGGAAGTTCAAAGCCACCTTGTTACTACTTATAACTGACTAATTGTTTGTTTGGGCTTTTTTTAGTTAGAAATATTGAAACAGTTCTTTGAAATGTTTTGGAGGATATTAACAATTATACACACATATGGTTATAGTCTCAAATTTTGCATAATTTGTCCTTTCAACTTATGACAATGATTCATTTTATTAATTTTCCCCATTTTAGAGGTGTTCTGATATACATTAATTACATACAACTTACAATCTAAAAAATCTACTATTGTATATGCAACTGAACAGCTTTAAAACTTTTAATTTTTGCCATATTAATTTTATATAAACTATTAATTAAATCAAAATTTGATTTTTATGTTAAATATTTTATTAGTTACCAATAAATTTATGTTGGCAATAAATTCCCTATTTTCTCGTTACTTCCATTTTGTTAAGCTTCATGTATCCAATATTTAATTGACATTAAATAAAAGCATTTGGATTCAACACTTGTCCGTTTATTTTTAGCTTGATTTGTAAGGCGCATTGACTACGGGATTTAATTTTTAAAGGCATATATTCTATTTTTGAAACGTTGTTGCTTAATTTGTTTGTTCGAAAATACGGTATCATTGTGTTACTAAAGAGGTTTTCCAATACTGTTAATGCTATATTTGGTGAAATTGCAACCAAAGAAACAATTTTCATCCGCATATATAGCTTAGAATGCTTGGTACGATAGGAAAATCTAGGGTAAAAATGGTATATAGCAAGACTGATCCTTGTGGAACTCGTGCATTAAGGTGATATTGATCTTTAGATGAAACCATAAATTACAATTGTAGGTAACTATAGAAAATGTTTATTAGGTTTGTATACCAAGTGTCGCCATGCGATGATGTTTACACGAAACCCATTCTTCGTAACATCGTCCTGTAACTACCGCCTCTAGATCCATGCTGCTGAGAAATTTTTTTTTGAATTTTGATTCACCAGGGTCTGCTTAACATATGTTAAAGTGTAAAGGCTAGGCTAGGCTGCTACGGCAGGTGTAGGCAAGTATGTTCGGGGGTTACAAACTTTAACTAAAGGTGATTTAGCCAGGTAAAAGGCGTGCAGTAAATAGGCTCATTCACGTTAAATTATAAAGTCTGTATAATATGTTGTTGAAAGAACGATTTTATAACAGTATTTATTAAGTAACATCAATATAAAGGGTCTTACATCGTTATCCATGAGCGTGTTAGATACGTACGATTTGTTACAGATTATTTTTGTTGATTGTTTTTTTGTATTATTCTATCAGTATCAGCATACCCACATTTTCATTTTTTAATATCTTTCAATATCCATAAAGTTAACTGCTTGTTCATGTACTTCATTTTCATTAGGTACAGTGAGTTTGTGAAGGACGTTATAAACAAACTACTTGAGACGCCCCTGTATCCACTTGAGATATAAACATAAGACATCAAATAAATACTAGAACTAATAATAGAAATAATCATTATAATCAAGTTGAACTTGGATAATACATATTATCATTTTAAATAAAATTGGTTTGATAAGATACCAGCAAGAATATTTCTCAGAATTAATCACCTTAAAAGTAGCCCAGGGCCTACCCAGGTTGAAGTCAAGCAAGCTGCAATTTGGCATGGTGCTTCATTTTATAGACCTTAAAACATGCTCAAACCCCAGCGATGAAGCATTGAGCCCGTCTCCCCAAAATCACCCTTACAATGGGTAAAAACCGTTTTTTAAAAGCTTTTATTGAACTTGCAATGTAGGTATGTATGTGTGTAACTGTTCGGGTGGAATCTTGCAACTCAATTTTGAGGCATATATCTTCAACCGATTGATCTGAAATTTTGTATACACGTTTAGATTCGATGGCAATGCTTGGTTGGCTGTGTGACGTCATTTTAAATCCAACATGGCGGAACACCCATAGCTCCATAACTTTTTCTTCTGTATGGTGTTCACTAAATTGATTTTCCCTTTAGCAGACGATGCGTCACAACCAGATATAGCGTGGACCCTAAGAATTACGTCCAGGCCCCCATTTTTGTTGTAATGCCGATATATCAGTTATTTTTTTATTTTGACACCTTTCCCGGACGATTAAAAAAAAGCTTTGAAGTGCCACAATACTAATATTTATCCAAATTTTAGTGCCAGTATGAACCGAACCCTCAAGCTCAATTAATTATACCTGATATTAGGTAATAATAATAATTACAGTTAAGTGCTTCTCCCATATGATCGCCACTAATAATTCACGTTTTTTTTCAAATACTCAACTACTTTTTCGTTCACAAATTTTTCCTTAAAATGCCTTTTTTTCATTTATAAAGAAATAGAGGGATTTTCTGAATAATTAAATAATTGATAGTTACGCCAATGATGCCCTTAACATTTTTTAGTTCTGTTTGATAGGAAATTTTCATCTTCATAATTTTTCTCTTCTGATATTTTTTTCTAAAATGCATAGTTTTATATTTATTAACAAAAAAAGTGAAGAACCTGAAAACCACCCCTTAAATGGGGTCACATTTAAGGGATGGTTTTCAGGTGAACGGCTCAGTGCCTCAACACTGGGGTTTTAGAGGACCTTTAGCACCTTAAAACAAAGTACCTCACAAGATTGCAGCTTGTCTCTAGTTTGTTGAAGGTCACCCATATAAAACTATGTATCGGGCCTGGCCTAAAATATAAATGTAAAAGATCTGAATATGGATTTATATGTATAAACTGTATATAAAATATTCAAAATATAATTGAATAAAATAAACTAAAAATAAATCTTGTGGTTGTTAGCTCAAATATAAAACTATTTTCGTTGTGTGACATGCCATTAGTATTGAACATAATCTTTAAAATGCGATTACTCTTCTTCATTGTTTATTCAAATATTCATTCACCAGTCGCGCCTTATCTTGTGTTACCATTCGCTGGTAACAATTTGGCGATGTTTTAATCGACAAAGCACTTAGTAGAAATTAGTGCATTTATTGCCATATATCATTCTTCCGGTTCTGGTTCCGTTTAATAAGATAAGAAATAGAACTGTGAGTATACTTTTTCAAATACTACGATGCTACATCCATAAAAAGCATTGAATAAATGGTGGGAAAAAGGATTGTACATCTGAGCTGTAACCAAAATATATGCAATGGACAGACCGCGGCTTTATGTCGGGATAACACCTAATTGTAAAAACAGCAAACGAGAAAATCTTTAAATTAGAGAAAATATAGAGATTCGAATATCTTGGAACAATTATAACAATGAGCTAAGTAGCAACCAGGAAATCCAAAAAGGAATAATGAACGGAAATATATAAATGCATTTATGTATTGAACAAGTCACTAATGTGTGAACATGTGACAAGAGGGAATGAAGTGAAGATTTACAAAACTGTAATAAAGCCCAAGCCACTTATGCGTTTGAAACCTAGACACTAGACAAAAGATAGCAAGAAAGTATTGGAAAGGAAATATCCAAAAATATATATGGAACTACAATGCATAATGGTATAAGGTGAAAAAGGACCAACAAGGGTCTAAAAAAATATACAGGGGTGATAAGTGAGCAAAGATAAAGATGGTTAAGTTTACGTAGAATGGTAAAAAAGAGACTACCAAAAATCCTGCAAAAAAATCTGTCTGTTCTTCTAGTGAAAAATAACTACTTTATTGGCTATATGCCTCGACGTACTCAATTACATCTCCTTCAAAGAACGTGACGTCGATCAGCTTTCTTGTGATACAGACATCTCTGATGCCTCAGAATTAGAAGAAATCTTTTAAATTACGAAGTGTGTCTAAAATATTGTAGATGGACAGATCGATTCTACTATTGTTACAGCAAATTTCTATTTTAATAATAGGTATTGTTATAACTTGAAAATCAGTTGATAAACTATCACCTTCCTATGAAAGAGCTATAACTAGTAACATCTACCCCGACCAGTTCAATCGCGTAGTAGACATTTATATCGCGCCAGTAGTTTAAAGGGAACTGGTCTAAACTACCAAACCCTTCGATGGTTGAATCTTTGATAGATCTAACAATTACCCACTAATACTTAATCCCAATCGTTATGAAATCTCACGTACTAATTTTTAATAACACACAGAATATTCCAAATTAGAAAAATTGCTGTTTACAGCGATAGCACCAAGACAAGTAATCATTTTTCTCGGTATAGAGGTATCTTATATTAATTAAGTGGATCGTTTACCTTAGTAGGTTCAGGTTTATTGACTGGACGTCTCCGAGTTGGTTTTTATAAACAAAATATGGTAGATGAAATCTCACACTATGTTCTATTGACGAAGAAACAAAATACATAAGAGGTCACCATAATGCAGCTTATGTTTGAATACAAGCGCTCACATAGGTCTATTGATCTACAAAATTATTCTCTTCCTGAATGGTTTTTGTGTTCTAGACATACAAGAATTAGTTCTCGACAATCTCCTTCTACGGCTCTGGACATTTTTTTATTTGCTATTAGCGTTAGATTAATAGGACGTCGGAGTATTCTACATTTGAATACATTTTGATTATTAATGGTACTTAGCAACAATATTCAATGCTACTGATATTTCCGTATTAAATATCAATAAATGTCAGTTTTTCATAGCTAACTCAGACAAAATCATTTTGAGGTTTGCGACCAACCCTATATTCTAATAAATAGGTAATTGTTTTTTTAAAATACTTCATACCAGCATCAATTATTACTTCATCAGTTTCAAATAAAAATATTCCGAAAACGGTACACAGTATAGAGTTTTACCAAGAGCGCCTTTTTTGATAGACTACTACTGGTTTTCCCTTGGGGATATTGCTTATGCGATAGATGATGTCGTTGATCCTCTTCTTGATTAAGTACGGACCTTCCCATGATTACTGTAATTTTGGGGAACATCTTTTTCTCCTTGTCGGGTTGTGTAACCATATTTTGTACCCTTCTTTGAAACTGCCTTCTGCGGCCTGCGTATCGTACCGTTTTTTCATTCTTTCGCTGACAACTTGAAGATTCGTTCGAACCAATTCGTGCACATCGTCCATCCTGCTCAACTGAATCACTTAACCTTCTCCTGTTAGATCTTCGCCAGGCCGACAGCCAAATTCCAGGTCACAAGGAAGCCTTCCTCATTTCACGTCCAAACAGGATTTTCGGAGGTGTTTCACCCGTGGACCCATTTATGGGTGATCGATAAGTCAACGTAAATAGGGAAAGATACTGGTCATACTCTCTCTGGTAGCTGGGAACTACTTTGGACAGGTATTTTTCCAATTGTCCTGTTCATTCTCTCGACCATTCCGTCTGACTAAGGATGCAACGCTAATCTTCATTCTCGAAATTTCTTCCTTGTTCACTGTGGACTTCCAAT
This sequence comes from Galeruca laticollis, assembly GCA_963921935.1. Taxonomy (NCBI): domain Eukaryota; kingdom Metazoa; phylum Arthropoda; class Insecta; order Coleoptera; family Chrysomelidae; genus Galeruca; species Galeruca laticollis. The sequence goes on from OY998181.1 coordinate 125,737,498, forward strand.
GGCACTCCGTATGGGCTGATACATTCTTTCACCAGTACATCCGCGACAGTGGTGGCCTCTCGATTCCGGATCGCGTAAATTTCCATCCACTTTGTGAAATAATCCATTACTACCATGATGTATTTACCTCGATTCTCTGTCGTCGGAAATGGTCCAGCGATATCTAAAGCATTCTTTTCGAAAGGACTTCTAACCTTATATGGTTTCATGGGGGCCTTTCTATTGCGATGTGGTCCATAACTCGTAGCACAAGTAGTATATTTCTAACACCAGTCCTTCACATTGTTGGGATTTGGACCTAAAGGCCTGGGTCCAACTCCCAACAGTGTTGCTTCAAAGGAAAAATCACACAAAAAGATTAAATTAAATTATTAGTACTCGTGGCTACATCTATGAGACCGGGGCAGTAACGCCCAAGTCCTAACACTTTGTTAGGGAGGAATCTTTACTAGTTCAGTTAACAGTAAATTAAATGGCAGACGCGCGCGATGTCATCTGCGCGTCACACAGAGAAAGCTGCTGTCTTAGCTCGTTTTAACGTTGAGCACTTTCGATATTATTTCGGATTCGTTCCTTTCGATTTCGATCCGCAAGTGGATCGAGTCACACGGATTCGTTCCTCGGAACGATATACCTACCTTAAGCTCTAGGTAAGGTAGCTGCAGCACTGAACGTGAACAAAATTGATTGGTTGTGTTGATTACTGATGATATAGGATTGGACAGTTGAATTAAAATGAGAGAGTATTTGCATTTGCTGCAATTGCCGGTAAGTAATAAAACAAATAAAAATAAAATTAAACTACTGTCAAGCCAACGAATTTAATATATTAAAGGTAGAAACCAAAAATTATTAAATTAATTATTAAATAGGCAATAAAAATGGGCAACTTCTTAAATAAAAGAGTGACAAAAAACAAAAACAACAAACAAAAATTGAAATTTTCTTTAGGAGAAAACTGATAACGACAGAGTATCACAACCTCATGCATTCGTTTTCTTGATATTAGTTCCTCAAAACGACTCTGATCGAGAAATTGGATTCCGGTCGGATTAACACATCACTAGCTCGTTTGTTAAGATAGAAAGAAAAATGGCGCTGTTGTTGTACTCATGCTCTTAAAAGTAAGAACAAGAAGCCAAATGTTTTTTATGTGTTACCCAATTAATCTCTCCACCCTAGAAGGGAGAAGGAGAACCACGATTATCAGTGTATTGTGCTTAGAACTGTTGATGTTATATGTGTTAGAATTTTGTTTATTACACATTTTTTGTTCCTGATTGACATCCGCATTTATCACAATAAAGTTTTTAGAGAGCCAGCGACTTTTATTAAAAGCCCCAGCTATCGAAGGTCTCTTTGTTTTCCAACACAAGGGTGTTGGCATTCGATCATAAGAGATGCCTGCAGATTAAATGGTTTCTACTCATACATCGTTGGAGCTGTTCATCCAATCAAACCTTTCACGAACTCGCTGAAGAGTTTACTTCACTCCCCGATGATCTCCCTATGGACTGTCGTGAAACTTTCTCAGTACCTCTGCTACTCTCGTTCTCGAGATAATTATCTATCTTTTCATCTCGGAACCATAATCGTTTTCAAGACTCTTTTCAACAGGCCTTCTTCCAGGACAAGGGAGTCCCGCTGAGCCCAATATGCCTTAAGTGTCGGTGAAAATTTTGACACTTCTTGTCAGATAGGTCGCCGATTTTCTTCCTTCCATTGCCGAATCATCTTTAGATGAGGATAATTCTCCTGATTTTCTCTGATCGGGGAGGGGGGGGTGAGCATTCTTCTTTGACTACCGCAATTCTGGAAACTGCAACTTCCTTAGATTGCGCCTCGTTGCAGTGAGAACAGTCTACATGGCATGGCTGCCTATACAGAGAATCGGCGTTTCGGTGATTTACACCAGCTCGATGTTCGCCCCTGTCTAGTTTTCCCTGTGACTAGATTTCTTGGATTACAGGAGTTCTAGGGTGCTTAGGCGAAGGGCGTACATACCCAGCTCGCCACAATACAAGCATCTGATATTTTTGCCTTCTTGTCGTTCATACTTTTTATCAAACTGACGAACTGGTTAAGTCCGTCCTCGTCACCTTATTCTTGGATGGTCCCGACTTTGTTATATCTCGAAGCCTTCGTGGCTGCTTCATATTCAAGAGCAGCAGTTAATGCATCGACCAATGTTTTGGGATGGGTCAAACGAAGCATCCTCTGTATATCGGGGTCACGTAAGCCATCAATAAAGACCTGGATGTCCAAACATTACATCATGTTCTCTGGTGCTGATGGATAAGCAAATCGGACTAGTCGGGCTAAATCTATTTCATACTCTTGAAGAGTTTCATCACTTTTCTGCCTTCGGTTCTTCAGCTGGGATTGGTACAAATGATCTAGATGTTCGTGACCATATCGTATGTCTAACCTCGTCTTCAGCTGCTCGAAGTCATCCGTTTGTTCCAAAGGTATCGTCTGAAGTACATCTAACGCATCTCCCCGAAGCGCGATAGTTACGTTCACTGCCTATTATCTGCCAATATCTTCTATCCCTATTTCTGGCTTGCCGGGTTTTATATGTTCAATATTCTTTTCTTCTACTGGCGTGTCTTGTGTCCTTAAATCTACCATATTTCTTTCTTACTCCTTGATTTTCTCGTCTATCGTTGTCATCTTATTTTCAATGTCTGATTTTATTTTATCGTTCATCGTTGTCACCTTATCTTCCATATCCGATTTTAGAGACGAAATTTTATTTTCAACGTCAGCAACAATGTAATTTTTCATTAATAAGATATCGGCAGAAATATTGTCCATATTAGCGGAAATATCGTTCTTCATGGTTGGAATCTTTTAGTCCATATTAGCAATATTCAAAATGAAGGTTTACCAATGGGAAGCCCTATATCACCTATTTTAGCAAACATTTTAATGGACAGTTTATAAAGAAAAATCTTCGAAAGTAATATATCAAAAAATATTTTATTTTGGTATAGATATGTAGATGACATATGAGCTTGTTTCATAGGTAGTGAACGACAATTAGATATATTTTTCAACCACATTAATAATTTACACCCAAAAATTAAATTTATATTAGAAGTTGAAGAAAATAACTCAATCAACTTTCTTGATATGAAAATTCAAAGAGTTAATAATGTACTTGATTATTAAATTTTCCGAAAACCAACACACACTGATGTGACAATTCCATATAGTTCGAATCACCCCATGTCACATAAACTAGCGGCATATAATTCAACGATACATAGAGCATTTTCAGTTTCTATGAAAAAATGTAATTTTGATAGAGAGATTAATACAATTAGACAAATAGCAACATCCAACGGTTACCCATTACATATGATAAATAAACTAATTAATATAAAAGAGGAAAAAGTAGCATTATAACTAATATTTCCTAAACAAACTGAAGACATAAAACCTTATAAAACCATCACATATCCAGGAAATATTTCTAATAATATTTCAAAGATAATATCTTTAGCAATGAATACAACAATTTCTTTTAAAACAGAAAGTAACGTGAGTACAAAATTGTTAAATGTAAGAACAAAAATACCACCATTAAAGAAATCAGGTATATATAAACTCAAATGTCTAAAATGTAATGCTGTCTATTTGGGTCAGACCCTTAGAAATTTTGAAATCCGATACAACCAGATAAATCCCATTACGCAAAACATCTACTTGACACCAATCATTCATTGAAACCGAACACTAGAAGTACTACATATTTGTGATAAGAAACAAGAACTGGATTTACTTGAAGAGTTGGAAATTAGAAGACATTTAAGAAACCCACAATATGAATTCGTCAATGAACAGATAAATCTAGGGAGCTCTCCACTATTAAACTGTCTTCTTAAGTGATAATTATAAAGATCAGCAGATATAGTTTTCGTGATTTTCTATATCATTGCACAGTAATACTGATCTTAATTGGAAAAATGATATCCAGGATATATCTGATTTCAAAATAAAAATTGATACGCTATTGGTCGGTTTGTTTTAAAGACATTATCGGCTTTTTTATATATTTTTAAACTGGCTTGGGAAGAAGTATACATTAGGCTAGGAACACTGCAGACCGTGCCATCTATAGAGCCTGTCGAGTAACTAAAATCGGTAGATAATTCCAAAAAATTAACGAAAACTGTAACGTCGTTAGTAATGAAATTTTATTGATTTTTATTACTGCGTATGCGTGATGTCATATTGCTCGTCCCCACAGTTTATCTCTTATATTGTTATCGCTTCTTAGTTCAAGCGTTGAGGGTATTATAAGGTTTCGGTATTTTGGTGTATTTTTTAATTGCTATAGTGTAATATTGATCTGTTGTTTCATTGCTTTATTGTTATTAATTGAAAAGACAATGTCAAAGTGTATTCTGAAGGAGTTTAATAAGTGGTGTACTCGGTAAGTTTTATTGAGAAAATTTGATCATTTTTTCTTTCTCAATTAACAACCATTTTCTTTATTTTTATAAAACACAGAATTTTTACTAATTTAATCGACAGCTTTAGAGAGCATGGTTGTATTTTATATTAGCTAAACTGAAAATTGTTGCATTACTAAAGTAAATATTTCTTTTTACAGTTTTGTTCCTCCAACCCAGGAATATAAAATTAATATGGCTGAAACACAGTGGTCATAAATCATCAAATTTGTCGACGAGGAAACGATGGAGGATATGTTCCCTTTATTTTCAAAAACAGTGTTTCTTTAGATTTGAGAAAGACGAAGGGAGGTTATTAAGACAGTTTGATTTGCCTTCCCATGTGAGTGGAAATTAACAAAAATTGATGGTAAGTTTTATTGTATTGTATTCATATAATTTTGGACATTTTAAGATGTAAATTGAGTGAATGAAAAGACGAGTACTGAGTGTGTATTTTATTAAAATTCCATCTAAGCGCTTTCAGCCACTAGGCCATTCTCAAAGCTGTCATCAAGAGAAAAACACAACAGGTTTCAAAAAACATCAAACCCTGTAACTGCTACATACAATGAAATAAAATGTTTGATGTTACGTCATTATTTAAGTAAAATTTGTTCAAATTACCCTATAAAGAAGGTGTACAATTATAATTCAAATAATGAAACGTCTAATTTGAAATTATTAACTGAATGATATGTGTGTACACCCTATTTATAGAGTAATTTTAACAAATTTTAGTTTTATTTCATTCTATCTAGAAGTTACAGGGTTTGATGTTTTTTGACACCTGTTGTATGTTTTTCTCTTGTCGACAGCTTTGAGAATGGCCTAATGGATGAAAGCGCTTAGCTGAAATTTTGATAAAATGACACACTCAGTACTCGTCTATTTATTCAATCAATTTATATTTAGTGTGTACACCATACTGAGACAATTCCATTTTAAAATGTACCCATTGAAAAAATAATTATCTGGATTTTATTTTATGCTATAGCTATTCCCTCCAGCAGCTATGGGATGGAAGGTATTGACCCCTTGCCGATTTTTATATCTAGCCCATGGTATGACAATTTATGGGAAATGAATGTGAGTATTAACTTTTGTTGAGGCATTACGTCTAAGTATTTGGTCTAGCGATAACCCAAACACAAAAAAAAATCAAGAATTCCTAGAAAAATCGAAAACTCCAGAAAAAGGAATTTTAAATAACCAATAAAATTCAAACATTCAAACATTTTTTGATATTTTTGGCTTAGTACAAAAATATGTGTGAATTTATTATTTCAATCGTAAGCGCATTTTGTTTTCTTTTGTTGATATAAATGTTCAAACAGATTTGTTTGTTCACTTATTTATTGTTGTTATTTTGTGTGTTTACTTGTAGAAGCTCAACCAGAAATGAGAAAGGACTTTCACAAGACGGCGGGATTTTTAAGAGCCCTTAAGAAACATTTCATCATTCATAGACTGCCAGGAGCTGCAAAGTAACTTAAACTGCCTTATGCGATAGTTTCATAAGAACGGAATGCTTTTAAATATAGAAATTAACAGATATGCAATAAACTAGGCTTAAGCTTGTGATATAAAGCTATTTAATACTTCCAGTAAAGAAATAAAGATGTGATTTGAGTGGAAATGAAATGGTAGATATATTATTTTAAATTTTGTACAGTCACAAGTGCTGTTTAGCACTCTTATATGTAATTACTTGGCACCTGATATTTACAGAGCTGGGCAGTCTTCAACAACTTTTCCTTTAAAAGTATTTCAATTACTTTTGTTCTAACATTCACAGTAATTATACTATGTTTATTTTTAATGTTTTCTTTCACAGAGAGTTGCCAAAATTAGTAGTTAACTACTCATTGCTAACACTTTTTTTGATTAAGTAAATAGCAGTTATGCTCCACTAGGTTCTCCATCTCTGTGTGTTTATAGGATTATAATAAATAAATAAATTGATATCATAAATAATTTTCTACTTTTATCTTGATTTAAAATAATTTAAAAATCTAATGATACTCCAGTCTAGAATGTATGTTACTCAAATTATTTTTTAATGATTGCATTGTTTTTACATTATAGTTTATTTATTGTCATTCTGTTTGTTAAGAAAAGAACTTTGTGAAAGAAATTATTTGTTGTGTATTTTTATACCAAAATAAATAAACTGTTTATATGATTACTGTTTTAGTTTTTCCAATTTAATTAATCATTTATGGTCCATCATTTGATATTTCATTTAATTTAACTCAACATCTAATAATTATTGAGTTAATGAAATGTCAAATGATGGACTATAAGTGGTTATTTTGAAATAAAATAATTAAAATACAGTAAATTTGAACATACCGCCAAAACCTAAAATTACAGAAATCTTCTTAACATCACCCAATTGTTTAGTCGACAGGCTCTTTAGATGGCGCCACAATCAGTGCCTCATCTATCTGTGGGTTATCTGTGGTATACATATCTTATCAACGGGGTCACATTTTATTAAACGTTATTAATGAGATGACTGAAGGTACAATTTCACGTGACGCTGGAATCTCTGATTTTGACGCTCAAACCGGTGGTCACATGACTAAATGTGCAGTTCTAGTGTCGCTTTAGGAAGTTCGTTTTAAACCAACTTTCAGCGTCGATTTTCAGCTTGAATCAGTGTTGCCAGATGAAATATATATATATATATATATATATATATATATATATATATATACAGGGTGTCCCGGGACTAATGGGAAAAAAGTCAGGAGCGTATAATCTGAGCCAAAATAATGTTAGTACTTCATATAAACTTTTTCTATGCAGGCCCTCGTTTTCGAGTTATAGGCCTCCCAAGTTTTAATTTTGAATTTGGTTTTAACTTTTATTTTTTGTACTAGTTATTTGATCTTCATAAAATTTACGGCAAAGCTATAATGTACGTGTATGTTTATTTTGGAGAGGTGAATAGATTTACAGTAGTCCCTTGAAGCCAGGGACGGACTACCCGCAATGGTTAGTGATCAAAAAATTTTGCAGGGTAGGCACACCCTGTATGAAATTATCGAAATTGACTTCCCCACACATTAAGCTAACGAAAAGGTACTCTTGTTGGAATTCGATAAAATAAGCCGTTTGGCTAATATTTACAGTTTTATTAATGCACTACGTACCAATTTACCTAACTAACTTATTAATATGATGTCCAAGATTTACACCTTTACTACAACAAAATAATTTAACGATAGCAGAAGATAAAAAACATTAACGACTTATTAATGCGAAAGTTGGTAAAAACTTTTTAAAAGTGTTTTTACCGTTTATCATGAACCATAGGATTAGTTGTCAAACGTTGTGTAGAATAGTTCGTCGTCAATAATTCATAAGTCCTTAATTTAACAGTTACAATGGTAGAATTCACTTTTATTGAGTGCGCTGATATACATTTAATATATGGACTGGCTTCTCGAAACTGTTTAGAGGCCAGAAGGCTTTATGCAGAGCATTTTGCAAACAGAGCATCGCCAGACAGACGAATGTTTGAGCGTATTGATCTCAGCTTACGAGAAACAGGTATGAATAAGAAAATGTAATTTTCTATGTATACAAAACTAAATTTTAAATTTCAGGAAGTTTTTTGCCAAAAAAGTGCAAAAGGTCCAGTACAAAGCGTACATACAGTGACAGTTGAACAAGACTTGTTAAATGCAGGTGATAATGAACCATCAACGTTTTTCACATGAAAAAAGTACACAGTATGACAGTGGCTGGCTATCCTGCACGACTTGAGTATAGCCAGTGGTTTCTGCGACAATAACATGCAGACAATACATTTATTAGTAACGTTCTCTTTACGGACGAATCCGGTTTCACCAGAGATGGAGTCATTATTTCTCATAATATGCATTTATGGGATGATGTGAATCCACATGGCATTATCCAAACTAGGAACCCGCATAGATTCATGGCTAATGTTTGGGCAGAAATAGTTGGCAATCATTTGATAGGGCCATACTTTATTGACGGTACTTTGACCGGTCAGAGATATTTGGAGTTTTTGCAAAATGGGTTATGGAACCTGTTTGATGATGTGCCTCTACAAACTCGTAGGAATTTATGGTTCTTGCATGATGGGGCCACTCCTCATTTCAGTTTAGATGTACGACAGCATTTACACACCAGGCTTCCTAATAAATGGATTGGTCGTGGAGGCCCTTTTCAATGGCCACCGCGATCAGGAGACGTTAATCCTATGCATTTCTTTCTCTGGGGTTATCTCAAAAGTAAGGTATACGCAACACCTGTGTAAATAAGGCAAGATTTAATAGACAGAATTATGTTACACTGCAATGTTATTAGAAGTAATATGGGATTGCTCTTTTAAGTGCAAAGAAACAACCTTCGTAGACTTAGAATGTGCGTGGAAGTGGGAGAAGCTCATATTGAACATTTATTAGAATAACGTTTTTTTTGTTGTTGTTTAGGAATTAGTTTTTGTCAAATGATTTATAACTTGTGTTTTTTGAGGTTATCTTAATGGTTTAATAATGTTGTGTTCGTAATTTTGATTAAAAGCAACTAACTACGTTGTTACCGTACCTATTTAATTCCCATTAAATAAGTTCTCAACGTTTTTATCATCTGCTATCATCAAATTATTTTTTTGTAGTACTGTAGGTAAATCTTGGACATCGTATTAATAAGTTAGTTAGGTAAATTGGTAGTTAGTGCATTATTAAAACCGTAAATATTAGCCAAACGGCTTATTTTATCGAATTCCAATAAGAGTACCTTTTCGTTAGCTTAATGTGTGGGGAAGTCAATTTCGATAATTTCGTACCGGGTGTGCCATCCCTGCAAATGTTTTGGATCACTAACCATTGCGGGTAGTCCGTCCCTGGCTTCAAGACACAACTGTAAATCTGTTTAACTTTCCAAAATAAACGTAGACGTACATTATAGCTTTGCCGTAAATTTTATAAAGATCAAATAACAAGTACAAAAAATAAAAATTAAAACCCAATTCAAAATTAAAACTTTGGAGGCCTATAACTCGAAAACGAGGGCCTGCATAGAAAAAGTTTATATGAAGTAATAACGTTATTTTGGCTCAGATTATACGCTCCTGACTTTTTCCCATTAGTCCCGGGACACCCTGTATATGTATATATATATATATATATATATATATATATATATATATATATATATATATATATATATATATATATATATATTATATATATATATATATATATATCCTCAACCATCTTAACAAAACCATGCCAACTGTGGTTTAAAAATACCCAACATGTTAAATTAAATGTAACAAAACATGTACAAATAAACTTTTTATTATAAAATGCATAAAATTATATAAAATCAAAATACAAATTTTTCAATGCACATAACAACTTCAAAATAAAAACAGTCTTCTATATCTCGTCACAAACAAACAGAACATAATTTGGTACCTTACTTAATGAAAAGTGAGCAAATTTACTAGGTTTTCACTTTCCACCATCAAATTTTAAAATCCCTACTAATTTCGTCTCCACGTTAAAAAATCCTCAATTTAAGGAAAATTCGACACCTTTAGCAACACTGGCATGAACTGTGTTATTCCATACACAAATGGAATTCGTATTATTTGCTCTATGGTTTATTTATGTGTTAACAAAGAGTATATACATATTGAGTAAAATGAATGAAGAATTGAAATCTATAATTTATATTTAATCCTTTCACTTGTGCTAAATAATGTATATTCCGATTATACCATTCAGTATATTACTTTTCCGCCAACCTATTTAATATGCGAGAAAAGTATTGGTTTACCCACAAAAAAGTTAGAAATTTGAAATTTTCACGTTATCCATCAACAACAACACGAAAAAACGGTTTTTAGAAAAAAAATCCTGTGTGTATGTCGTCGTCGTCGTTGTCGTCGGTCACTTTTCCTTGCAAGTCTTGTTAGCACGATACAGCCTCCGGAGTGCAATAAGTCACCAATTTTATGATGGAATATTGTTAAGGACATTTCACAGATGAACCCTATTGATTTTCAGCTCACCAGAGCCAGTACAACGGGTGCTATGGTACTTAAAGTACGACATTTTGTCGTTTTTCGAGAAATTTCAGTTTGTTAGCACGATACAGCCTCCGGAGTTCAACAAGTCACCAATTTTATAATTGAATATTATTCAGGGCATCTCACTGATGAACCCTATTGATTTTCAGCACACCAGAGCCAATACAACCGGTGCCCCAGTACTTTAAGTAAAATATTTTTGTCATTTTTGGAGAAGTTTCAGTTTGTTAGCACGATACAGCCTCCGGAGTATATACAAGTGATGAATTTTATGATTGGATATTATTCAGAGCGTCTTAAAGATGAACCCTATTGATATTGAGCTCACTAAAGCCAGTACAACGGGTGCTGTGGTACTTGAAGTACCAAATTTTTGTCATTTTTGGAGAATTTTCAGTTTGTTAGCACGATACAGCCTCCAGAGAGTATACGATTGATCAACTTTATGAATAAGTATTGTTCAAGGTGTCTCACAGATGTACCCTATTGATTTTCAGTTGACTAGAGCGAGTACAGCGGGTCCTATAAAACTAGATATACTAAATTTTTGGTTATTTTTAGAGAAATTCCGGTTTGTTAGCACGATTCATCCCCCGAAGTGTATACAAGTAACAATTTTATGATAGAATATTGTTCAGGGCCACAGATGCGGAAAAGTTAGTTTTAATCTTTAAAACCGTTTATTTTTGATGATATTCTGCAACATATTTTCCATATCGATCGTTATTTGACATTTTTACACTTGTTTATCAATATAATTATTAACAGAAACAATTAAATTTAGGTTGTATATGTATTTTATTTGCAACACGCTCCAATTTTGACGCTGGAATACCTTTTTCATGGAAGCTACAAATTTGAGCGTTCCATTTAGTCATGTGACAGCTTTTGACGCTCATTTTTTGAGCTTCCAGCGTCACGTGAAAATGTACCTTAAGGAAAGTGAAATAATTGTTCGTCTATTGCCTCCTTATCGCTTTGAATTTAAATCGATGGAGTGTAAGTGGTCACAAAAGAAATAATATATAGCCCGTTATAACATAATATTCTACTGTTATTTTATTAATCACAGTAAAATTCAGATTGACAGGACATGAACATAAAATTTGTAAGGATGACATTATGGTAGAAGACTAAATATGATACCAATTGAATAATCACAATATGTTGTCTCCTAAAAACCTTAATAATTGTATTCCTAACGTACCCAATGGTTCATAGTCAAGGTGATAAATCTAAAATAATATGCAGCCTTACAAAAGTAGTCGTCAGTACAAATTTATTATACTAAAACGCCAAGTGAACGAAGTATCATTTGCAACGTAATGGGGTTAAAAACTTAATCTACAATAATTAGTACTATAATTTTTTTCCTTATCTGTCATGAAGGACGACGTACAAACTACAAGAATCTACATTTGTTTGTTTTTCATGTTTACTCATTTACTTTTCTTTTTTAATTTTTACAAAATAAATAAACCGTTTATTATATTATTAAGCAAAAAAAGGAACTAACATTTTTTTATTTCTAGTAATGTCGCCAAATACTTACCATCACTTCATCTGTAACATTGTCTATTAAATCCTGTAAAATAAATTTTCCCAGACAATCTGTAGGTAAAGGTTCATTAGGCTCTGGTCCATGAATAACGTGAATATCATCTTCAGTCGTCATTTTACTAAGCTAGTAACAAAATCGTCTCAGCTACAACGTAAAACTGAGTGAAGTTACATCAACTGTGAACTACAACGATAATACGTAGATAATCGAACAGGAGCGGCTTTTTAAAATAATCCGAAAATGTTTATCTCAACAGGTAGTAAAAGCAATAACAAAAGCAATAATTATATAATTAGTAGTTGCAAACAACTGCTTCGCTGATTTTTCTTATTCATGTACATGGTGTCCCAACGAAGGAGTAATAAGTTTCTAAAAAAGTGGTGAGCTACGTAAACATTGATTTCAAGGGAGACACATTTTACCATAATACTTGTATACGTAACGTCACCCCTCTAACCTATACAGTTACCCCCTTTAAAAAAAATTAATTGCAAGGAAGGTCGAGTGATACCTCTTTGAATTCTCTTTACAATCGTATATAATTTTTTATAAAATTTATCAATAAGTTTTTGAAATAACTGTTTTAATAATTTTGGATTTTAAAAATAAAAATACGAAGTATAGAATTTAAATCATCGTATTGTTTCGAAACAGCACACTGGTATAGTCACTGAATCCGACTGTTCAAATAAATTAGTAAGTAGCCATACCGTGTGTTTAAAATTTATCCTACCCGTGATAAAAACATTTTAATAAATAAGAAAAACATTACATTGGTGTCAGAAGTAGGATAATATAAATAAATTGCTACGTAAAAATGGCCAAGAGACTATGTGATCTGAAAGTGACGGAATTAAGAGCAGAACTGGAAGATCGTGAGTTGGAAACGTCCGGCAAGAAAAGTGAATTAGTAGAAAGACTTGAAGTGGCACTGGAAAATGACGGCTTTGATCCAGAAACAGTTTTGTTTAATGACGAGGCTTCCACCTTAATCTCGTCAATTTCTGCTAACATGGACGAGAAAATTTCTTCCATGGAAGAGAACATGGACGAGAAGATTTCTGCCATGAAAGAGAAAATTTTAACGAATGTGAAAAACGATATTTCTGCTATGATCGGCATTTCTGCTAATATTCACGACAAGATTTCTGCTTTGAAGAACGATATATCTGCCGCTATCTTATTAATGAAAAACGACATTGCCGCTGACGTTGAAAATGAAATTTCGTATCTAAAATTTGAAATCGAGGATACGATGTCAACGATGGACGAGAAAATCGAGAATAAAATGTCAACGATGGACGAGAAAATCGGGAATAAGATTACAACGATGGACGAGAAGATTGAGAATAAGATCACAACGATGGACGAGAAGATTGAGAATAAGATGACAACGATGGGCGAGAAAATCAAGGAGCTAGAAAAAAAATGACAGATATAAGAACTCAAGACACGCCTGCGGAAGAAAAGAAGACCGAGCAAACGAAACCTTGCAAGGTAGAAGCACACCCTAAGTTAGAAGACATTGACAGTTTTACCCGAGTCAAGTCCCCAACGTTCGATGGAAAAATGTCTTGGACCAATTATGTGAAACAGTTTGAAACAGCCGCTAGAGTGAATAATTGGTCCAATAAATAGAAAGCAGTGAACCTAACTATAGCGCTTCGGGGAGATGCCTTAGATGTACTTCAGACGATACCGCTGGAAGAAACGGATGACTTCGAGCAGCTGAAGAAGAGGTTTGATATGCGATATGGTCACGAACATTTAGAACATTTGTACCAATCCCAGCTTAAGACCTGAAGGCAGAAACGTGACGAAGCACTTCAAGGATATGAAGTGGATACTGCCCGACTCGTTCGATTTGCTTATCCATCAGCAGCAGAGAACATGATGGAATGTCTGGGTATACAGGCCTTTATTGATGGCTTACGTGACCCCGATATGCAGAGGACGCTTCGCTTAGCCCATCCCCAAATATTAGTTGACGCATTGACAGCTGTTCTTGAATATGAAGCAGCAACGAAGGCTTCGGGTTACAACAAAGTTAGGACCATCCAAGAAGAAGGCGACGAGGACAAGTTTAACCAGATCGTCAGCTTGATCAGAAGTATGATGGACAAGAAGCCGAAAAAGATCAGATGCTGGAATTGTGGCGAGCTAAGGCATGTACGCAGTTCATGTGAGCGCCCCAGGACTCCTGCAAACCAAGAACCCCAGTCACAGGAAAACTAGAACGGGTAGGCTACGAGGGGGCAGCACCGACCCATGATGGTTCCAAAGACCCTCTCATACTCATAGCTTCTATCAGATGTCGCAACGACAGTGTATATGTGGATGGCGAAGTAAATGGCAAGAAATATGCTCTGCTGGTTGACACTGGAGCAACTAGAACCATTATACGACCAGAGATAATAAACTCAAAGAAGAAGCTTCTACCAACGAGACTGCGACTACGGACCGCCACAGGTGAGAGTGCCAATGTTCACGGGGAAACACAAATCCAATTGGGAATTGGCGCAGAAAAGTTCACACAAACGGTAATCGTAGCTGACATTGAAGAAGACGTGATCCTGAGAATGGAGGTTATGAATGTACATGGTTTCCAATTAGACTTTAGAAACAGAACCATTAAAGTGGGTTCCGAGGAGGTATTCCTTCATCCATATGAAGACAGCCCGGTGTTGGCAGCTGTAGAGGAAGATGCCGTTCTACCTGCACGAAGCGGAACCATGATAGTAGCACGGCTACAGGGAATCATGGAGGAAGGTACACCGGTTATGATGGAGCCAAGGAACCACGACAAAGAAGTTGGCAAAGGAGTACTAATTGGAAAAGGATTGCTTACGTCGGCGAAAGAGATCCCAGTACGTGTGATAAACGTGAATTATTACCCAGTTACCATCAAGAAGGAAACCAGGATTGGATCCTGCGTACCAGTGACATCTATAGTTCGTCAAACAACGACCACATTTGCCAAAAATAAATATGCAATTGAGGTGAATTACTTCATTTTCTCAACATAATGTCCCCTTTTATTTTTGATTTTTCCGTCCATTAAATATTGTATTATTACCTTCTCATTTCTTAACCACTTTGCTATGTTTTACATTTCATATAAACTATTGCATATTTTGTTTAATAAGATAACCATGTGTCGTAGTATTAACACCTTCTAATTTCGTAATCACTCACTATATTTTAATTCTCTACATTCCGCATGATATTTTTCGTAGTTACGACAATCTTTCGAGATTTTACTTCATTTCCCAAACATTCGCGAGATAGTTGATTTTCCACATTTTGTTTGTCATTTGCGTATAATATTTACGTATAATTTTGATTGATCCGGTTTTTCTTCTGATATTATTTTCAATACAATTTCATATCATTTACAAAGTACGAGTATATTATGAATTCTCTATCCGTTGATTTACTTTGTATTATTTCTCCATTATTTCTCCAGATACATCACAAAAGTCGCTACATAAACGTGTATTCCAAGTATTATGCTAATTTATGAATATAGTCAAAGATTAGGGCATAAAAATCATAATTGACATAAATAATTTCATCTTTTGAATTTGAATAATTTGATTTTGACAGCTCGATGTTTTCTACAAATTTTTGGTTTTTCCGTCCATTATGTATTGTATTAATAACTTCTCATTCCTTAACCACTTTCCTATGTTCTACATTTCATATAAACTATTGCATATTTTGTTTAATAAGATAACCATGTGTCGTAGTATTAACACCTTCTAATTTCGTAATCACTCACTATATTTTAATTCTCTACATTCCGCATGATATTTTTCGTAGTTACGACAATCTTTCGAGATTTTACTTCATTTCCCAAACATTCGCGAGATAGTTAATTTTCCACATTTTGCTTGTCATTTGCGTATAATATTTACGTATAATTCTGATTCACCCGGTTTTTGTACTGATATTATTTTGAAAGTATACATTTTCATTTAATTTACAAAGTATATTGGGAATTGTCTATCCGTTGATTTACTTCGTATTATTTCTCCAAATACATCACAAAAGTCGATACATAAACGTGTATTTCAAGTACTATGCTTATTTATGAATTTCATCTTTTGAATTTCGACTTTTGCCAAAAATAAATATGGAAATGAGGTAAATTACTTTATTTTCTGAACAAAATGTTCTCTATTAATTTTTGGTTTTTCCGTCCATCAAGTATTGTATTATCACCTTCTCATTTCTTAACCACTTTCCTATGTTCTACATTTCCTATAAACTGTTGCATATTTCGTTTATTAACATAACCATGGGTCGTAGTATTAACACCTTCTAATTTCGTAATCACTCACTATATTTTGATACTCTACATTCCGCAAGATATTTTCCGTACTTACGACAATCTTTCGAGATTTTAATTTATTTCCCAAACATTCACGAGTTAGTTAATGTTGCGTATAATTTTGATTGACCCGGATTTTGTTCTGATATTATTTTCAAAGTATACAATCTCATATCATTTACAAAGTATATTATGAAATCTCTATCCGTTGATTTACTTCGTATTATTTCTCCAGATACATCACAAAAGTCGATACATAAAAGTGTATTCCAAGTATTATGCTAATTTATGAATATAGTTAAAAATTAGGGCATAAAAATCATAATGGGCAAAAATTATTTCATCTTTCGAATGTGAATAACTTTATTTTGACAGCTTAATGTTCTCTACAAATTTTTGGTTTTTCCGGCCAATACGAATTGTATTATTACCTTCTCAGTTTTTACCACTCACTATTTTTCTACGTTCTACGTCTCATATGAATTTTGTTGGAAATTTTCACATCATAATTGACTTAAATAATTTCATCTTTCGAATTTCGACATTTGCCATAAATTACCATACAATTAAGGTGAATCACTTTATTTTGACAGCCTTATGTTCTCTACAAATTTTTGGTTTTTCCTTCCAATACGAAGTGTCTTATTACCTTCTCATTTCTTAACCATTTACTATTTCCAATGATCTACATTTAATGTAAACTGTTGCATATTTTGTTTATTAACATAACCATGTGACGAAGTATTAACACCTTCTAATTTCGTAATCACTTACTATATTTAAATGCTCTACATTTCCAAGGATATTTTCCGTACTTACAATCTTTCGAGATTTTACTTAATTTCCGAACCATCCACGAGCTAGTTAATTTTCTACATTTTGCTTGTCATTTGCGTATTATATTTACGTAAAATTTTGATTCAAGTGATTTGTGTACTGATATTTTTAACAATGTATACAATTTCATTTGATTTATAATGTTTATTGGGAATTCTCTATCCGTAGATTTACTTCGTATTACGTTTCTTAATACATCACCAATGTCGATACATAACGTGTATTTCGAGTATTATGCTAATTTACGGAAAAATTAGGGCAAAGAAATCATAATTGACGTAAATAATTTCATATTTCGAATTTCCACATTCGCCATAAATTAGCATGCAATTAAAGTGAATTACTTTATTTTGACAGCTTAATAATCTCTACAAATAATTGGTTTTACCGTCCAATACGAACTGTATTATAACCTTCTCATTTCTTTACCACTTACTATTTTTCTACGATCTACGTCTCATATGAATTTTGTTGAAAATTTTCTCATCATAATTGACTTAAATAATTTCATCTTTTGAATTTCGACATTTGCCAAAAATAAATATGCGATTGAGGTGAATTACTTCATTTTCTCAACATAATGTTCTCTATTAATTTTTGGTTTTTCCGTACATAAAGCATTGTATTATTACCTTCTTATTTCTTAACCACTTTCCTATGTTATACATTTCATATAAACTGTTGCATATTTCGTTTATTAAGATAACTATCTGTCGTAGTTTTAACACCTTCTAATTTTGTAATCACTCACTATATTTTTATACTCTACATTTCGCAAGATATTTTCTTCTTCTACGTTCTACGTCTCATAGCAATTTTTTTGCAAATTTACTTGCTGTACATTTGATTTTCATTATTATGATAACCCAGAAAAACATTCTAACTTCTAATTTTAAACGTGAAAGTGCCAAACGTGAAATTGCCATTCATTTATACGAAGAGCAAATAGTTCAGTGCCCTAAATTTAAATTCGTTTATATCTTTATTTTCTAGGTGTCACTTTCAAATATATATATATATATATATATATATATATATATATATATATATATATATATATATATTATATATTCTACTATGTTTTAATTATATTTGCCCCACTTTCGGGTCACAATGATAATATATCTAATGTGTTTCACTAATTTTATTATGATTTTATATATGAATATGAATTTATATGATGTGAATTTTATTTGTTGCTGTCGTCACAATTTGTAATAGTAACTGCACTAATGTGAAAACACCTTCACCGCTAAATATAACCTTTTAAATTTTATGACAGCAGTTGTCAAATTAACTCACTCTTAACTCAGGGAGGGATCAAAGATTTCAAATAAGAATTCAAATTTATAAATTTCCAAATAATTTTCCAAATTACGTATTGCACTATTCCAAACCTAAAATAACTGTTTATCCAATACACTATAAGACAATTAAATTCCTATGACATATATGAAATTTACTGTCAGGAAATTAACCAAATGTCACTAATTATACTAAATTTTCTCTAGCATAAAAATTATCAAATATAATGAGAATGAATATAAAAAAAAGAACCAAAGAGATTTAGAATTCAAATTTATATAATCTATTATCAGATAACAATTACAAAATTAAAACTTTTCAAAAAATATAAACGCATAAACCAAACATAGAACTTTCTATCAAACCTTAATATTAAACAACCTATAATTAGAAATTCCCTATCTAAATAATTTAACCAAAAGTTCAAAATGTCTACTTTTATAATTGATATATGTCAATGTAAAATGCGCAAATTTCCTTATAAATTGTCTGTTTCAAAATAGTCTTCACTTGACGTAGAATTTTATATAAGTAACGTTACTATAATTTCAATGTAAGTATTTAATCATTAGATGCATCTATTTTCGAAATATTTTTAATAAAGGCCTATTAATTCTCGAGAAATAATATAGATAATATGGACTGGACTCACCAACTAGGTTCTGGTAGACTCGTTCGTATTCTAAAATACTTTTTTAGAATTTCAGGAACAACTTTTCTAAATCAACAATTTAGAAACCGTAAAAACCACTCGCACTTTAACGCTGTAATTCTTTGCGAATAATACACGCACTGGCTTTACAAAAGGCAAAACATGTTGAACTGATAATAATCATACAAATTACTCTGATATACTGAATTGAATTTGATTTTGATTATGATGAAAAATTGGGCCAAAAAATCATAATTGACATAAATAATTTCATCTTTTAATTTTCGTTATTTGCCAAACATTACCATTGAGGTGAATTACTTTATTTTCTCAGCTTAGTATTCCTTCCCTATTAATGTTTTGTTTTTTCGTTCAATCGATCTTGTAGGTGTAACATTCTAATTCGGTGATTTTTTATTGAAATTTCGGTGATTTCAGTTCTAGAATTTTGTATAGACAAATCATATCTAATAAATTGGTTGTGTATGACACTATTTTACAATGCCAAAATAAGATTTAAATCAACGAAATGTTAATATATTTACTTAAATTTTTAAATCTTTCGAGATTTTACATTTTATTTCCCAAACATTGACAGGCTACTTAATTTTCCACAATTTGCTTTTCATTTCCATACGATTTTTATGTATAGTTTCGATTCACTCTGTTTTTATTCTGATAGTTTTCTCATATTATACCATCTCGTTTGATCTACAATATTTATTGGGAATTCTCTATCCATAGACACCTATACTTCTTATTATTTGGCCAAAAAAATTACGCTAATAAAATGTTAATTGACATAAATAATTTCATCTTTTAAATATGATCATTTGCCAACAATTACCATGCAATTGAGGTGAATTACTTCATTTTTCATTCTATGTTCTTTCAATACCTCTCCTGCTTCTTAAATTATTTTATATATTATTTAATATCTATCATTCGAGAGCAAACTATGTATCTTTGGGGATAATTAATTTCCCAAGATAAGACTACTAGGTACCTTAAGATGACCTCAATTACTAACACGAAATACCTTATTCAAACTAACCACCTCTCAGTTGCTTTTATATTGCTGTCAAATAGTATTAGTACCTTCTCATAACCACACACTATTTTGAAATACTCTACATTTCGTAAGATATAACCAGTACTTACGACAATATTTCGAGATTTTACTATTTATTTACCAAACGTTCAAGGGTTAGTTAATTTTCCACAACTTGTCATTTGCATATATTTGAATATCAATTTGATTCACCTGGTTTTTATTCTGATATTTCTTTCAATATATACCATTTGATTTACAGTATTTATTGGGAATTCTCTATCCGCAGATTTACATCTTATTATGTTTCCAAATATATCACAAAAGTCGATACTTGAACTTCTATTTCGATTATTATGCTTCTTTATCAATATGGTGAAAAATTGGGTCACAAAAATTATAATTTACTAACAATTACAAATTTTAAATTTCGTCATTTGCTCTCTCCGCTTAATGTTCTCTATAATTTTTATGTTTTTCCGTCCAACAAGTATTGTATTATTACCTACTCATTTCTCAACCACTCATCATTTTTAATTATGTAAATTTCATATGATTTTTGACGAAAATACTTCAAGATAACCCAGTGTCTGGACGAAATGCAGAAAAACATTCTTACTCCTAGTTCTCTTAGTGGAAACGTCATTTATTTATAGGATGAGCAAAAAAGTACAGTCGCACAAATTTAAATTCGTTTATATCTTTGTTTTATAGGTGAAACATTATAATATATATACATGCATATTTTGAATATTCAGTAATTCAATTTTAAAATTTCGGTACTACAATTTTATATAGACATGACAAATTGAAAATCTTGGCTGTGTACCGCAATATTTTACAATGCCAAAATCAAATAATTAACTAAATATTGTTAATACTTCAATTTTTGAATCTTCCGAGACTTCATTTTCCACAATTTGCTTGTTATTTGCGTATGATTTTTATATATCATTTTCATTCCCTGTTTTTGTTCTGATACTTTTTTCAGAGTAAATCATTTCATTTGATTCACAATATTTATTGGAAATTATCTCTCAATATTTTGTCAAAAGATATAGGCAAGAAATCATAATTGACATAAATAATTTCATCTTTTAAATTTGGTCACTTGCCAAAAATGACCATGCAGTTGAGGTGGAATTACATTATTTTCTCATAGTATGCTCTTTCAATACCTATTCTGCTGTAAAAATTATTTTATACATAATTAATTTTCTACCATTCGCTAGCAATCTCTACACTATGGGGATTTCTCAAGATAAGCTTCATAGGTACAATGAAATGTTCTCAATTACAAACATGATATACCTGATTCAAACTGACAAACATTCACGAGTTAGTTGATTTTCCACATTTTGTTTGTCATTTGCGTATAATATTTACGTATAATTTTGATTGACCCGGTTTTCGTTCTGATATTATTTTCAGAGTATACAATTTAATTCCATTCACAAAGTATATTGGGAATTCTCTATCTGTTGATTTACTTCGTCTTATTTCTCCAGATACATGAAAAAAGTCGATACATAAACGTGTATTTTGAGTATTATGCTAATTTATGAATATCGTTAAAAATTAGGAAATAAACATCATAATTGACATAAATAATTCCATCTTTTGAATTTCGACATTTGCCATAAAGTACCATGAAATTAAGGTGAATAACATCATTTTGACAGCTTAATGTTCTCTACAAATTTTTGGTTTTTCCGTCCAATACGAATTGTATTATTACCTTATCATTTTTTTACATCTTACTATTTTTCTACGTTCTACGTCTCAGATGAATTTTGTTGAAAATTTTCTCATCATAATTGACATAAATAATTTCATGTTTTGAATTTCCACATTTGCCATGAATTACCATGCAATTAAGGCGAATAACTTTATTTTGACAGCTCAATGTTCTCTACTGTCCAATACGAATTGTATTATAACCTTCTCAATTTTTACCATTCACCTACTATTTCTTTACGTTCTACGTCTCATATGAATTTTGTTGGAAATTTTCTCATCATAATTGATTTGAATAATTTCATCTTTTGAATATCGACTTTTGCCAAAAATAAATATGCAATTGAGGTGAATTACTTTATTTTCTCAACATAATGTTCTCTATTAATTTTTGGTTTTTCCGTCCATTAAGTATTGTATTATTACCTTCTCATTTCTTAACCACTTTCCTATGTTCTACATTTCATATAAACTGTTGCATATTTTGTTTAATAAGATATCCGTGTGTCGAAGTATTAACACCATCTAATTTCGTAATCTCTCACTGTATTTTAATGCTCCACATAGCGCAAGATATTTTCCGTACTTACGACAATCTCTCGAGATTTTACTTTATTACCCAAACATTCACGAGTTAGTTAATTTTCCACATTTTGTTTGTCATTTGCGTATAATATTTACGTATAATTCTGATTCTCCCGGTGTTTGTACTGATATTATTTTAAAGTTTACATTTTCATTCCATTCACAAAGTATATTGGGAATTCTCTATCCGTTGATATACTTCGTATTATTCTCCCAAATACATCACAAAAGTCGATACATAAACGTGTATTTCGAGAATTATGCTAATTTATGAATATCGTTAAAAATTAGGGGATAAACATCATAATTGACATAAATAATTTCATCTCTTGAATTTCGACATTTGCCATAAATTACCATGAAATTAAGGTGAATAACATTATTTTGACAGCTTAATGTTCTCTACAAATTTTTGGTTTTCCCTTCCAATACGAATTGTCTTATTACCTTCTCATTTCTTAACCATTTACTATTCCCAATGATCTACATTTCAGATAAACTGTTGCATATTTTGTTTATTAAGATAACCATGTGACGTAGTATTAACACCTTCTAATTTCGTAATAACTTACTATATTTAAATGCTCTACATTTTGAAGGATATTTTCCGTACTTACAGTCTTTCGAAATTTTACTTTATTCCCGAAACATTCACGAGTTAGTTAATTTTCCACATTTTGCTTGTCATTTGCGTATGATATTTACTTATGATTTTGATTCACGCGGTTTGTGTACTGACATTTTTTTCAATGTATACAATTTCATTTGATTTATAATGTTTACTGGGAATTCTCTATCCCAAAGATTTACTTCGTATTACGTTTCTTAATACATCACCAATGTCGATACATAACGTGTATTTCGAGTATTATGCTTATTTATGGATATGGTGAAAAATTAGGGCAAAGAAATCATAATTGACGTAAATGATTTCATCTTTTGAATTACGACATTCGCCATAAATTACCATGCAATTAAGGTGAATTAATTTATTTTGACAGCTTAATGATCTCTACAAATTTTTGGTTTTTCCGTCCAATACGAATTGTATTATAACCTTCTCATATCTTTACCACTATTTTTCTACGATCTGCGTCTCATATGAATATTGTTGAAAATTTACTTGCTGTACATTTCATTCGATTTTTGACGCAAATTTTCATTATTAAGATAACCCAGAAAAACATTCTAACTCCCAATTTTAAACGTGAAATTGCCATTTATTTATACGAAGAGCAAAAAAGTTCAGTGGCCTTAATTCAAATTCGTTTATCTTTGTGAAAAAGTAGTGAAAAAATCATATGAGCATAAATAATTACATGTTTTGAATTTCGACATTTGCCATAAAGAACCATGCAATTATGGTGAATTACTTCATTTCGACATCTCAATGTTCTCTACAATTTTTTGGATTTTCCGTCCAATAAGTATTGTTTTATTACCTTCTCATTTCTTAACCACTTTCGTATGTTCTACATTTCATATAAACTGTTGCATATTTCGGTTATTAAGATAAACATATGTCGTTGTATTAACACCTCCTAATTTCGTAATCACTCACTATATTTTAATACTCTACATTCCGCAAGATATTTTCCGTACTTACGACAATCTTTCGATATTCTACTTTATTTCCCAATCATTCAGTTAGTTTGAATTTCGACATTCGCCATAAATTACCATGCAATTAAGGTGAATTACTTTATTTTGACAGCTTAATGATCTCTACAAATTTCTGGTTTTTCCGTCCAATACGAATTGTATTATAACCTTCTCATTTCTTTACCACTTACTATTTTTCTACGATCTACGTCTCATATGAATTTCGTTGAAAATTTACTTGCTGTACATTTCATTGGATTTTTGACGCAAATTTTCATTATTAAGATAACCCAGAAAAACATTCTAACTCCCAATTTTAAACGTGAAATTGCCATTTATTTATACGAAGAGCAAAAAAGGTCAGTGGCATAAATTCAAATTCGTTTATATCTTCGTGAAAAAGTAGTGAAAAAGTCATAATTAACATAAATAATTTCATCTTTTGAATTTCGACATTTGACATAAATAACCAAGCAATTAAGGTGAATTACATTATTTTGACAGTTTAATGTTCCCTACAATTTTTTGGTTTTTCCGTCCAATAAGTATTGTATCATTACCTTCTCATTTCTTAACCACTTTCCTATGTTCTAAATTTCATATAAACTGTTGCATATTTCATTTATTAAGATAACCATATGTCGTTGTATTAACACCTCCTAATTTCGTAATCACTCACTATATTTTAATACTCTACATTCCACAAGATATTTTTCGTACTTACGACAATCTTTCGAGATTTTACTTTATTTCCCGATAATTCAGTTAGTTAGAATTTCGACATTCTCCATAAATTACCATGTAACTAAGGTGAATTACTTTATTTTGACAGCTTAATGATCTCTACAAATTTCTGGTTTTTCCGTCCAATACGAATTGTATTATAACCTTCTCATTTCTTTACCACTTACTAATTTTCTACGATCTACGTCTCATATGAATTTTGTTGAAAATTTACTTGCTGTTCATTTCATTAGATTTTTGACGCAAATTTTCATTATAAAGATAACTCAGAAAAACATTCTAACCCCCAATTTTAAACGTGAAATTGCCATTTATTTATACGAAGAGCAAAATGTTCAGTGACCTTAATTCAAATTCGTTTATATCTTTGTGAAAAAGTAGTGAAAAAATCATAATTGACATAAACAATTTCATCTTTTGAATTTCGACATTTGCCATAAATAACCATGCAATAAAGGTGAATTACTTTATTTTGACAGCTTAATGTTCTCTACAATTTTTTGCTTTTTGCTTCCAATAAGTATTGTATTATTACCTTCTCATTTATTAACCACTTACCTATTGTAACCCAAAAAGTGTGGGCATTATCCGGAAAAAAACTAAGGGCGTGAAGTCTTGCCAGGTTCTATGTTATATTCGGTGAAGTAACTTTGACCTGATCACGGATCTAATTACTCAATTAGTTTCGATGTAATAACTAGAAGATAATTAAATTATAGTAGATTGTTGGACGCCAGTTACTTTCTCAAAAGTAACAAAAACCCAAATAACACATACAAATGATTTTTTTTGTGAACCTGAAATTTTTGGTTTGGTGTCTTAAAGTGAAGTGGGAAAATTTCTATTTACAATTTAATGATTATACAGCATTTACAAAAATTTACAAAAAATTTACATGATTTTTAAAAATGTACAAGATAAGATGTGATAAAATTATTTCTTCTCAGTTATATAAACTCAAAATACTTTGTAATATTATTAATAACAAAAAAAATATCAAAAAAAGTTGAATAAATTACAGATTATAATTGAGAAAAAATAAATTGAAAGAAGTTGAATGAGTTATAGTCTGATAAAAAAAATATGAACGAAGCTAAATGTGACGCAGTAGTTCAAAATTTACACAATAATTTAGAATTCTCAAAGAATGTAATTTTATACTTCCTTTCTTTGTCTGCACAAAGCTAAGATCCCTCGGACAGGAAGCCAGCCTCAATGGTTGGGATGATAAGTTTCTTATTACCAAATTTACTACTATATCCCAGCTTTCATGGATCAGCAAATTTTATAGGTATATTGGACTATACCCGGTTTCATTGACTTAACTTTGTGTAAGTATACCCGGTTTCGTTGACTTAAATTTGTGTAAGTATACCCGGTTTAGCTAAAAAAACATAGTGCGATGTAATCAAAATTCTAAACTAAAGTGTCAGTCAGTTCAGACAAACCGCCAAATTGTTAGCGATTATATAACAATTTGTTATTGGATGATCGCATAAATTACAAGCTCAATACTACTATGTTATAATTTGCAGTCGATTTACTTTAAATAAATCTATGTATCTATAAAATAAATGCAATTTACAATTTTAAATGCGATAAACTAACTATTTGAATAGAAACTATTGAACATCAATAAAAAAAATTAACATAAAAGGTTGAACAATTTACAATAAAGTATGAAGTGAATAGAAAAACCAGAAGATATAATTGAATTTAGCAAATCATCGAGAATTTATCCACCACAATTTAAACTACATCTGTCTGACCTCTTGGCTGACGAAAATCAAAAAAAATATAAAGCAATGTGCATTTTGTTACTGAGTGATTTTCTTGTAAAATTATTTTCACTATTAAAACGCATAGCTTTTACTTCAATATCTTACAATGCATAAATTTAATTAATAAAAATATTTGAGAAATAATGACATATAAAAACCCAGTTGATAAAAATGTTATATGCTGGTATACTGCCAACAGCGCATGCTAATTATAAAATTATTGAGTCTTTGAATATTCAGGTCTTTCAACAAGTTTTTAAATTTTTCATCGTGCCTCGTAAGCCGATACCGTGTGAGTATTTAATTTGTTGTTAAACTAAGAAATTATTTAAAATTATTTTAAAGTGTGAAATTCACGTTACACCCCCCTATAAGCCGGAAAAAAAATTATATATTTTTTTAAGAAAGGCAGGAGTCGAGAAGATTTCTATAATATGTTTATAGAAACATATAGTTTCATGTTTATCAGAAAACCTATAAATTGGAAATAAAAAATAATATTTCAGATCTGTTAATAACTGAAAGGAAACCTACCTATACAACTATATCACGAAAAAAATATTTCTACTTTATTTACAAATCTAATATACTCTCATATGACTAAATGAGGTAATCCCTATAGAAAAACTGTACAACACAGATTGCAAAACCATCCAATTGCTTGCAAATTGTGAATTTAAAAGGAAAAAATAGCTAAAAAAATTAATCCCTCTTTTCTGAGAGTGGAAATGAGTTACTACAGAAAAACTTTACAACTGTACATTAGTGTGTTCAGATTCAGAAACTATTATTCCCATTATCTAGTAATATGAATAGTTCATTCCAAATGTTAGACTTCATAAATAATAGGTAAATATTAACAATAATTGAACCTTATAACGTTCAAAAGAAATGTTTTCTAATTAGATGCCTACTTAGGAGTAAAAAGAAAAATAGAACCTGGTATGTCTACAATAATAACAGGGAAACAATCTACTTTCCGTAGATTATTAAATTCATTATATTATGTGACAGCTGCCCATGTGCTATAAGACGCAACCGAAAACAAACTACAACCACCACATACGGCAAGGAAATATCTGATTTACAGATTTCCACAAATTGGCTACATAATTATGATTTCATATCATAATTTGTTTGTCTTCATCAAAAATATATACCTATTCATACGCAGGAGAATAATCCAACTATCATGACCACTAGGCTTGAACATGAAAAATTATTAATCTAGCAACATTGCATTTGATTAATCACGATAAAGTAACAGATAAGTTACAACTCGGCCATAAGCTGAAAAAGTTAATCTCACCGCACGCTATGCAAAGAATTTCCCTTACATCGGGCCACAATCCCTTGTCCTTAGAGAGAAAAAAAAATCTTCATCTGTCTAATTGTTGAGAAACGTCAAAACATTTTCCAACGAAACCAATTATTCAAAATCAAAAGATAATAAAAAAACAAAAATATTCATTTATCCTTTTACTTATGACGAATAGGATCTACCTAAAGATTATATAAGAAGGTCAAAATCGGGTAATTATGTCTAAATTGACATGGGTCACAATCAAAACTAAGACTAATACAATATTAACTTAATTTCAAATTCTACAGTATGCTAAAGTAAAATACAAAATCTTCAAGAAAATTTTAGGTACACTCTAAAATTTATAAATAGGTACAGACTAACTTTAGCCTCAAGAATTTGCACAAATTGCAATAACAACACTACAATACGTAACAGAGGGTTATGGATTGCCTCTATATGACGTATGTAAATCCAAAGATGTTACTGGCGTGGCTACAGGACAGTATTACTAGCCTAGCGTGTAATAGGAGAAAAATTAAAAGGAAAAAGTGTTTTCATCTCTGGCCTGACAGAATAATAATATAATGTAGTACTAAATCACGAATAAATTTGCTTCTGTTTCCTATATGTAGCAAATAATTTTCCGATAGAAAAAATGTAAATTTGTGTGAACTGCAATATAAGGACATCAATAGAGAAAATAAACAACGAAAATCGAACCATAGTTATTCGTCAGGAAAATAATAAGGATGAAAACAGAATTAAAAAGATAAGTGACTGATATTTAAGTATCAGAAACATCAGACGTTTCAGAGTCTTGACTTTCATCATCATCAGGTAAATCATGAAATTTTTTTTGATCTTTTATATGCCAACGGCCTAAGTCTTTACCATCGAGGTCTTCTAAGTCATAGCCTAATGGTGATATTACACTACGTACCCTACAAAGAATATATTTAGGCATAAATTTAGCTGCGAGATAATTAGCTTTGTCTGATTTTTGGTAATTTCTCTTCCAGACGTAATCCCCTACAAAAAATCTAATATCAGGTTTGCGTAAGTCGTATCGTGCCTTGGACTTAGTATGTGCCATACGCAATCGCTTGCGAACATGTTCAAACAGTTCAGGCATTTCCTGCGAGTCCTCTAGTCTGTGAACTTTATTAGAAATGGTAATCTGATTAATGGTATTTTCTGCTATTTTACCATAAAAATCCCCCGAAACTGGGACGTTCCGAGCAAATACTAAAAAGGAAGGTGCTGTTTCTGTAACTTCATGTTTACTCAGACGTATTCCTTGTGCAATACTGTAAACTTGTTCATCCCAAGATCTATGGTCCATGTAACAGTATGATCTAATCGCGGTAACAATCGATTTATTAACACGTTCACTGTGATTAATTTGTGGATGAAAGTTACAATTGTACCAAATTTTCAGGACATTATACTTGGTCATTAGTTCCTTAAATAATTTGCTGGTAAACTGTTTGCCGTTGTCGACAGAGACAATTTGCGGTACTGCGAAGACCAAAAAAACACGATTTTACAAAAATTTAATAATAGCAGGAGCAGTGGCTTTCGGTAAGGTTTGTACTAGAGTAAATTTCGTGAACCAATCCACAACTACAAAGACATATTGGTCACCTTTACGGGAACGAGGGTACGGTCCCAATAAATCACAAGATATTAATTGGAAAGGAAAATTAATATTTCTATATTGTCCCATAAGACCAGCTTGTGGTAGGTTTGTGGGTTTGCAAGCCGCACAAACTTTACAACGCCTAACATATTTATTCACGGACTTCCTCAGTCCATTCCAATAATATAATTTAGATATTCTAGACAATGTCTTATATACACCTGGATGAGCAGCAGTAGGATGGTCATGAAATTGAGACAGTATTTCAGCTCTATTCTTCGTTGGTACTACAATTTTCTAACTAGATACATTACCAATAGAGGCGAATCTATCATACACATGTTTATAAAGAACATTATTTTCAACTTTAAAGTTTGGATACTTTTCCGGGTCGGTCTGAACCTTGGTTATCATTCCGAGACACCATTTATCTGGTTGGAGTGAAGATAACTCTAGAAGGTTGACTTCAGGAAGGCGAGATAGGGCATCTGCGACAACAGTTCCTGTGGATTTCTTATGTACTATTGAAAAATCATATTGCGATAATTGAAGAATCCACCTAGCCAAACGTGGTGAAGGTTTCTTCATATTATTCAACCAGACAAGCGAAGAATGATCGGTAATCACAGTAAAGTGACGTCCTACCAGATAATACCTAAAGTGATCAATGCCTATCAAAACAGCGAGTAATTCTCGTTCTGTGGTACTATACTTTCTTTGAACTTCCGTTAACTTCTTACTCATGTATGCGATGGGATGTTCTAATGAACCATCCAGCTGATAAAGTACGCTACAAACCCCTACGTCACTCGCATCAGTCATTAAAAAGAAATTCTTATCAAAATCAGGACTACTTAATACAGGAGCTGTGGTTAGTGCTACTTTAATTTTTCGAAAAGCCTCATTTGCCTCTACGGACCAAGTAATGGGCTGATGTTTTTTTCGATCGTTTATTAAACCTGAGATGGGGGCAGACAAGGTAGAGAAATTCGAAAGAAAACGGCGATAGTAGGATACCATGCCTAGAAAACGACGAACTTGAGTTGTAGTTTTGGGCGCTGGATACTCACAGATAGCAGATACCTTCTGTGGATCAGTGCGCAAACCATGTTCATCTACCAAATATCCTAAAAACCTAAGGGACGGATGGCAAAAATGACATTTTTCAATGTTAACCGTTAAGTTAGCACCTCTTAATTTCTCAAACAGTTTAGTAAGCACATCAAGATGTTTTTCAAAATTGGAAGTACAAATAATGATATCATCTAAATAATAAAAACAATGAGGTTCTAATGAAGGACCTATGACTAAATCCATCAATCTACACATTGATGCGGGAGCTGAAACTAATCCGAATGGAGTGGTATTAAACTCAAATAGTCCCTTGCCTCTAACTGCGAATGCTGTTTTTGGCCGTGAAGATTCCTCCAAAGGAATTTGATAAAAAGCATGTCGTAAATCTATACTAGAAATAAAACGAGTATCTCTTAATTGGCTTAAAATAACCTCAATATGGGGTAAGGCATACATTAACTGTGATACTGTTAAGCTTTCTACCATCAAAAACAACACGAACACCATCATCACTCTTAGAAACTAACCAGACGAAACTACAAAAGGACGATTTACTTTCCCTAATAATGTCCAATATAAGCATTTTATCAACTTCGTCTTCTAACTTCTGTTGTAACGCCTGTGGTAAGGGATACTGACGTTGCTTAAATGGGGGAGCATCTCCAGTGTCTATAAAATGAGTTATTAAATGAGTTCGACCCAGTCTATCTGTAGGACTAATACTTTAAAACTTTTCTATGATTAAATCCAGCGCATTCCTTTCCGCCACCGATGAATGAGAAACATCCTGAATTGTATTAACAACAGCTAAAGATAGTGAATTTACATCTAAAGAAAACTTAACAAAGTCAATTTTAATATTGAATGCTTTCAAGAAATCCATGCCCAATATGGCTGCATGTTTCACTGAAGGTATAAGATAAAATTTTACCAAATTTGATATATTACCTATTGTGATGAGAGTCTCAACATAACCTAATACATTCTGTAATTGTCCATCTGCAGTGCTAATTCGTAAATTATTATCTCTTTGAATTGTAATATTATTATTTGTCACAATATCGCATAATATTGAACCAAAAAGACTAATGTTAGCTCCTGTATCAATTAAAGCAGCAAACGTTTGATTGTAGATAGAAACATTTATATAAGGCCTGTTATCATCAACCTTTTTATATAGCAAGTATTCTATATTAGGATTAGAAAACTGTGATGTCATAGACTTTACAGAATTCTCATTATAGAATTTTCGAACAGCCATAATCTCCAATCTTCTATACAGAGTTTCGGAAGATTTTGCAAATCAATGTTTCTTGCATTCCTTCCAGTGTTCGCTGAGACTTTACTGTTACAAATTTTAGGTATATTATTATTTGTTTGCTTGATGGTTTTGTTAAGCCCTGCTTTGAATTGGGAGGTTTTTCGTTGTTCTGTTTTCTGGCTTCGTTTTAGTTTGCTACCGTATCCGTATGTTTTATAGAGGCAACGAAAACACCTCTGCCTTCCCCGTTTTTTGAACACTAAGAACACTAAGAATGTCCTTGCTTATTACAATTCCAACACGTCATTGAATTTAAAGTAGACATATTTCGAGTTGAGTGAGATTTAGGAATAGGCTGTATTGAAGAGCTCGGTAAACTAAGATCAGGTTCTAAAATTGCTACACCTTTTCTAGGGGAGACAACATCAACATTTTGACAGAAAACAAGAGATTCCTCGAGTTTACGACAACTTTTTTCAAAATCAGTTATATCATTAAAATCTTGTAATGCTAAATGTTAAACGAACTTTGGGAGCAAATTGCGACGAATTAATTTAATGATCTCCTCGTTACTAAGTTTAACTTCCAACCGATTAAATAACACTCGCATAATGTTAATGTATACTGTAACTTTTTCTTGTTGACCCTGTTTTCTGGCATTGATTTCATCTAGTAAGTTTTCCTGATAATTGTGAGGAAGAAAATCTTCCTTTAATTTTTCTTTTAATTCCTGCCAATTTTGAAAACCATTTCTATTATTGAGACACCAAGTGAAAGCTCCATCAGTAAACAGTTCAACGGCACTAAAGAAAATTTCATCATCGCTAACTCCCCGTGAAACTCGAAGTCATTCTATGCGTTCTAAAAAACAACTAACAGATTCTTGCTCTGAGCCCGAAAATTTTATTCCTCATTTATGAACCTGTGAGGGCTTAGAAAAAGAAAAGTTCTGAGCCTGTACTGGTGTGGAATGGGCCGGTACACTAGGTTTTTGAGTTTTGAGATCTAATTCTCCTTCTAAAGAAAATACTCTAATTAAAAAATTATCCTTATGTTCTTTTTGTTTGTCATCTACCCCTACAAGTCTATTGATTCTATTAGTAACATGAGTTAATCTACACATATAACGATGATACTCTATATCATTGGATGTTCCAGGAAACTCTTTGATTTTTTTAGTCAAGTCTTTGAGGGACTCAGCTATTCCAATTTGTTCCTCCACAAAATTTAAATTATCTGCATATACAACTGAACTACGACCCGTATACTCTTGACTCAAAATACCACGCAAAACCTTCCTTCGATCGGCAGCTGACGCTGGAACTTGAATATTCCTATATTTAAGCTCATGTTCTAACTCGTGTGTTAATAAGTAGTCTACAGTCAACTTAAAAACCAAAGTAGTCATTTTAAAGCAAACTCAAGACTATTCAAGATATATGCATAAAAATAAATCACTCAATAATTACAGAAAATAATATCTCAATAAAGTAATAAAAACAGTATACAATAATAATAATAATAATAGTCCAATAAAGATATAAAGAAGGTGTGAAAATTCTGAACTTACTGCTAAAAGGACGCTATCGCGATGATTTGCCTTTATACACAATACATTTTAAAGCAAACTCAAGACTATTCAAGACATATGCATAAAAATAAATCACTCAATAATTACAGAAAATAATATCTCAATAAAGTAATAAAAACAGTATACAATAATAATAATAATAATAGTCCAATAAAGATATAAAGAAGGTGTGAAAATTCTGAACTTACTGCTAAAAGGACGCTATCGCGATGATTTGCCTTTATACACAATACACCAAACCAATTTTCTGTCAGATGTGACCTGGCCCCACGTTAGTCGCCAATTTTTATTGTGTTACCCAAAAAGTGTGGGCATTACCCGGAAAAAAACTAAGGGCGTGAAGTCTTGCCAGGTTGTATGTTATATTCGGAGAAGTAACTTTGACCTGATCACGGATCTAATTACTTAATTAGTTTCGATGTAATAACTAGAAGATAATTAAACTATAGTAGATTGTTGGACGCCAGTTACTTTCTCAAAAGTTGACTGTCTCGACCCTTACTTCGTGAAATATGCTCATATTAGTGTTTTTAAATGAAACTCAAGGTCTCTAGTTAATTCCACAATTATATTTCCGTACTTACGACAATCTTTAGAAATTTTACTTTATCTCCCAATCATTCAGTTAGTTTGAATTTCGACATTCGCCATAAATTACCATGCCATTAAGGTGAATTACTTTATTTTGACAGCTTAATGATCTCTACAAATTTCTGGTTTTTCCAATACGAATTGTATTATAACCTTCTCATTTATTTACCACTTACTACTTTTCTACGATCTACATCTCATATGAATTCCGTTGAAAATTTACTTGCTGTACATTTCATTGGATTTTTGACGCAAATTTTCATTATAAAGATAACCCAGAAAAACATTCTAACTCCCAATTTTAAACGTGAAATTGCCATTTATTTATACGAAGAGCAAAGAAGTTCAGTGGCCTAAATTCAAATTCGTTTATATCTTTGTGAAAAAGTAGTGAAAAAATCATAATTGACATAAATAATTTCATCTTTTGAATTTCGACATTCGCCATAAATTACCATGCAATTAAGGTGAATTACTTTATTTTGACAGCTTAATGATCTCTACAAATTTCTAGTTTTTCCGTCCAATACGAATTGTATTATAACCTTCTCATTTCTTCACCACTTACTATTTTTATACGATCTACATCTCATATGAATTTTGTTGAAAATTTACTTGCTGTACATTTCATTGGATTTTTGACGCAAATTTTCATTATAAAGATAGCCCAGAAAATCATTCTAACTCCCAATTTTAAACGTGAAATTGCCAGTAATTTATACGAAGAGCAAAAAAGTTCAGTGGCCTAAATACAAATTCGTTTATATCTTTGTGAAAAAGTAGTGAAAAAATCATAATTGACATAAATAATTTCATCTTTTGAATTTCGACATTCGCCATAAATTACCATGCAATTAAGGTGAATTACTTTATTTTGACAGCTTAATGATCTCTACCAATTTCTGGTTTTTCCGTCCAATAAGTATTGTATTATTACCTTCTCATTTCTTAGCCCCTTCCCTATGTTCTACATTTCATATAAACTGTTGCATATTTCTTTTATTAAGATAACCACATGCCGTTGTATTAACACCTCCTAATTTCGTAATCACTCACTATATTTTAATACTCTACATTCCGCAAGATATTTTCAGTACTTACGACAATCTTTCGAGATTTTACTTCATTTCCCAATCATTCAGTTAGTTTGAATTCCGACATTCGCCATAAATTACCATGCAATTAAGGTGAATTACTTTATTTTGACAGCCTAATGTTCTCTACAATTTTTTGGTTTTTCCGTCCCATAAGTATTGTTTATTACCTTCTCATTTCTTAACCATTTTCGTGTGTTCTACATTTCATATAAACTGTTGCATATTTCGTTTATTAAGATAATCAAATGTCGTTGTATTAACACCTCCTAATTTCGTAATCACTCACTATATTTTAATACTCTACATACCGCAAGATATTTTCCGTACTTATGACAATCTTTCGAGATTTTACTTTGTTTCCCAATCATTCAGTTAGTTTGAATTTCAACATTCGCCATAAATTACCATGCAATTAAGGTGAATTACTTTATTTTGACAGCTTAATGATCTCTACAAATTTCTGGTTTTTCCGTCCAATAAGTATTGTATTATTACCTTCTCATTTCTTAACCACTTCCCAATGTTCTACATTTCATATAAACTGTTGCATATTTCGTTTATTAAGATAACCACATGTCGTTGAATTAACACCTCCTAATTTCGTAATCACTCACTATATTTTAAAACTCTACATTCCGCAAGATATTTTCCGTACTTACGACAATCTTTCGAGATTTTAATTTATTTCCCAATCATTCAGTTAGTTTGAATTTCGACATTCGCCATGAATTACCATGCAATTATGGTAAATTACATTATTTTGACAGCTTAATGATCTCTACAAATTTCTGGTTTTTCCGTCCAATACGAATTGTATTATAACCTTCTCATTTCTTTACCACTTACTATTTTTCTATGACCTACGTCTCATATGAGTCTTATTGAAAATTTACTCACTGTACATTTCATTGGATTTTTGACGCAAATTTTCATTATCAAGGTAACCCAGAAAAACATTCTAACTCCCAATTTTAAACGAGAAATTGCCATTTATACGAAGAGCAAAAAAGTTTTGTGGCTTAAATTCAAAGTCGTTTATATCTTTGTGAAAAAGTAGTGAAAAAATCATAATTGACATGAATAATTTCATCTTTTGAATTTCGACATTTGCCATAAATAACCATGCAATAAAGGTGAATTACTTTATTTTGACAATTCGATGTTCTCTACAATTTTTTGGTTTTCCCGTCCAATAAGTATTGTTTTATTACCTTCTCATTTCTCAACCATTCTCGTATGTTCTACATTTCATATGAACTGTTGCATATTTCGTTTATTAAGATAACCACATGTCGTTGCATTAACACCTCCTGATTTCGTAATCACTCACTATATTTTAATAATCTACATTCCGCAAGATATTTTCCGTACTTTCGACAATCCTTCGAAATTTTACTTTATTTCCCAATCATTCAGTTAGTTTGAATTTCGACATTCGCCATAAGTTACCATGCAAATGAGGTGAATTACTTTATTTTGACAGCTTAATGATCTCTACAAATTTCTGGTTTTTCCGTCCAATAAGTATTGTATTATTACCTTCTCATTTCTTAACAACTTCCCTATGTTTTACATTTCATATAAACTGTTGCATATTTCGTTTATTAAGATAACCACATGTCGTTGTATTAACACCTCCTAACTTCGTAATCACTCACTATATTTTAATACTCTACATTCCGCAAGATATTTTCCGTACCTACGACAATCTTTCGAGATTTTACTTTATTTCCCAATCATTCAGTTAGTTTGAATTTGGACATTCGCCATAAATTACCATGCAATTAAGGTGAATTACTTTATTTTGACAGCTCAATGTTCTCTACAATTTTTTGGTTTTTCCGTCCCATAAGTATTGTTTTATTACCTTCTCATTTCTTAACCATTTTCGTATGTTCTACATTTCATATAAACTGTTGCATATTTCGTTTATTAAGATAATCAAATGTCGTTGTATTAACACCTCCTAATTTCGTAATCACTCACTATATTTTAATACTCTACATACCGCAAGATATTTTCCGTACTTACGACAATCTTTCGAGATTTTACTTTGTTTCCCAATCATTCAGTTAGTTTGAATTTCGACATTCGCCATAAATTACTATGCAATTAAGGTGAATTACTTTATTTTGACAGCTTAATGATCTCTACAAATTTCTGGTTTTTCCGTCCAATAAGTATTGTATTATCACCTTCTCATTTCTTAACCACTTCCCAATGTTCTACATTTCATATAAACTGTTGCATATTTCGTTTATTAAGATAACCACATGTCGTTGAATTAACACCTCCTAATTTCGTAATCACTCACTATATTTTAAAACTCTACATTCCGCAAGATATTTTGCGTACTTACGACAATCTTTCGAGATTTTACTTTATTTCCCAATCATTCAGTTAGTTTGAATTTCGACATCCGCCATGAATTACCATGCAATTAAGGTAAATTACATTATTTTGACAGCTTAATGATCTCTACAAATTTCTGGTTTTTCCGTCCAATACGAATTGTATTATAACCTTCTCATTTCTTTACCACTTACTTTTTTTCTATGATCTACGTATCATATGAGTTTTATTGAAAATTTACTTGCTGTACATTTCATTGGATTTTTGACGCAAATTTTCATTATCAAGGTAACCCAGAAAAACATTCTAACTCCCAATTTTAAACGAGAAATTGCCATTTATACGAAGAGCAAAAAAGTTCTGTGGCTTAAATTCAAAGTCGTTTATATCTTTGTGAAGAAGTAGTGAAAAAATCATAATTGACATGAATAATTTCATCTTTTGAATTTCGACATTTGCCATAAATAACCATGCAATAAAGGTGAATTACTTTATTTTGACAATTCGATGTTCTCTACAATTTTTTGGTTTTCCCGTCCAATAAGTATTGTTTTATTACCTTCTCATTTCTCAACCATTCTCGTATGTTCTACATTTCATATAAACTGTTGCATATTTCGTTTATTAAGATAACCACATGTCGTTGCATTAACACCTCCTGATTTCGTAATCACTCACTATATTTTAATACTCTACATTCCGCAAGATATTTTCCGTACTTTCGACAATCCTTCGAAATTTTACTTTATTTCCCAATCATTCAGTTAGTTTGAATTTCGACATTCGCCATAAATTACCATGCAATTAAGGTGAAACACTTTATTTTGACAGCTTAATGATCTCTACAAATTTCTGGTTTTTCCATCCAATACAAATTGTTTTATAACCTTCTCATTTCTTTACCACTTACTATTTTTCTACGATCTACATCTCATATGAATTTTGTTGAAAATTTACTTGCTGTACATTTCATTGGATTTTTGTCGCAAATTTTCATTATAAAGATAACGCAGAAAAGCATTCTAACTCCCAATTTTAAACGTGGAATTGCCATTAATTTATACGAAGAGCAAAAAAGTTCAGTGGCCTTAATTCAAATTCGTTTATATCTTTGTGAAAAAGAAGTGGAAAAATCATAATTGACATAAATAATTTCATCTTTTGAATTTCGACATTTGCCATAAATAACCATGCAATAAAGGTGAATTACTTTGTTTTGACAGCTTAATGTTCTCTACAATTTTTTGCTTTTTCCTTCCAATAAGTATTGTATTATTACCTTCTCATTTCTTAATGATCTCTACTAATTTCTGATTTTTCCGTCCAATAAGTATTGTATTATTACCTTCTCATTTCTTAACCACTTCCCTATGTTCTACATTTCATATAAACTGTTGCATATTTCGTTGATTAAGATAACCACAAGTCGTTGTATTAACACATCATAATTTCGTAATCACTCACTATATTTTAATACTCTACTTTCCGCAATATATTTTCCGTACTTACGACAATCTTTCGAGATTTTACTTTATTTCCCAATCATTCAGTTAGTTTGAATTTCGACATTCGCCATAAATTACCATGCAATTGAGGTGAATTACTTTATTTTGACAGCTTAATGATCTCTACAAATTTCTGGTTTTTCCGTCCAATACGAATTGTATTATAACCTCCTCATTTCTTTACCACTTACTACTTTTCTACGATCTACATCTCATATGAATTTTGTTGAAAATTTACTTGCTGTACATTTCATTGGATTTTTGACGCAAATTTTCATTATAAAGATAACCCAGAAAAAAATTCAAACTCCCAACTTTAAACGTGAAATTGCCATTAATTTATACAAAGAGCAAAAAAGTTCAGTGGCCTTAATTCAAATTCGTTCATATCTTTGTGAAAGAGTAGCGGAAAAATCATAATTGACATAAATAATTTCATCTTATGAATTTCGACATTTGCCATAAATAATTTCATCTTATGAATTTCGACATTTGCCATAAATAACCATGTAATAAAGGTGAATTACTTCGTTTTGACAGCTTAATGTTCTCTACAATTTTTTTCTTTTTCCTTCCAATAAGTATTGTATTATTACCTTCTCATTTCTTAATGATCTCTACAAATTTCTGGTTTTTCCGTCCAATAAGTATTGTATTATTACCTTCTCATTTCTTAACAACTTCCCTATGTTCTACATTTCATATAAACTGTTGCATATTTCGTTGATTAAGATAACCACATGTCGTTGTATTAATACCTCCTAATTTCGTAATCACTCACTATATTTTAATACTCTACATTCCGCAAGATATTTTCCGTACTTACGACAATCTTTCGAGATTTTACTTTATTTCCCAATCATTCAGTTAGTTTGAATTTCGACATTCGCCATAAATTACCATGCAATTAAGGTGAATTACTTTATTTTGACAGCTCAATGATCTCTACAAATTCCTGGTTCTTCCGTCCACTACGAATTGTATTATAACCTCCTCATTTCTTTACCACTTACTACTTTTCTACGATCTACATCTCATATGAATTCCGTTGAAAATTTACTTGCTGTACATTTCATTGGATTTTTGACGCAAATTTTCATTATAAAGATAACCCAGAAAAACATTCTAACTCCCAATTTTAAACGTGAAATTGCCATTTATTTATATGAAGAGCAAAAGAGTTCAGTGGCCTAAATTCAAATTCGTTTATATCTTCGTGAAAAAATCATAATTGACATAAATAATTTCATCTTATGAATTTCGACATTTGCCATAAGTAACCATGCAATTTTGACAGCTGAATGTTCTCTACAATTTTTTGGTTTTTCCGTCCAATAAGTATTGTTTTATTACCTTCTCATTTATTAACCACTTTCGTATGTTCTACGTTTCATATAAACAGTTGCATATTTCGTTTATTAAGATAACCATATGTCGTTGTATTAACACCTCCTAATTTAGTAATCACTCACTATATTTTAATACTCTACATTCCGCAAGATATTTTCCGTACTTACGACAATCTTCCGAGATTTCACTTTATTTCCCAATCATTCAGTTAGTTTGAATTTCGACATTCGCCATAAATCACCATGCAGTTAAGGTGAATTACTTTATTTTGAAAGCTTATTTATCTCTACAAATTTCTGGTTTTTTCGTCCAATACGAATTGTATTATAACCTTCTCATTTCTCCACCACTTACTATCTTTCTACGATCTACATCTCATATGAATTTTGTTGAAAATTTACTTGCTGTACATTTCATTGGATTTTTGACGCAAATTTTCATTATAAAGATAACCCAGAAAAAAACTCAAACTCCCAATTTTAAACGTGAAATTGCCATTAATTTATACAAAGAGCAAAAAAGTTCAGTGGCCTTAATTCAAATTCGTTCATATCTTTGTGAAAAAGTAGCGGAAAAATCATAATTGACATGAATAATTTCATCTTATGAATTTCGACATTTGCCATAAATAACCATGCAATAAAGGTGAATTACTTTGTTTTGACAGCTTAATGTTCTCTACAATTTTTTTCTTTTTCCTTCCAATAAGTATTGTATTATTACCTCCTCATTTCTTAATGATCTCTACAAATTTCTGGTTTCTCCGTCCAATAAGTATTGTATAATTACCTTCTCATTTCTTAACCACTTCCCTATGTTCTACATTTCATATAAACTGTTGCATATTTCGTTGATTAAGATAACCACATGTCGTTGTATTAATACCTCCTAATTTCGTAATCACTCACTATATTTTAATACTGTACATTCCGCAAGATATTTTCCGTACTTACGACAATCTTTCGAGATTTTACTTTATTTCCCAATCATTCAGTTAGTTTGAATTTCGACATTCGCCATAAATTACCATGCAATTAAGGTGAATTACTTTATTTTGACAGCTCAATGATCTCTACAAATTTCTGGTTGTTCCGTCCAATACGAATTGTATTATAACCTTCTCATTTCTTTACCACTTACTATTTTTCTACGATCTACGTCTCATTTGAATTTTGTTGAAAATTCACTTGCTGTACATTTCCTTGGATTTTTGACGCAAATTTTCAATATTAAGATAACCCAGAAAAACATTTTAACTCCCAATTTTAAACGTGAAAATGCCATTTATTTATACGAAGAGCAAAAAAGTTCAGTGGCTTTAATTCAAATTCGTTTATATCTTCTTGAAAAAATAGTGAAAAAGTCATAATTAACATAAATAATTTAATATTTTGAATTTCGACATTTGCCATAAATAACCATGCAATTAAGGGGAATTGCATTATTTTGACAGCCTAATGTTCTCTACAATTTTTTGGTTTTTCCGTCCATTAAGTATTGTATTATTACCTTCTCATTTCCTAACCACTTTCCTATGTTCTACATTTACTATAAACTGTTGCATATTTCGTTTATTAAGATAACCACATGTCGTTGTATTAACACCTCCTAATTTCGTAATCACTCACTATATTTTCATACTCTACACTCCGAAAGATATTTTCCGTACTTACGACAATCTTTCGAGATTTTACTTCATTTCCCAATCATTCAGTTAGTTTGAATTCTGACATTCGCCATAAATTACCATGCAATTAAGGTGAATTACTTTATTTTGACAGCTTAATGATCTCTACAAATTCCTGGTTCTTCCGTCCAATACGAATTGTATTATAACCTCCTCATTTCTTTACCACTTACTATTTTTCTAAGATCTACGTCTCATATGAGTTTTGTTAAAAATTTACTTGCTGTACATTTCATTGGATTTTTGACGCAAATTTCCATTATTAAGATAACCCAGAAAAACATTCTAACTCCCAATTTTAAACGTGAAATTGCCAGTTATTTATACGAAGGGCAAAAAAGTTCAGTGGCCTAAATTCAAATTCGTCTATATCTTCGTGAAAAAGTAGTGAAAAAATAATAATTGACATAAATAATTTAATCTTTTGAATTCCGACATTTGCCATTAGTAACCATGCAATTAAGGTGAATTACTTTATTTTGACAGCTTAATGTTCTCTACAATTTTTTGCTTTTTCCGTCCAATAAGTATTGAATAATTACCTTCTCATTTCTTAACCACTTTAGTATGTTATACATTTCATATAAACTGTAGCATATTTCGTTTATTAAGATAACCATATGTCGTTGTATTAACACCTCCTAATTTCGTAATCACTTACTATATTTCAATACTCTACAAACCGCAAGATATTTTACGTACATACGACAATCTTTCGAGGGTTTACGTTATTTCCCAATCATACAGTTAGATAGAATTTCGACATTTGCCATAAATAACCATGCAAATAAGGTGAATTACTTTATTTTGACAGCTTAATGTTCTCTTCAATTTTTTGCTCCTCCCAATAAGTATTGTATTATAACCTTCTCATTTCTTTACCACTTACTATTTTTCTACGATCTAAGTCTCATATGAATTTTGTTGAAAATTCAGTTGCTGTACATTTCATTGGATTTTTGACGCAAATTTTCTTTATAAATATAACCCAGAAAAACATTCTAACTCTCAATTTTAAACGTAAAATTACCATTTATTTATACGAAGAGCAAAAAAGTTCAGTGGCCTAAATTCAAATTCGTTTATATCATCGTGAAAAAATAGTGAAAAAGTCATAATTAACATAAATAATTTAATATTTTGAATTTCGACATTTACCATAAATAACCATGCAATTAAGGGGAATTACATTATTTTGACAGCCTAATGTTCTCTACAATTTTTTGGTTTTTCCGTCCAATAAGTATTGTATTATTACCTTCTCATTTCTTCACCACTTTCCTATGTTCTACATTTACTATAAACTGTTGCATATTTCGTTTATTAAGATAACCATATGTCGTTGTATTAACACCTCCTAATTTCGTAATCACTTACTATATTTTAATACTCTACAA
This sequence comes from Galeruca laticollis, assembly GCA_963921935.1. Lineage (NCBI taxonomy): Eukaryota > Metazoa > Arthropoda > Insecta > Coleoptera > Chrysomelidae > Galeruca > Galeruca laticollis. The sequence continues at coordinate 125,781,075 of OY998181.1, forward strand.
ACCGCAAGATATTTTACGTACATACGACAATCTTTAGAGGGTTTACGTTATTTCCCAATCATTCAGTTAGATTGAATTTCGACATTTGCCATAAATAACCATGCAAATAAGGTGAATTACTTTATTTTGACAGCTTAATGTTCTCTTCAATTTTTTGCTCCTCCCAATAAGTATTGTATTATAACCTTCTCATTTCTTTACCACTTACTATTTTTCTACGATCTAAGTCTCATATGAATTTTGTTGAAAATTCAATTGCTGTACATTTTATTGGATTTTTGACGCAAATTTTCTTTATAAATATAACCCAGAAAAACATTCTAACTCCCAATTTTAAACGTAAAATTGCCATTTATTAATACGAAGAGCAAAAAAGTTCAGTGGCCTAAATTCAAATTCGTTTATATCATCGTGAAAAAATAGTGAAAAAGTCATAATTAACATAAATAATTTAATATTTTGAATTTCGACATTTGCCATAAATAACCATGCAATTAAGGGGAATTACATTATTTTGACAGCTTAATGATCTCTACAAATTTCTGGTTTTTCCGTCCAATACGAATTGTATTATAACCTTCTCATTTCTCTACCACTTACTATTTTTCTACGATCTACATCTCATATGAATTTTGTTGAAAATTTACTTGCTGTACATTTCATTGGATTTTTGACGCAAATTTTCATTATAAAGATAACCCAGAAAAAAATTCAAACTCCCAATTTTAAACGTGAAATTGCCATTAATTTATACAAAGAGCAAAAAAGTTCAGTGGCCTTAATTCAAATTCGTTCAGCGGAAAAATCATAATTGACATAAATAATTTCATCTTATGAATTTCGACATTTGCCATAAATAACCATGTAATAAAGGTGAATTACTTTGTTTTGACAGCTTAATGTTCTCTACAATTTTTTCTTTTTCCTTCCAATAAGTATTGTATTATTACCTTCTCATTTCTTAATGATCTCTACAAATTTCTGGTTTTTCCGTCCAATAAGTATTGTATTATTACCTTCTCATTTCTTAACAACTTCCCTATGTTCTACATTTCATATAAACTGTTGCATATTTCGTTCATTAAGATAACCATGTGTCGGTGTACATTTCATTGGATTTTTGACGCAAATTTTCATTGTTAAGATAACCCAGAAAAACATTCTAACTCCCAATTTTTAACGTGAAATTGCCATTTATTATTTATACGAAGAGCGAAAAAGTTCAGTGGCCTAAATTTAAATTCGTTTATATCTTCGTGAAAATGTAGTGAGAAAATCATAACTGACATAAATAATTTCATCTTTTGAATTTCGACATTTGCCGTAAATATCCATGCAATAAAGGTGAATTACTTTATTTTGACAGCTTAATGTTCTCTACAATTTTTTGCTTTTTCCTTCCAATAAGTATTGTATTATTACCTTCTCATTTCTTAACCACTTCCCTATGTTCTACATTTCATATAAACTGTTGCATATTTCGTTTATTAGAAGTCGGCCCTGATCGAAAACTACACAACGTGTTTTTAAAATCAGCTCCGAGAAATTCGTACATCACAGTGAAATATCATAAATAATTTAAATAAAAACAGTATACAAGTGATCATAACTACATAGTGAATGACCGGACTAACAAAGTAAGCCTAAATTTGCTTTTTTATTAAGAAATTGTGTTATATTTCAACATAAACACATTCATTCAATAACAATTAAAACCGGTATCGTACCATTTACCAGCCTTATCAGTTGGGTCCGATGCGGGACAGAGCCGTATTCAGGCAAAACGAACCTTAGCGGAACATGGAAACCGACAATATTATAACCAGCTACAACATCAATAATCAGTCACCTTTATCTCAACATGTACCTTCAGCTCAACACTCAATTCCAACTCAACATTCAACGATACCAAAACAACAAGTCTTACCTCAACCTCCACCTTCATCTCAACCTTCGTACTCCAAAGTAGCTAGCCAACCTCAACAACCTACCATACCCACTTTCCCATCTAAACTTCAAGCCATCGTTTTTAGTTCTCTAATTAATATTAAATTAGAAGAATATCTCCTGGCTATTGGCTCCACGATAAGTCCGAAAAACATATTATTCACATCTAGAATCTCAAACAATCGGATATGTATTTACCTCTCAAGTAAGGAAATCGTAGATGATTTTATCATTAAACATGATGGGCGCATAAAGATCAATAACGAAGTGATACAAGCACGCGGACTTATCACACCAAACGAAAGGCTACTTTTATCCAATGTATGTCCCACCATTCCACACGACGTACTACAGAGGGAACTTCAACAACTCGGCTTCAAGCTGTCTTCTGCAATTTCCTTTTTAAGAATAGGCACCACCAACCCCGACTATAAACACATATTCAGTTTCAGGAGGCAAGTATACATTGTACCTCCCACAATTCCAATACCAGACTCAGTTTTGATAACTTATGATGACACCACATACCGTATTTTTCTCGCTGTAGATAATTTGTGTTATCATTGCAAACAACATGGTCACTTATCTAGCACTTGCACTTCAAAGTTGCCTCCCCAACCAACAGACGACACTTCTTCACCAAACTCAACAACTACAACCAGTCAATCTACTCTAAACTCAGTAAACGAGCAAAGCGCTGAGCCACTAACAGATATATCTTCAATTTCAACCACCATGCCCATCGAAGCAAATATAACAACAGCTACCACAGCTTCGAATATCACTCACCTTGCTGAAACACATATCATCAAAAGATCCCTAGAAATAATATCAAATTCTCCACAAACATCGACGGCTTCTGACATCGAAAACCCAAAAAATAAAGCAGCTTCGAAAAGAAATATTACCGAAATCATAACACCTCCTTCCGATACTACAACATCTTACACAAGCTTCAGTAAACCATATGCAAAACTCAAAAAAGCGAAATCCACTTCTCAATCAACTATCATACTGGAAAATCAAATGGCACCTATCAAAGAATTATTCGACAATGAAACTCAAATAATATCTTTCGAACAAACAATCGACTTTTTTGAGAACGTACAAGGATCAGTGGACCCTCTCAGTACAGCAAAAGATTATACCTCTGATATACTAGAACTATTACAACTCTTAACCAAAATACATTCATATACCTCTGACCGCCAAATAAAGACCAAATGCACTAAAACAAAAAAGAGAATTATGAAACAACTGAAGCTTTTAAAATCAGGTGAAGATGCCGAATCTGACGTTTCCCTTGCCACATCTCAGGAATCCCTAACAGAACTTGCATAATATTATCTTCAATTTATTGCAATGGGTTTTACACCCATTATGAAATGCTCAAAATACTTATACACGAAACTTCACCATCAATTATTTGTCTTCAAGAAACTAATTTCAAAGGACAACACAATCACAACTTCAACAATTATTCCTGTTTTTACAGAAACAGAAACAACGCGGGAAAAGCAAGCGGAGGCGTAGCCATCTATGTAAATACTTCATACGAAGCACACAATATAACACTTAATACAAACTTAGAAGCAATAGCAATTTCTATCAAAATTCCTCAAACAATTAATATCTGCAACATATATATCCCGCCTGATCAAGTAATTACCTCACAAGACATGACTAACATTTTGTCACAAGTTCCATCACCTCTAATTTTACTGGGTGATTTTAATAGCCACAATCCTATTTGGGGATCAACAGGTTTTAACGCAAAAGGCAGAACAATCGGAAACATCCTAGATGCACATAATCTAAATATTTTAAATGACGCTAGGCCTACAAGAGTTAATGTTCACACAAGCACGAAATCAGCAATCGATTTATCAATATGCCATCCAACTATCTCACCTCTAATTTCCTGGGACACTATACCATATTTATATGGAAGTGACCATTATCCAATCAAAATTACGATCTCCGATCAAAACTCCGTCACTACATACCCTACTGTTTCAAAATGGAAAATAAAACATGCTGATTGGCCAAATTTCAGTAATTACATTGAAGAAAACGTCGCTCTACTTCCCGTTAATCTAGAAAACGATAACATCGACAACATTTTGAGCTCATTCACAAAAATTATCACCGATGCAGCAGAAAAATTTATAGGAAAAACAAAAGCACTAAAAAACACACCATTGCCGTGGTGGAATACTGAATGCGATAAAGCTATTAAACAATACAAAGCGTCATTTAATAAATTAAAACGAAATAAATCACTGGGGAACCTAGTAGACTATAAGAGAAGAAGAGCCCAAGCAAGATACTTCACAAAGAATGCTAGAAAAAACTCCTGGAAAGCGTTCGCATCCAACATAAACAGCTCTACACCTTTGAGTACCGTGTGGCAAAATCTAAGAAAAATATTAGGAAAAAACAAATTTACAAAAATTCCTTTTATAGCTCACAACAATAGCACAGTCTCAAATAACGAAGACATGACCGAATTATTTGCAACACATTTTGAGCACAACTCGAGCAACTCAAACTACTCACAAGAATTTCTGGAATTTAAAACTACTAAAGAAGCCGAATTCTTAGATTACGATGACCATGACAACAACATACTTAATATCCCGTTAACTATAGACGAACTTAATTTTTCCTTAGACACAACCAAAAATTCTGCCCCAGGACCTGATAGTATTCCATTAATCTTTCTCCAAAAACTCCCTCATATTGCCAAGTCATACCTTCTCCAAATATTCAACCTAATCTGGACAAAAGATATTTTCCCATCCACGTGGTCACAGGCAATCGTCATACCCATACCAAAGGCAAACTACCCAAGAACTAAGTTAACTTCATACCGACCAATATCTCTTACCAACGCACTAAGCAAAATAATGGAAAAAATCATAAACAAAAGACTATTGTGGTCATTGGAAGACAGAAACCTTTTAATACAAGAACAAAGCGGTTTCCGTCAAAACAGGTCAACATTAGACAATCTCATTGATTTGGAATCCGAAATCCACGAATCTTTCGCGAATAAACAAGATTGCCTTGCAGTTTTCATCGATATCACAAAAGCCTTCGATACAGCGTGGCGTCATGGCATTATCAAAACTCTTCATTCATGGGGCATCAAAGGAAACATCCTAAAATTCATACAAAATTTTCTTAATAATCGTTTCTTTCGTGTTCGTACCAATAACACAACTTCAACTCTAAAACAACAAACTAACGGAACTCCCCAAGGATCAGTCATTAGTTCAACACTTTTCCTGATCGCGGTCAATGACATATTAAACCATCATTCCAAACTAGTCAAAGGCAGGTTATATGCTGACGATTTGGTAATATTCTCCAAAGGTAAGAACATCGACTCAATTCAGAAACACATCCAAGAAACATTAAACCAACTTCAAAACTGGTCTAAACTCACGGGACTGCAATTTTCAACAGAGAAGACCAAATGCATATTATTTTCTAGAAAACACAATCCCGTGTCTCCTGAACTCAAACTTAACAACATTTCCCTAAACTATGTCGATAACATCAGATTTCTTGGAATGATTGTTGACAAAAAACTCAGCTGGAAGAAACACATACTACATATTAACAAATCATGCCAAAACGGTATAAACCTTATGAAAACACTCTCAAGCAAATCCTGGGGATCTGACTATACCTGTCTAATGCACATATACAAAACACTCATTCGCTCAAAGATAGACTACGGCTCTATAGTATACGCGACAGCTAAAAAAACTACTCTAAACCAACTCGAAACCATTCAAAATACAGCACTAAGAATAGCAACAGGAGCATTCTGTTCAAGTTCAATAAAAAGCCTACAGTGCGAAACCGGGGAACCTTCTCTACAACTCCGGAGAAAATACCTTGCCGCTTCATACGCACTATCCATCAGCACAAACCAGCAGAATCCAGTCTACATTAACATACTGACCAAGCACTACAAAACTTTACATTCGGCAAACATCAAAACAGACCCACCATTCTATGCAAGAGCTAGTAAAATTCTCACAGAACTCCAAATCAAACGTCCCCGCTTCCTTTCCAACAAAATTAAAACTCCCCCTCCATGGTCGATCAATATACCTCCCAGCGACACTTCACTGTGCAAATTTAACAAATTAGAAACCCCCCATACCCTAATTAGGAAAACATTTGCCTCCATACTTGACAAATATCCACAATTTCACCTCGCATATACAGACGCATCCAAAACCTCTGATGGCGTAGGCGCGGCAGTGATCATGCAAAACAGTACACTACAATTCAAGTTACCCGAAATAAGCAGCGTCTGCACTGGAGAACTATACGCCATTCTTCAAGCACTTACTCACATAAAAACAACAAATACTTCAAGATCCCTCATAATAACAGACTCCCTTAACTCAATCCATATTATCAATCAACTTTATCCCACACATCCAATAGCCCTCCAAATTAAAGTCGAATTATCGCATTTGCAATATTCCAATAACTTTGTGGAAATACTTTGGGTTCCTTCTCATACTGGCCTTCAAGGAAACGAAGAAGCCGACCGCAAATCACGACAAGCAGTAATTAGTGAAACCGTGAGTGAAGTGCAAACGGTAGTGTATAACGACATAAAACCGCTACTTAAATCAAAAGTGCTAAAATTGTGGCAAATCGAGTGGCAATCGTCCCAATCGAAACTACGCGACGTGAAACCGGAAGTGAAACCTCGAGCGCAGCCAATAAACAAAAGATCGCTTCAAGTTAAACTGACTAGGTTACGAATAGGCCACACCAAACTTCCTCATAGTTACTTAATTACTAAAAGTGAACCCCCAAAATGTGAATTATGCAAGATCCAGCTTACTGTCAAACATTTAATAACCGATTGCCCAAAATTCCAACAATCAAGACAAGATAACAACCTCAGCAACAATTTAGACCAAGTTCTTGGCGAAAACTGTAATACACAAAACCTTTTTAAATATCTAAGTGACATTAACATATTAACTAAACTATAAACAACCCATATTTGTGTCGCTAATTACCCCAGTGGTAGATGCGACTTGCTTGTAAATAAAAAAAAAATTCGTTTATTTAGATAAAAATGTTTCGTTGTATAACCACCTCCTAATTTCGTAATCATTCACTATATTTCAATACTCTACATACCGGAAGATATTTTCCGTACTTACAATTTTTCGAGATTTTACTTTATTTCCCAATCATTCAATTAGTTTGAATTTCGACATTCGCCATAAATTACCATGCAATTAAGGTGAATTACTTTATTTTGACAGCTTAATGATCTCTACAAATTTCTGGTTTTTCCGTCCAATACGAATTGTATTATAACCTTTTCATTTTTTTACCACTTACTATTTTTCTACGATCTACGTCTCATATGAATTTTGTTGAAAATTTACTTGCTGTACATTTCATTGGATTTTTGACGCAAATTTTCAGTATTAAGATAACCCAGAAAAACATTCTAACTCCCCATTTTTAACGTGAAATTGCCATTTATTTATACGAAGAGCAAAAAAGTTCAGTGGCCTTAATTCAAATTCGTTTATATCTTTGTGAAAAAGTGGAAAAATCATAATTGACATAAATATTTCATCTTTCGAATTTCGACATTTGCCATAAATAACCATGTAATAAAGGGGAATTACTTAATTTTGACAGCTTAATGTTCTCTACAATTTTTTGCTTTTTCCTTCCAATAAGTATTGTATTATTACCTTCTCATCTCTTAACCACTTCCCTATGTTCTACATTTCATATAAACTGTTGCATATTTCGTTTATTAAGATAACTATATGTCGTTGTATTACCACCTCCTAATTTCGTAATCACCCACTATATTTTAATACTCTACATTCCGCAAGATATTTTCCGTACTTACGACAATCTTTCGAGATTTTACTTCATTTACCAATCATTCAGTTAGTTTGAATTTCGACATTCGCCATAAATAACCATGCGATTGAGGTGAAATTACTTTATTTTGACAGCTTAATGATCTCTACAAATTTCTAGTTTTTCCGTCCAATACGAATTGTATTATAACCTTTTCATTTCTTTACCACTTACTATTTTTCTACGATCTACGTCTCATATGAATTTTGTTGAAAATTTACTCGCTGTACATTTCATTGGATTTTTGAGGTAAATTTTCATTATAAAGATAACCCAGAAAAACATTCTAACTCCCAATTTTAAACGTGGAATTGCCATTTATTTATACGAAGAGCAAAAAAGTTCAGTGGCCTTAATTCAAATTCGTTTATATCTTTGTGAAAAAGTAATGAAAAAATCATAATTGACATAGATAATTTCATCTTTTGAATTTCGACATTTGCCATAAATAACCATGCAATTAAGGTGAATTACATTATTTTGACAGCTTAATAGTCTCTACAATGTTTCATTTGTATTAACACCTCCTAATTTCGTAATCACTCACTATATTTTATTACTCGACATTCCGCAAGATATTTTCCGTAGTTACGACAATCTTTCGAGATTTTACTTTATTTCCCAATCATTCAGTTATTTTGAATTTCGACATTCGCCATAAATTACCATGCAATTAAGGTGAAATTACTTTATATTGCCAGCTTAATGATCTATACAAATTTCTGGTTTTTCCGTCCAATACGATTTGTATTATAACCTTCTCATTTCTTTACCACTTACTATTTTTCTACGATCTACGTGTCATATGAATTTTGTTGAAAATTTACTTGCTGTACATTTCATTGGATTTTTGACGCAAATTTTTATTATTAAGATAACCCAGAAAAACATTCTAACTCCCAATTTTAAACGTGGAATTGCCATTTATTTATACGAAGAGCAAAAAAGTTCAGTGGCCTCAATTCAAATTCGTTTATATCTTTGTGAAAAAGTAATGGAAAAATCATAAATGACATAGATAATTTCATCATTTGAATTTCGACATTTGCCATAAATAACCATGCAATTAAGGTGAATTACATTATTTTGACAGCTTAATAGTCTCTACAATGTTTCGTTGTATTAACACCTCCTAATTTCGTAATCACTCACTATATTTTAATACTCGACATTCCGCAAGATATTTTCCGTACTGACGACAATCTTTCGAGATTTTACTTTATTTCCCAATTAATCAGTTAGTTTGAATTCCGACATTCGCCATAAATTACCATGCAATTAAGGTGAAATTACTTTATTTTGACAGCTTAATGATCTCTACAAATTTCTGGTTTTTTCGTCCAATACGATTTGTATTATAAACTTCTCATTTCTTCACCACTTACTATTTTTCTACGATCTACGTGTCATATGAATTTTGTTGAAAATTTACTTGCTGTACATTTCATTGGATTTTTGACGCAAATTTTCATTATTAAAATAACCCAGAAAAACATTCTAACTGCCAATTTTAAACGTGAAATTGCCATTTAGTTATACGAAGAGCAAAAAAGTTCAGTGGCCTTAATTCAAATTCGTTTATATCTTCGTGAAAATGTAGTGAGAAAATCATAACTGACATAAATAATTTCATCTTTTGAATTTCGACATTTGCCGTAAATAACCATGCAATAAAGGTGAATTACTTTATTTTGACAGCTTAATGTTCTCTACAATTTTCTGCTTTTCCCTTCCAATAAGTATTGTATTATTACCTTCTCATTTCTTAACCACTTCCCTATGTTCTACATTTCATATAAACTGTTGCATATTTCGTTTAATAAGATAACCATGTTTCGTTGTATTAACACCTCCTAATTTCGTAATCACTCACTATATTTCAATACTCTACATTCCGGAAGATATTTTCCGTACTTACAATTTTTCGAGATTTTACTTTATTTCCCAATCATCCAATTAGTTTGAATTTCGACATTCGCCATAAATTACCATGCAATTGAGGTGAAATTACTTTATTTTGACAGCTTAATGATCTCTACAAATTTCTGGTTTTTCCGTCCAATACGAATTGTATTATAACCTTTTCATTTCTTTACCACTTACTATTTTTCTACGATCTACGTCTCATATGAATTTTGTTGAAAATTTACTTGCTGTACATTTCATTGGATTTCTGACGTAAATTTTCATTATTAAGATAACCCAGAAAAACATTCTAACTCCCAATTTTAAACGTGGAATTGCCATTTATTTATACGAAGAGCAAAAAAGTTCAGTGGCCTTAATTCAAATTCGTTTATATCTTTGTGAAAAAGTAATGAAAAAATCATAATTGACATAGATAATTTCATCTTTTGAATTTCGACATTTGCCATAAATAACCATGCAATTAAGGTGAATTACATTATTTTGACAGCTTAATAGTCTCTACAATGTTTCGTTGTATTACCACCTCCTAATTTCGTAATCACTCACTATATTTTAATACTCGACATTCCGCAAAATATTTTCCGTACTTACGACAATCTTTCGAGATTTTACTTTATTTCCCAATCATTCAGTTAGTTTGAATTTCGACATTCGCCATAAATTACCATGCAATTAAGGAGAAATTACTTTATTTTGACAGCTTAATGATCTCTACAAATTTCTGGTTTTTCCGTCCAATACGATTTGTATTATACACTTCTCATTTCTTTACCACTTACTATTTTTCTACGATCTACGTGTCATATGAATTTTGTTGAAAATTTACTTGCTGTACATTTCATTGGATTTTTGACGCAAATTTTCATTATTAAGATAACCCAGAAAAACATTCTAACTCCCAATTTTAAACGTGGAATTGCCATTTATTTATACGAAGAGCAAAAAAGTTCAGTGGCCTCAATTCAAATTCGTTTATATCTTTGTGAAAAAGTAATGAAAAAATCATAAATGACATAGATAATTTCATCTTTTGAATTTCGACATTTGCCATAAATAACCATGCAATTAAGGTGAATTACATTATTTTGACAGCTTAATAGTCTCTACAATGTTTCGTTGTATTAACACCTCCTAATTTCGTAATCACTCACTATATTTTAATACTCGACATTCCGCAAGATATTTTCCGTACTGACGACAATCTTTCGAGATTTTACTTTATTTCCCAATCATTCAGTTAGTTTGAATTTCGACATTCGCCATAAATTACCATGCAATTAGGGTGAAATTACTTTATTTTGACAGCTTAATGATCTCTACAAATTTCTGGTTTTTTCGTCCAATACGATTTGTATTATAAACTTCTCATTTCTTTACCACTTACTATTTTTCTACGATCTACGTGTCATATGAATTTTGTTGAAAATTTACTTGCTGTACATTTCATTGGATTTTTAACGCAAATTTTCAATATTAAGATAACCCAGAAAAACATTCTAACTCCCCAATTTTAATCGTGAAATTGCCATTTATTTATACGAAGAGCAAAAAAGTTCAGTGGCCTTAATTCAAATTCGTTTATATATTTGTGAAAAAATAGTGAAAAAATCATAATTGACATAATTAATTTCCTCTTTTGAATTTCGAAATTTGCCATAAATAACCATGCAATTAAGGTGAATTACATTATTTTGACAGCTTAATAGTCTCTACAATTTTTTGGTTTTTCCGTCCAATAAGTATTGTATTGTTACCTTCTCACATCTTAACCACTATCCTATGTTCTACATTATATATAAACTGTTGCATATTTCGTTTATTAAGACAACCATGTTTCGTTGTATTAACACCTCCTAATTTCGTAATCACTCACTATATTTTAATACTCTACATTCCGCAAGATATTTTTCGTACTTACGACAATCTTTCGAGATTTTACTTTATTTCCCAATCATTTAGTTAGTTTGAATTTCGACATTAGCCTTAAATTACCATGCAATTAAGGTGAATTACTTTATTTTGACAGCTTAATTATCTCTACAAATTTCTGGTTTTTCCGTTCAATACGAATTGTATTATAACCTTTTCATTTCTTTACCACTTACTATTTTTCTACGATCTACGTCTCATATGAATTTTGTTGGAAATTTACTAGCTGTACATTCCATTGGATTTTTGACGCAAATTTCCATTATAAAGATAACCCAGAAAAACTTTCTAACTCCCAATTTTAAACGTGGAATTGCCATTTATTTATACGAAGAGCAAAAAAGTTTAGTGGCCTTAATTCAAATTCGTTTATATCTTTGTGAAAGAGTAGTGAAAAAATCAAAATTGACATAAATAATTTCATCTTCTGAATTTCGACATTTTCCATAAATAACCATGCAATTAAGGTGAATTACATTATTTTAACAGCTTAATCGTCTATACAATTTCTTGGTTTTTCCGTCCAATAAGTATTGTATTATTACCTCCTCATTTCTTAACCACTTTCCTATGTTCTACATTATATATAAACTGTTGCATATTTCGTTTGTTAAGATAACCATATGTCGTTGTATTAACATCTCCTAATTTCGTAATCACTCACTATATTTTAATACTCTACATTCCGCAAGATATTTTTCGTACTTACGACAATCTTTCGAGATTTTACTTTATTTCCCAATCATTTAGTTAGTTTGAATTTCGACATTAGCCTTAAATTACCATGCAATTAAGGTGAATTACTTTATTTTGACAGCTTAATTATCTCTACAAATTTCTGGTTTTTCCGTTCAATACGAATTGTATTATGACCTTTTCATTTCTTTACCACTTACTATTTTTCTACGATCTACATCTCATATGAATTTTGTGGAAAATTTACTCGCTGTACATTTCATTGGATTTTTGAGGTAAATTTTCATTATAAAGATAACCCAGAAAAACATTCTAACTCCCAATTTTAAACGTGGAATTGCCATTTATTTATACGAAGAGCAAAAAAGTTCAGTGGCCTTAATTCAAATTCGTTTATATCTTTGTGAAAAAGTAGTGAAAAAATCAAAATTGACATAAATAATTTCATCTTCTGAATTTCGACATTTGCCATAAATAACCATGCAATTAAGGTGAATTACATTATTTTAACAGCTTAATAGTCTATAAAACTTTTTGGTTTTTCCGTCCAATAAGTATTGTATTATTACCTTCTCATTTCTTTACCACTTACTATTTTTCTACGATCTACGTCTCATATGAATTTTGTTGGAAATTTACTAGCTGTACATTTCATTGGATTTTTGACGCAAATTTCCATTATAAAGATAACCCAGAAAAACTTTCTAACTCCCAATTTTAAACGTGGAATTGCCCTTTATTTATACAAAGAGCAAAAAAGTTCAGTGGCCTTAATTCAAATTCGTTTATATCTTTGTGAAAAAGTAGTGAAAAAATCAAAATTGACATAAATAATTTCATCTTCTGAATTTCGACATTTGCCATAAATAACCATGCAATTAAGGTGAATTACATTATTTTAACAGCTTAATAGTCTATAAAACTTTTTGGTTTTTCCGTCCAATAAGTATTGTATTATTACCTTCTCATTTCTTAACCATTTTCCTATGTTCTACATTGTATATAAACTGTTGGATATTTCGTTTGTTAAGATAACCATATGTCGTTGTATTAACATCTCCTAATTTCGTAATCACTCACTATATTCTAATACTCTACATTCCGCAAGATATTTTTCGTACTAACGACAATCTTTCGAAATTTTATTCTATTTCCCAATCATTTAGTTAGTTTGAATTTCGACATTAGCCTTAAATTACCAAGCAATTAAGGTGAATTACTTTATTTTGACAGCTTAATTATCTCTACAAATTTCTGGTTTTTCCGTTCAATACGAATTGTATTATAACCTTTTCATTTCTTTACCACTTACTATTTTTCTACGATCTACATCTCATATGAATTTTGTTGAAAATTTACTTGCTGTACATTTCATTGCATTTTGGAGGCAAATTTTCATTATAAAGATAACCCAGAAAAAAATTCTAACTCCCAATTTTAATCGTGAAATTGCCATTTATTTATACGAAGAGCAAAAAAGTTCAGTGGCCTTAATTCAAATTCGTTTATATCTTTGTGAAAAAGAAGTGAAAAAATCATAATTGACATAAATAATTTCATCTTTTGAATTTCGACATTTGCCATAAATAACCATGCAATTGAGGTGAATTACATTATTTTGACAGCTTAATAGTCTATAAAATTTTTTGGTTTTTCCGTCCAATAAGTATTGTATTGTTACCTTCTCACATCTTAACCACTATCCTATGTTCTACATTATATATAAACTGTTGCATATTTCGTTTATTAAGACAACCATGTTTCGTTGTATTAACACCTCCTAATTTCGTAATCACTCACTATATTTTGATACTCTACATTCCGCAAGATATTTTCCGTACCTACGACACCTCCCGAGATTTTACTTTATTTCCCAATCATTCAGTTAGTTTGAATTTCGACATTCACCATAAATTACCATGCAATTAAAGTTAAATTACTTTATTTTGACAGCTTAATGATCTCTACTAATTTCTGGTTTTTCCGTCCAATACGAATTGTATTATAACCTTCTCATTTCTTTACCACTTACTATTTTTCTACGATCTACGTGTCATATGAATTTTGTTGGAAATTTACTTGCTGTACATTTCATTGGACTTTTGACGCAAATTTTCATTATTAAGATAACCCAGAAAAACATTCTAACTCCCAATTTTAAACGTGAAATTGCCATTTATTTTTACGAAGAGCAAAAAAGTTCAGTGGCCTAAATTCAAATTCGTCTATATCTTCGTGAAAAAGTAGTGAAAAAATCATAATTGACATAAATAATTTCATCTTTTGAATTTCGACATTTGCCATAAATAACCATGCAATTAAGGTGAATTGCATTATTTTAACAGCTTAATAGTCTATACAATTTTTTGGTTTTTCCGTCCAATAAGTATTGTATTATTACCTTCTCATTTCTTAACCATTTTCCTATGTTCTACATTATATATAAACTGTTGCATATATCGTTTGTTAAGATAACCATATGTCGTTGTATTAACATCTCCTAATTTCGTAATCACTCACTATATTTTAATACTCTACATTCCGCAAGATATTTTTCGTACTTACGACAATCTTTCGAGATTTTACTTTATTTCCCAATCATTCAGTTAGTTTGAATTTCGACATTCGCCATAAATTAACATGCAATTAAAGTTAAATTACTTTATTTTGACAGCTTAATTATCTCTACAAATTTCTGGTTTTTCCGTTCAATACGAATTGTATTATAACCTTTTCATTTCTTTACCACTTACTATTTTTCTACGATCTACATCTCATATGAATTTTGTTGAAAATTTACTCGCTGTACATTTCATTGGATTTTTGAGGTAAATTTTCATTATAAAGATAAACCAGAAAAACATTCTAACTCCCAATTTTAATCGTGAAATTGCCATTTATTTATACGAAGAGCAAAAAAGTTCAGTGGCCTTAATTCAAATTTGTTTATATATTTGTGAAAAAATAGTGAAAAAATCATAATTGACATAAATAATTTCATCGTTTGAATTTCGACATTTGCCATAAATAACCATGCAATAAAGGTGAATTACTTTATTTTGACAGCTTAATGTTATCTACAATTTTTTGCTTTTTCCTTCCAATAAGTATTGTATTATTACCTTCTCATTTCTCAACCACTTTCCTATGTTCTACATTTCATATAAACTGTTGCATATTTCGTTTATTAAAACAACCATGTTTCGTTGTATCAACACCTCCTAATTTCGTAATCACTCACTATATTTTAATACTCTACATTCCGCAAGATATTTTCCGTACTTACGACAATCTTTCGAGATTTTACTCTATTTCCCAATCAATAAGTTAGTTTGAATTTCGACATTCGCCATAAATTACCATGTAATTAAGGTGAAATTACTTTATTTTGACAGCTTAATGATCTCTACAAATTTCTGGTTTTTCCGTACGATACGAATTGTATTATTACCTTCTCATTTCTTAAACACTTTCGTATGTTCTACATTTCATATAAACTGTTGCATATTTCGTTTATTAAGATAACCATAAGTCGTTGTATTAACACCTCCTAATTTCGTAATCACTCACTATATTTGAATACTTTACATTCCGCAAGATATTTTCCGTACTTACGACAATCTTTCGAAATTTTACTTTATTTCCCAATCATTCAGTTAGTTTGAATTTCGACATAAGCCATAAATTACCATGCAATTAAGGTGAATTACTTTATTTTGACAGCTTAATTATCTCTACAACTTTCTGGGTTTTCCGTCCAATACGAATTGTATTATAACGTTTTCATTTCTTTACCACTTACTATTTTTCTACGATCTACGTCTCATATGAATTTTGTTGGAAATTTACTAGCTGTACATTTCATTGGATTTTTGACGCAAATTT
The DNA here is from genome assembly GCA_963921935.1 of Galeruca laticollis. Lineage (NCBI taxonomy): Eukaryota > Metazoa > Arthropoda > Insecta > Coleoptera > Chrysomelidae > Galeruca > Galeruca laticollis. The sequence continues at coordinate 125,797,395 of OY998181.1, forward strand.
TCATTATTAAGATAACACAGAAAAACATTCTAACTCCAAATTTTAAACGTGGAATTGCCATTTATTTATACGAAGAGCAAAAAAGTTCAGAAGCCTTAATTCAAATTCGTTTATATATTTGTGAAAAAGTAGTGAAAAAATCATAATTGACATAATTAATTTCCTCTTTTGAATTTCGACGTTTGCCATAAATAACCATGCAATTAAGGTGAATTACATTATTTTAACAGCTTAATAGTCTATAAAACTTTCTGGTTTTTCCGTCCAATAAGTATTGTATTATTACCTTCTCATTTCTTAACCACTTTCCTATGTTCTACATTATATATAAACTGTTGGATATTTCGTTTGTTAAGATAACCATATGTCGTTGTATTAACATCTCCTAATTTCGTAATCACTCACTATATTTTAATACTCTACATTCCGCAAGATATTTTTCGTACTTACGACAATCTTTCGAAATTTTACTCTATTTCCTAATCATTTAGTTAGTTTGAATTTCGATTTTCGCCATAAATTACCATGCAATTAAGGTGAAATTACTTTATTTTGACAGCTTAATGATCTCTACAAATTTCTGGTTTTTCCGTCCAATACGAATTGTATTATTACCTTCTCATTTCTTAAACACTTTCGTATGTTCTACATTTCATATAAACTGTTGCATATTTCGTTTATTAAGATAACCATAAGTCGTTGTATTAACTCCTCCTAATTTCGTAATCACTCACTATATTTGAATACTTTACATTCCGCAAGATATTTTCCGTACTTACGACAATCTTTCGAGATTTTACTTTATTTCCCAATCATTCAGTTAGTTTGAATTTAGACATTCGCCATAAATTACCATGCAATTAAGGTGAATTACTTTATTTTGACAGCTTAATTATCTCTACAACTTTCTGGTTTTTCCGTCCAATACGAATTGTATTATTACCTTCTCATTTCTGAAACACTTTCGTATGTTCTACATTTCATATAAACTGTTGCATATTTCGTTTATTAAGATAACCATAAGTCGTTGTATTAACACCTCCTAATTTCGTAATCACTCACTATATTTGAATACTTTACATTCCGCAAGATATTTTCCGTACATTTCATTGGATTTTTGACGCAAATTTTCATTATTAAGATAACTCAGAAAAACATTCTAACTTCCAATTTTAAACGTGAAATTGCCATTTATTTATACGAAGAGCAAAAAAGTTCAGTGGCCTTAGTTCAAATTCGTTTATATCTTTATGAAAAAGTAGTGAAAAAATCATAATTGACATAATTAATTTCCTCTTTTGAATTACGACATTTGCCATAAATAACCATGCAATTAAGGTGAATTACATTATTTTGACAGCTTAATAGTCTCTACAATTTTTTGGTTTTTCCGTCCAATAAGTATTGTATTGTTACCTTCTCACATCTTAACCACTATCCTATGTTCTACATTATATATAAACTGTTGCATATTTCGTTTATTAAGACAACCATGTTTCGTTGTATTAACACCTCCTAATTTCGTAATCACTCACTATATTTCAATACTCTACATTCCGCAAGATATTTTCCGTACTTACGACAATCTTTCGAGATTTTACTTTATTTCCCAATCATTCAGTTAGTTTGAATTTCGACATTCGCCATAAATTACCTTGCAATTAAGGTGAATTACTTTATTTTGACAGCTTAATTATCTCTACAAATTTCTGGTTTCTCCGTTCAATACGAATTGTATTATAACCTTTTCATTTCTTTACCACTTACAATTTTTCTACGATCTACATCTCATATGAATTTTGTTGGAAATTTACTTGCTGTACATTTCATTGGATTTTTGAGGTAAATTTTCATTATAAAGATAACCCAGAAAAACATTCTAACTCCCAATTTTAAACGTGGAATTGCCATTTATTTATACGAAGAGCAAAAAAGTTCAGTGGCCTTAATTCAAATTCGTTTATATCTTTGTGAAAAAGTAGTGAAAAAATAAAAATTGACATAAATAATTTCATCTTCTGAATTTCGACATTTGCCATAAATAACCATGCAATTAAGGTGAATTACATTATTTTAACAGCTTAATAGTCTATAAAACTTTTTGGTTTTTCCGTCCAATAAGTATTGTATTATTACCTTCTCATTTCTTTACCACTTACTATTTTTCTACGATCTACGTCTCATATGAATTTTGTTGGAAATTTACTAGCTGTACATTTCATTGGATTTTTGACGCAAATTTCCATTATAAAGATAACCCAGAAAAACTTTCTAACTCCCAATTTTAAACGTGGAATTGCCCTTTATTTATACAAAGAGCAAAAAAGTTCAGTGGCCTTAATTCAAATTCGTTTATATCTTTGTGAAAAAGTAGTGAAAAAATCAAAATTGACATAAATAATTTCATCTTCTGAATTTCGACATTTGCCATAAATAACCATGCAATTAAGGTGAATTACATTATTTTAACAGCTTAATAGTCTATAAAACTTTTTGGTTTTTCCGTCCAATAAGTATTGTATTATTACCTTCTCATTTCTTAACCATTTTCCTATGTTCTACATTGTATATAAACTGTTGGATATTTCGTTTGTTAAGATAACCATATGTCGTTGTATTAACATCTCCTAATTTCGTAATCACTCACTATATTCTAATACTCTACATTCCGCAAGATATTTTTCGTACTAACGACAATCTTTCGAAATTTTATTCTATTTCCCAATCATTTAGTTAGTTTGAATTTCGACATTAGCCTTAAATTACCAAGCAATTAAGGTGAATTACTTTATTTTGACAGCTTAATTATCTCTACAAATTTCTGGTTTTTCCGTTCAATACGAATTGTATTATAACCTTTTCATTTCTTTACCACTTACTATTTTTCTACGATCTACATCTCATATGAATTTTGTTGAAAATTTACTTGCTGTACATTTCATTGCATTTTGGAGGCAAATTTTCATTATAAAGATAACCCAGAAAAAAATTCTAACTCCCAATTTTAATCGTGAAATTGCCATTTATTTATACGAAGAGCAAAAAAGTTCAGTGGCCTTAATTCAAATTCGTTTATATCTTTGTGAAAAAGAAGTGAAAAAATCATAATTGACATAAATAATTTCATCTTTTGAATTTCGACATTTGCCATAAATAACCATGCAATTGAGGTGAATTACATTATTTTGACAGCTTAATAGTCTATAAAATTTTTTGGTTTTTCCGTCCAATAAGTATTGTATTGTTACCTTCTCACATCTTAACCACTATCCTATGTTCTACATTATATATAAACTGTTGCATATTTCGTTTATTAAGACAACCATGTTTCGTTGTATTAACACCTCCTAATTTCGTAATCACTCACTATATTTTGATACTCTACATTCCGCAAGATATTTTCCGTACCTACGACACCTCCCGAGATTTTACTTTATTTCCCAATCATTCAGTTAGTTTGAATTTCGACATTCACCATAAATTACCATGCAATTAAAGTTAAATTACTTTATTTTGACAGCTTAATGATCTCTACTAATTTCTGGTTTTTCCGTCCAATACGAATTGTATTATAACCTTCTCATTTCTTTACCACTTACTATTTTTCTACGATCTACGTGTCATATGAATTTTGTTGGAAATTTACTTGCTGTACATTTCATTGGACTTTTGACGCAAATTTTCATTATTAAGATAACCCAGAAAAACATTCTAACTCCCAATTTTAAACGTGAAATTGCCATTTATTTTTACGAAGAGCAAAAAAGTTCAGTGGCCTAAATTCAAATTCGTCTATATCTTCGTGAAAAAGTAGTGAAAAAATCATAATTGACATAAATAATTTCATCTTTTGAATTTCGACATTCGCCATAAATTACCATGTAATTAAGGTGAAATTACTTTATTTTGACAGCTTAATGATCTCTACAAATTTCTGGTTTTTCCGTACGATACGAATTGTATTATTACCTTCTCATTTCTTAAACACTTTCGTATGTTCTACATTTCATATAAACTGTTGCATATTTCGTTTATTAAGATAACCATAAGTCGTTGTATTAACACCTCCTAATTTCGTAATCACTCACTATATTTGAATACTTTACATTCCGCAAGATATTTTCCGTACTTACGACAATCTTTCGAAATTTTACTTTATTTCCCAATCATTCAGTTAGTTTGAATTTCGACATAAGCCATAAATTACCATGCAATTAAGGTGAATTACTTTATTTTGACAGCTTAATTATCTCTACAACTTTCTGGGTTTTCCGTCCAATACGAATTGTATTATAACGTTTTCATTTCTTTACCACTTACTATTTTTCTACGATCTACGTCTCATATGAATTTTGTTGGAAATTTACTAGCTGTACATTTCATTGGATTTTTGACGCAAATTTTCATTATTAAGATAACACAGAAAAACATTCTAACTCCAAATTTTAAACGTGGAATTGCCATTTATTTATACGAAGAGCAAAAAAGTTCAGAAGCCTTAATTCAAATTCGTTTATATATTTGTGAAAAAGTAGTGAAAAAATCATAATTGACATAATTAATTTCCTCTTTTGAATTTCGACGTTTGCCATAAATAACCATGCAATTAAGGTGAATTACATTATTTTAACAGCTTAATAGTCTATAAAACTTTCTGGTTTTTCCGTCCAATAAGTATTGTATTATTACCTTCTCATTTCTTAACCACTTTCCTATGTTCTACATTATATATAAACTGTTGGATATTTCGTTTGTTAAGATAACCATATGTCGTTGTATTAACATCTCCTAATTTCGTAATCACTCACTATATTTTAATACTCTACATTCCGCAAGATATTTTTCGTACTTACGACAATCTTTCGAAATTTTACTCTATTTCCTAATCATTTAGTTAGTTTGAATTTCGATTTTCGCCATAAATTACCATGCAATTAAGGTGAAATTACTTTATTTTGACAGCTTAATGATCTCTACAAATTTCTGGTTTTTCCGTCCAATACGAATTGTATTATTACCTTCTCATTTCTTAAACACTTTCGTATGTTCTACATTTCATATAAACTGTTGCATATTTCGTTTATTAAGATAACCATAAGTCGTTGTATTAACTCCTCCTAATTTCGTAATCACTCACTATATTTGAATACTTTACATTCCGCAAGATATTTTCCGTACTTACGACAATCTTTCGAGATTTTACTTTATTTCCCAATCATTCAGTTAGTTTGAATTTAGACATTCGCCATAAATTACCATGCAATTAAGGTGAATTACTTTATTTTGACAGCTTAATTATCTCTACAACTTTCTGGTTTTTCCGTCCAATACGAATTGTATTATTACCTTCTCATTTCTGAAACACTTTCGTATGTTCTACATTTCATATAAACTGTTGCATATTTCGTTTATTAAGATAACCATAAGTCGTTGTATTAACACCTCCTAATTTCGTAATCACTCACTATATTTGAATACTTTACATTCCGCAAGATATTTTCCGTACATTTCATTGGATTTTTGACGCAAATTTTCATTATTAAGATAACTCAGAAAAACATTCTAACTTCCAATTTTAAACGTGAAATTGCCATTTATTTATACGAAGAGCAAAAAAGTTCAGTGGCCTTAGTTCAAATTCGTTTATATCTTTATGAAAAAGTAGTGAAAAAATCATAATTGACATAATTAATTTCCTCTTTTGAATTACATTTGCCATAAATAACCATGCAATTAAGGTGAATTACATTATTTTGACAGCTTAATAGTCTCTACAATTTTTTGGTTTTTCCGTCCAATAAGTATTGTATTGTTACCTTCTCACATCTTAACCACTATCCTATGCTCTACATTATATATAAACTGTTGCATATTTCGTTTATTAAGACAACCATGTTTCGTTGTATTAACACCTCCTAATTTCGTAATCACTCACTATATTTCAATACTCTACATTCCGCAAGATATTTTCCGTACTTACGACAATCTTTCGAGATTTTACTTTATTTCCCAATCATTCAGTTAGTTTGAATTTCGACATTCGCCATAAATTACCTTGCAATTAAGGTGAATTACTTTATTTTGACAGCTTAATTATCTCTACAAATTTCTGGTTTCTCCGTTCAATACGAATTGTATTATAACCTTTTCATTTCTTTACCACTTACAATTTTTCTACGATCTACATCTCATATGAATTTTGTTGGAAATTTACTTGCTGTACATTTCATTGGATTTTTGAGGTAAATTTTCATTATAAAGATAACCCAGAAAAACATTCTAACTCCCAATTTTAATCGTGAAATTGCCATTTATTTATACGAAGAGCAAAAAAGTTCAGTGGCCTTAATTCAAATTCGTTTATATATTTGTGAAAAAACAGTTAAAAAATCATAATTGACATAAATAATTTCATCGTTTGAATTTCGACATTTGCCATAAATAACCATGCAATAAAGGTGAATTACTTTATTTTGACAGCTTAATGTTATCTACAATTTTTTGCTTTTTCCTTCCAATAAGTATTGTATTATTACCTTCTCATTTCTCAACCACTTTCCTATGTTCTACATTTCATATAAACTGTTGCATATTTCGTTTATCAAGATAACCATGTTTCGTTGTATTAACACCTCCTAATTTCGTAATCACTCACTATATTTTAATACTCTACATTCCGCAAGATATTTTCCGTACTTACGACAATCTTTCGAGATTTTACTTTATTTCCCAATCATTCAGTTAGTTTGAATTTCGACATTCGCCATAAATTACCTTGCAATTAAGGTGAATTACTTTATTTTGACAGCTTAATTATCTCTACAAATTTCTGGTTTTTCCGTTCAATACGAATTGTATTTATAACCTTTTCATTTCTTTACCACTTACTATTTTTCTACGATCTACATCTCATATGAATTTTGTTGGAAATTTACTTGCTGTACATTTCATTGGATTTTTGACGCAAATTTTCATTATTAAGATAACCCAGAAAAACATTCTAACTTCCAATTTTAAACGTGAAATTGCCATTTATTTATACGAAGAGCAAAAAAGTTCAGTGGCCTTAGTTCAAATTCGTTTATATCTTTATGAAAAAGTAGTGAAAAAATCATAATTGACATAATTAATTTCCTCTTTTGAATTTCGACATTTGCCATAAATAACCATGCAATTAAGGTGAATTACATTATTTTGACAGCTTAATAGTCTCTACAATTTTTTGGTTTTTCCGTCCAATAAGTATTGTATTGTTACCTTCTCACATCTTAACCACTATCCTATGTTCTACATTATATATAAACTGTTGCATATTTCGTTTATTAAGGCAACGATGTTTCGTTGTATTAACACCTCCTAATTTCGTAATCACTCACTATATTTCAATACTCTACATTCCGCAAGATATTTTCCGTACTTACGACAATCTTTCGAGATTTTACTTTATTTCCCAATCATTCAGTTAGTTTGAATTTCGACATTCGCCATAAATTACCTTGCAATTAAGGTGAATTACTTTATTTTGGCAGCTTAATTATCTCTACAAATTTCTGGTTTCTCCGTTCAATACGAATTGTATTATAACCTTTTCATTTCTTTACCACTTACAATTTTTCTACGATCTACATCTCATATGAATTTTGTTGGAAATTTACTTGCTGTACATTTCATTGGATTTTTGAGGTAAATTTTCATTATAAAGATAACCCAGAAAAACATTCTAACTCCCAATTTTAATCGTGAAATTGCCATTTATTTATACGAAGAGCAAAAAAGTTCAGTGGCCTTAATTCAAATTCGTTTATATATTTGTGAAAAAATAGTGAAAAAATCATAATTGACATAAATAATTTCATCGTTTGAATTTCGACATTTGCCATAAATAACCATGCAATAAAGGTGAATTACTTTATTTTGACAGCTTAATGTTATCTACAATTTTTTGCTTTTTCCTTCCAATAAGTATTGTATTATTACCTTCTCATTTCTTAACCACTTCCCTATGTTCTACATTTCATATAAACTGTTGCATATTTCGTTTAATAAGATAACCATGTTTCGTTGTATTAACACCTCCTAATTTCGTAATCACTCACTATATTTCAATACTCTACATTCCGGAAGATATTTTCCGTACTTACGACAATCTTTCGAGATTTTACTTTATTTCCCAATCATTCAGTTAGTTTGAATTTCGACATTCGCCATAAATTACCTTGCAATTAAGGTGAATTACTTTATTTTGACAGCTTAATGATCTCTACAAATTTCTGGTTTTTCCGTCCAATACGAATTGTATTATAACCTTTTCATTTCTTTACCACTTACTATTTTTCTACGATCTACATCTCATATGAATTTTGTTGGAAATTTACTTGCTGTACATTTCATTGGATTTTTGACGCAAATTTTCATTATTAAGATAACTCAGAAAAACATTCTAACTTCCAATTTTAAACGTGAAATTGCCATTTATTTATACGAAGAGCAAAAAAGTTTAGTGGCCTTAGTTCAAATTCGTTTATATCTTTATGAAAAAGTAGTGAAAAAATCATAATTGACATAATTAATTTCCTCTTTTGAATTTCGACATTTGCCATAAATAACCATGCAATTAAGGTGAATTACATTATTTTGACAGCTTAATAGTCTCTACAATTTTTTGGTTTTTCCGTCCAATAAGTATTGTATTGTTACCTTCTCACATCTTAACCACTATCCTATGTTCTACATTATATATAAACTGTTGCATATTTCGTTTATTAAGACAACCATGTTTCGTTGTATTAACACCTCCTAATTTCGTAATCACTCACTATATTTCAATACTCTACATTCCGCAAGATATTTTCCGTACTTACGACAATCTTTCGAAATTTTACTTTATTTCCCAATCATTCAGTTAGTTTGAATTTCGAAATTCGCCATAAATTACCTTGCAATTAAGGAGAATTACTTTATTTTGACAGCTTAATTATCTCTACAAATTTCTGGTTTCTCCGTTCAATACGAATTGTATTATAACCTTTTCATTTCTTTACCACTTACAATTTTTCTACGATCTACATCTCATATGAATTTTGTTGGAAATTTACTTGCTGTACATTTCATTGGATTTTTGAGGTAAATTTTCATTATAAAGATAACCCCGAAAAACATTCTAACTCCCAATTTTAATCGTGAAATTGCCATTTATTTATACGAAGAGCAAAAAAGTTCAGTGGCCTTAATTCAAATTCGTTTATATATTTGTGAAAAAATAGTGAAAAAATCATAATTGACATAAATAATTTCATCGTTTGAATTTCGACATTTGCCATAAATAACCATGCAATAAAGGTGAATTACTTTATTTTGACAGCTTAATGTTATCTACAATTTTTTGCTTTTTCCTTCCAATAAGTATTGTATTATTACCTTCTCATTTCTCAACCACTTTCCTATGTTCTACATTTCATATAAACTGTTGCATATTTCGTTTATTAAGATAACCATGTTTCGTTGTATTAACACCTCCTAATTTCGTAATCACTCACTATATTTTAATACTCTACATTCCGCAAGATATTTTCCGTACTTACGACAATCTTTCGAGATTTTACTTTATTTCCCAATCATTCAGTTAGTTTGAATTTCGACGTTCGCCATAAATTACCTTGCAATTAAGGTGAATTACTTTATTTTGACAGCTTAATTATCTCTACAAATTTCTGGTTTTTCCGTTCAATACGAATTGTATTATAACCTTTTCATTTCTTTACCACTTACTATTTTTCTACGATCTACATCTCATATGAATTTTGTTGGAAATTTACTTGCTGTACATTTCATTGGATTTTTGACGCAAATTTTCATTATTAAGATAACCCAGAAAAACATTCTAACTTCCAATTTTAAACGTGAAATTGCCATTTATTTATACGAAGAGCAAAAAAGTTCAGTGGCCTTAGTTCAAATTCGTTTATATCTTTATGAAAAAGTAGTGAAAAAATCATAATTGACATAATTAATTTCCTCTTTTGAATTTCGACATTTGCCATAAATAACCATGCAATTAAGGTGAATTACATTATTTTGACAGCTTAATAGTCTCTACAATTTTTTGGTTTTTCCGTCCAATAAGTATTGTATTGTTACCTTCTCACATCTTAACCACTATCCTATGTTCTACATTATATATAAACTGTTGCATATTTCGTTTATTAAGACAACCATGTTTCGTTGTATTAACACCTCCTAATTTCGTAATCACTCACTATATTTCAATACTCTACATTCCGCAAGATATTTTCCGTACTTACGACAATCTTTCGAGATTTTACTTTATTTCCCAATCATTCAGTTAGTTTGAATTTCGAAATTCGCCATAAATTACCTTGCAATTAAGGTGAATTACTTTATTTTGACAGCTTAATTATCTCTACAAATTTCTGGTTTTTCCGTTCAATACGAATTGTATTATAACCTTTTCATTTCTTTACCACTTACTATTTTTCTACGATCTACATCTCATATGAATTTTGTTGAAAATTTACTTGCTGTACATTTCATTGGATTTTTGACGCAAATTTCCATTATAAAGATAACCCAGAAAAACATTCTAACTCCCAATTTTAAACGTGAAATTGCCATTTATTTATACGAAGAGCAAAAAAGTTCAGTGGCCTAAATTCAAATTCGTTTATATCTTCGTGAAAAAGTAGTGAAAAAATCATAATTGACATAAATAATTTCGTCTTTTGAATTTCGACATTTGTCATAAATAACCATGCAATTAAGGTGAATTACATTATTTTAACAGCTTAATAGTCTATAAAACTTTTTGGTTTTTCCGTCCAATAAGTATTGTATTATTACCTTCTAATTTCTTAACCACTTTCCTATGTTCTACATTATATATAAACTGTTGGATATTTCGTTTGTTGAGATAACCATATGTCGTTGTATTAACATCTCCTAATTTCGTGATCACTCACTATATTTTAATACTCTACATTCCGCAAGATATTTTTCGTACTTACGACAATCTTTCGAGATTTTACTTTATTTCCCAATTATTTAGTTAGTTTGAATTTCGACATTAGCCTTAAATTACCATGCAATTAAGGTGAATTACTTTATTTTGACAGCTTAATTATCTCTACAAATTTCTGTTTTTTAGTCCAATACGAATTGTATTATTACCTTCTCATTTCTTAAACGTTTTCGTATGTTCTACATTCCATATAAACTGTTGCATATTTCGTTTATTAAGATAACCATAAGTCGTTGTATTAACACCTCCTAATTTCGTAATCACTCACTATATTTGAATACTTTACATTCCGCAAGATATTTTCCGTACTTACGACAATCTTTCGAGATTTTACTTTATTTCCCAATCATTCAGTTAGTTTGAATTTCGACATTAGCCTTAAATTACCATGCAATTAAGATGAATTACTTTATTTTGACAGCTTAATTATCTCTACAACTTTCTGGCTTTTCCGTCCAATACGAATTGTATTATAACGTTTTCATTTCTTTACCACTTACTATTTTTCTACGATATACGTCTCATATGAATTTTGCTGAAAATTTACTTGCTGTACATTTCATTGGATTTTTGACGCAAATTTTCATTATGAAGATAACCCAGAAAAACATTCTAACTCCCAATTTTAAACGTGGAATTGCCATTTATTTATACGAAAAGCAAAAAAGTTCAGTGGCCTTAATTCAAATTCGTTTATATCTTTGTGAAAAAGTAGTGAAAAAATCATAATTGACATAAATAATTTCATCTTCTGAATTTCGACATTTGCCATAAATAACCATGCAATTAAGGTGAATTACATTATTTTAACAGCTTAATAGTCTATGAAACTTTTTGGTTTTTCCGTCCAATGAGTATTGTATTATTACCTTCTAATTTCTTAACCACTTTCCTATGTTCTACATTATATATAAACTGTTGGATATTTCGTTTGTTAAGATAACCATATGTCGTTGTATTAACATCTCCTAATTTCGTAATCACTCACTATATTTTAATACTCTACATTCCGCAAGATATTTTTCGTACTTACGACAATCTTTCGAGATTTTACTTTATTTCCCAATCATTTAGTTACTTTGAATTTCGACATTAGCCTTAAATTACCATGCAAGGTGAATTACTTTATTTTGACAGCTTAATTATCTCTACAAATTTCTGGTTTTTCCGTTCAATACGAATTGTATTATAACCTCTTCATTTCTTTACCACTTACTATTTTTCTACGATCTACATCTCATATGATTTTTGTTGAAAATTTACTCGCTGTACATTTCATTGGATTTTTGAGGTAAATTTTCATTATAAAGATAACCCAGAAAAACATTCTAACTCCCAATTTTAATCGTGAAATTGCCATTTATTTATACGAAGAGCAAAAAAGTTCAGTGGCCTTAATTCAAATTCGTTTATATCTTTGTGAAATAGCAGTGAAAAAATCATAATTGACATAAATGATTTCATCTTTTGAATTTCGACATTTGCCATAAATAACCATGCAATTAAGGTGAATTACATTATTTTAACAGCTTAATAGTCTATACAATTTTTTGGTTTTTCCGTCCAATAAGTATTGTATTGTTACCTTCTCACATCTTAACCACTTTCCTATGTTCTACATTATATATGAACTGTTGCATATTTCGTTTATTAAGACAACCATGTTTCGTTGTATTAACACCTCCTAATTTCGTAATCACTCACTATATTTTAATACTCTACATTCCGCAAGATATTTTCCGTACTTACGACAATCTTCCGAGATTTAACTTCATTTCCCAATCATTCAGTTAGTTTGAATTTCGACATTCGCCATAAATTAACATGCAATTAAGGTGAATTACTTTATTTTGACAGCTTAATTATCTCTACAACTTTCTGGTTTTTCCGTCCAATACGAATTGTATTATAACGTTTTCATTTCTTTACCACTTACTATTTTTCTACGATCTACATCTCATATGAATTTTGTTGGAAATTCACTTGCTGTACATTTCATTGGATTTTTGACGCCAATTTTCATTATAAAGATAACCCAGAAAAACATTCTAACTCCCAATTTTAAACGTGGAATTGCCATTTATTTATACGAAGAGCAGAAAAGTTCAGTGGCCTCAATTCAAATTCGTTTATATCTCCGTGAAAATGTAGTGAGAAAATCATAACTGACATAAATAATTTCATCTTTTGAATTTCGACATTTGCCGTAAATAACCATGCAATAAAGGTGAATTACTTTATTTTGACAGCTTAATGTTCTCTACAATTTTCTGCTTTTCCCTTCCAATAAGTATTGTATTATTACCTTCTCATTTCTTAACCACTTTCCTATGTTCTACATTATATATAAACTGTTGCATATTTCGTTTGTTAAGATAACCATATGTCGTTGTATTAACATCTCCTAATTTCGTAATCACTCACTATATTTTAATACTCTACATTCCGCAAGATATTTTTCGTACTTACGACAATCTTTCGAGATTTTACTTTATTTCCCAATCATTTAGTTAGTTCAGTGGCCTTAATTCAAATTCGTTTATATCTTTGTGAAAAAGTAGTGAAAAAATCAAAATTGACATAAATAATTTCATCTTCTGAATTTCGACATTTGCCATAAATAACCATGCAATTAAGGTGAATTACATTATTTTAACAGCTTAATAGTCTATAAAACTTTTTGGTTTTTCCGTCCAATAAGTATTGTATTATCACCTTCTCATTTCTTTACCACTTACTATTTTTCTACGATCTACGTCTCATATGAATTTTGTTGGAAATTTACTAGCTGTACATTTCATTGGATTTTTGACGCAAATTTCCATTATAAAGATAACCCAGAAAAACTTTCTAACTCCGAATTTTAAACGTGGAATTGCCCTTTATTTATACGAAGAGCAAAGAAGTTCAGTGGCCTTAATTCAAATTCGTTTATATCTTTGTGAAAAAGTAGTGAAAAAATCAAAATTGACATAAATAATTTCATCTTCTGAATTTCGACATTTGCCATAAATAACCATGCAATTAAGGTGAATTACATTATTTTAACAGCTTAATAGTCTATAAAACTTTTTGGTTTTTCCGTCCAATAAGTATTGTATTATTACCTTCTCATTTCTTAACCATTTCCCTATGTTCTACATTGTATATAAACTGTTGGATATTTCGTTTGTTAAGATAACCATATGTCGTTGTGTTAACATCTCCTAATTTCGTAATCACTCACTATATTCTAATACTCTACATTCCGCAAGATATTTTTCGTACTAACGACAATCTTTCGAAATTTTATTCTATTTCCCAATCATTTAGTTAGTTTGAATTTCGACATTAGCCTTAAATTACCAAGCAATTAAGGTGAATTACTTTATTTTGACAGCTTAATTATCTCTACAAATTTCTGGTTTTTCCGTTCAATACGAATTGTATTATAACCTTTTCATTTCTTTACCACTTACTATTTTTCTACGATCTACATCTCATATGAATTTTGTTGAAAATTCACTGGCTGTACATTTCATTGCATTTTGGAGGCAAATTTTCATTATAAAGATAACCCAGAAAAAAATTCTAACTCCCAATTTTAATCGTGAAATTGTCATTTATTTATACGAAGAGCAAAAAAGTTCAGTGGCCTTAATTCAAATTCGTTTATATCTTTGTGAAAAAGAAGTGAAAAAATCATAATTGACATAAATAATTTCATCTTTTGAATTTCGACATTTGCCATAAATAACCATGCAATTGAGGTGAATTACATTATTTTGACAGCTTAATAGTCTATAAAATTTTTTGGTTTTTCCGTCCAATAAGTATTGTATTGTAACCTTCTCACATCTTAACCACTATCCTATGTTCTACATTATATATAAACTGTTGCATATTTCGTTTATTAAGACAACCATGTTTCGTTGTATTAACACCTCCTAATTTCGTAATCACTCACTATATTTTAATACTCTACATTCCGCAAGATATTTTCCGTACCTACGACAATCTTTGGAGATTTTACTTTATTTCCCAATCATTCAGTTAGTTTGAATTTCGACATTCACCATAAATTACCATGCAATTAAAGTTAAATTACTTTATTTTGACAGCTTAATGATCTCTACTAATTTCTGGTTTTTCCGTCCAATACGAATTGTATTATAACCTTTTCATTTCTTTACCACTTACTATTTTTCTACGATCTACATCTCATATGAATTTTGTTGAAAATTTACTCGCTGTACATTTCATTGGATTTTTGAGGTAAATTTTCATTATAAAGATAAACCAGAAAAACATTCTAACTCCCAATTTTAATCATGAAATTGCCATTTATTTATACGAAGAGCAAAAAAGTTCAGTGGCCTTAATTCAAATTTGTTTATATATTTGTGAAAAAATAGTGAAAAAATCATAATTGACATAAATAATTTCATCGTTTGAATTTCGACATTTGCCATAAATAACCATGCAATAAAGGTGAATTACTTTATTTTGACAGCTTAATGTTATCTACAATTTTTTGCTTTTTCCTTCCAATAAGTATTGTATTATTACCTTCTCATTTCTCAACCACTTTCCTATGTTCTACATTTCATATAAACTGTTGCATATTTCGTTTATTAAAACAACCATGTTTCGTTGTATTAACACCTCCTAATTTCGTAATCACTCACTATATTTTAATACTCTACATTCCGCAAGATATTTTCCGTACTTACGACAATCTTTCGAGATTTTACTCTATTTCCCAATCAATAAGTTAGTTTGAATTTCGACATTCGCCATAAATTACCATGCAATTAAGGTGAAATTACTTCATTTTGACAGCTTAATGATCTCTACAAATTTCTGGTTTTTCCGTCCAATACGAATTGTATTATTACCTTCTCATTTCTTAAACACTTTCGTATGTTCTACATTTCATATAAACTGTTGCATATTTCGTTTATTAAGATAACCATAAGTCGTTGTATTAACACCTCCTAATTTCGTAATCACTCACTATATTTGAATACTTTACATTCCGCAAGATATTTTCCGTACTTACGACAATCTTTCGAAATTTTACTTTATTTCCCAATCATTCAGTTAGTTTGAATTTCGACATAAGCCATAAATTACCATGCAATTAAGGTGAATTACTTTATTTTGACAGCTTAATTATCTCTACAACTTTCTGGTTTTTCCGTCCAATACGAATTGTATTATAACGTTTTCATTCCTTTACCACTTACTATTTTTCTACGATCTACGTCTCATATGAATTTTGTTGAAAATTTACTCGCTGTACATTTCATTGGATTTTGACGCAAATTTTCATTATTAAGATAACCCAGAAAAACATTCTAACTCCCAATTTTAAACGTGGAATTGCCATTTATTTATACGAAGAGCAAAAAAGTTCAGAAGCCTTAATTCAAATTCGTTTATATCTTTGTGAAAAAGTAGTGAAAAAATCATAATTGACATAATTAATTTCCTCTTTTGAATTTCGACATTTGCCATAAATAACCATGCAATTGAGATGAATTACATTATTTTAACAGCTTAATAGTCTATAAAACTTTCTGGTTTTTCCGTCCAATAAGTATTGTATTATTACCTTCTCATTTCTCAACCACTTTCCTATGTTCTACATTTCATATAAACTGTTGCATATTTCGTTTATTAAGACAACCATGTTTCGTTGTATTAACACCTCCTAATTTCGTAATCACTCACTATATTTTAATACTCTACATTCCGCAAGATATTTTCCGTACTTACGACAACCTTTCGAGATTTTACTCTATTTCCCAATCAATAAGTTAGTTTGAATTTCGACATTCGCCATAAATTACCATGCAATTAAGGTGAAATTACTTTATTTTGACAGCTTAATGATCTCTACAAATTTCTGGTTTTTCCGTCCAATACGAATTGTATTATTACCTTCTCATTTCTGAAACACTTTCGTATGTTCTACAATTCATATAAACTGTTGCATATTTCGTTTATTAAGATAACCATAAGTCGTTGTATTAACACCTCCTAATTTCGTAATCACTCACTATATTTGAATACTTTACATTCCGCAAGATATTTTCCGTACTTACGACAATCTTTCGAAATTTTACTTTATTTCCCAATCATTTTGTTAGTTTGAATTTCGACATTAGCCTTAAATTACCATGCAAGGTTAATTACTTTATTTTGACAGCTTAATGATCTCTACAAATTTCTGGTTTTTCCGTCCAATACGAATTGTATTATTACCTTCTCATTTCTTAAACACTTTCGTATGTTCTACATTTCATATAAACTGTTGCATATTTCGTTTATTAGGATAACCATAAGTCGTTGTATTAACACCTCCTAATTTCGTAATCACTCACTATATTTGAATACTTCACATTCCGCAAGATATTTTCCGTACTTACGACAATCTTTCGAGATTTTACTCTATTTCCCAATCATTAAGTTAGTTTGAATTTCGACATTCGCCATAAATTACCATGCAATTAAGGTGAAATTACTTTATTTTGACAGCTTAATGATCTCTACAAATTTCTGGTTTTTCCGTCCAATACGAATTGTATTATTACCTTCTCATTTCTGAAACACTTTCGTATGTTCTACATTTCATATAAACTGTTGCATATTTCGTTTATTAAGATAACCATAAGTCGATGTATTAACACCTCCTAATTTCGTAATCACTCACTATATTTGAATACTTTACATTCCGCAAGATATTTTCCGTACTTTCGAAATTTTACTTTATTTCCCAATCATTTTGTTAGTTTGAATTTCGACATTAGCCTTAAATTACCATGCAAGGTGAATTACTTTATTTTGACAGCTTAATTATCTCTACAAATTTCTGGTTTTTCCGTTCAATACGAATTGTATTATAACCTTTTCATTTCTTTACCACTTACTATTTTTCTACGATCTACATCTCATATGAATTTTGTTGAAAATTTACTCGCTGTACATTTCATTGGATTTTTGAGGTAAATTTTCATTATAAAGATAACCCAGAAAAACATTCTAACTCCCAATTTTAATTGTGAAATTGCCATTTATTTATACGAAGAGCAAAAAAGTTCAGTGGCCTTAGTTCAAATTCGTTTATATCTTTATGAAAAAGTAGTGAAAAAATCATAATTGACATAATTAATTTCCTCTTTTGAATTTCGACATTTGCCATAAATAACCATGCAATTAAGGTGAATTACATTATTTTGACAGCTCAATAGTCTCTACAATTTTTTGGTTTTTCCGTCCAATAAGTATTGTATTGTTACCTTCTCACATCTTAACCACTATCCTATGTTCTACATTATATATAAACTGTTGCATATTTCGTTTATTAAGACAACCATGTTTCGTTGTATTAACACCTCCTAATTTCGTAATCACTCACTATATTTCAATACTCTACATTCCGCAAGATATTTTCCTTACTTACGACAATCTTTCGAGATTATACTTTATTTCCCAATCATTCAGTTAGTTTGAATTTCGACATTCGCCATAAATTACCTTGCAATTAAGGTGAATTACTTTATTTTGACAGCTTAATTATCTCTAAAAATTTCTGGTTTCTCCGTTCAATACGAATTGTATTATTACCTTTTCATTTCTTTACCACTTACAATTTTTCTACGATCTACATCTCATATGAATTTTGTTGGAAATTTACTTGCTGTACATTTCATTGGATTTTTGAGGTAAATTTTCATTATAAAGATAACCCAGAAAAACAATCTAACTCCCAATTTTAATCGTGAAATTGCCATTTATTTATACGAAGAGCAAAAAAGTTCAGTGGCCTTAATTCAAATTCGTTTATATAATTGTGAAAAAATAGTGAAAAAATCATAATTGACATAAATAATTTCATCGTTTGAATTTCGACATTTGCCATAAATAACCATGCAATAAAGGTGAATTACTTTATTTTGACAGCTTAATGTTATCTACAATTTTTTGCTTTTTCCTTCCAATAAGTATTGTATTATTACCTTCTCATTTCTCAACCACTTTCCTATGTTCTACATTTCATATAAACTGTTGCATATTTCGTTTATTAAGATAACCATGTTTCGTTGTATTAACACCTCCTTATTTCGTAATCACTCACTATATTTTAATACTCTACATTCCGCAAGATATTTTCCGTACTTACGACAATCTTTCGAGATTTTACTTTATTTCCCAATTATTTAGTTAGTTCGAATTTCGACATTAGCCTTAAATTACCATGCAATTAAGGTGAATTACTTTATTTTGACAGCTTAATTATCTCTACAAATTTCTGTTTTGTAGTCCAATACGAATTGTATTATTACCTTCTCATTTCTTGAACGTTTTCGTATGTCCTACATTTCATATAAACTGTTGCATATTTCGTTTATTAAGATAACCATAAGTCGTTGTATTAACACCTCCTAATTTCGTAATCACTCACTATATTTGAATACTTTACATTCCGCAAGATATTTTCCGTACTTACGACAATCTTTCGAGATTTTACTTTATTTCCCAATCATTCAGTTAGTTTGAATTTCGACATTCGCCATAAATTACCATGCAATTAAGATGAATTACTTTATTTTGACAGCTTAATTATCTCTACAACTTTCTGGCTTTTCCGTCCAATACGAATTGTATTATAACCTTTTCATTTCTTTACCACTTACAATTTTTCTACGATCTACATCTCATATGAATTTTGTTGGAAATTTACTTGCTGTACATTTCATTGGATTTTTGAGGTAAATTTTCATTATAAAGATAACCCAGAAAAACATTCTAACTCCCAATTTTAAACGTGAAATTGCCATTTATTTATACGAAGAGCAAAAAAGTTCAGTGGCCTAAATTCAAATTCGTTCATATCTTCGTGAAAAAGTAGTGAAAAAATCATAATTGACATAAATAATTTCGTCTTTTGAATTTCGACATTTGTCATAAATAACCATGCAATTAAGGTGAATTACATTATTTTAACAGCTTAATAGTCTATAAAACTTTTAGGTTTTTCCGTCCAATAAGTATTGTATTATTACCTTCTAATTTCTTAACCACTTCCCTATGTTCTACATTATATATAAACTGTTGGATATTTCGTTTGATAAGATAACCATATGTCGTTGTATTAACATCTCCTAATTTCGTGATCACTCACTATATTTTAATACTCTACATTCCGCAAGATATTTTTCGTACTTACGACAATCTTTCGAGATTTTACTTTATTTCCCAATTATTTAGTTAGTTCGAATTTCGACATTAGCCTTAAATTACCATGCAATTAAGGTGAATTACTTTATTTTGACAGCTTAATTATCTCTACAAATTTCTGTTTTTTAGTCCAATACGAATTGTATTATTACCTTCTCATTTCTTGAACGTTTTCGTATGTCCTACATTTCATATAAACTGTTGCATATTTCGTTTATTAAGATAACCATAAGTCGTTGTATTAACACCTCCTAATTTCGTAATCACTCACTATATTTGAATACTTTACATTCCGCAAGATATTTTCCGTACTTACGACAATCTTTCGAGATTTTACTTTATTTCCCAATCATTCAGTTAGTTTGAATTTCGACATTCGCCATAAATTACCATGCAATTAAGATGA
Source organism: Galeruca laticollis (assembly GCA_963921935.1). Taxonomy (NCBI): domain Eukaryota; kingdom Metazoa; phylum Arthropoda; class Insecta; order Coleoptera; family Chrysomelidae; genus Galeruca; species Galeruca laticollis. The sequence goes on from OY998181.1 coordinate 125,818,061, forward strand.
ATTACTTTATTTTGACAGCTTAATTATCTCTACAACTTTCTGGCTTTTCCGTCCAATACGAATTGTATTATAACGTTTTCATTTCTTTACCACTTACTATTTTTCTACGATCTACGTCTCATATGAATTTTGCTGAAAATTTACTTGCTGTACATTTCATTGGATTTTTGACGCAAATTTTCATTATGAAGATAACCCAGAAAAACATTCTAACTCCCAATTTTAAACGTGGAATTGCCATTTATTTATACGAAAAGCAAAAAAGTTCAGTGGCCTTAATTCAAATTCGTTTATATCTTTGTGAAAAAGTAGTGAAAAAATCATAATTGACATAAATAATTTCATCTTCTGAATTTCGACATTTGCCATAAATAACCATGCAATTGAGGTGAATTACATTATTTTAACAGCTTAATAGTCTATAAAACTTTTTGGTTTTTCCGTCCAAAAAGTATTGTATTATTACCTTCTCATTTCTTAACCACTTTCCTATGTTCTACATTATATATAAACTGTTGGATATTTCGTTTGTTAAGATAACCATATGTCGTTGTATTAACACCTCCTAATTTCGTAATCACTCACTATATTTGATTACTCTACATTCCGCAAGATATTTTCCGTACTTACGACAATCTTTCGAGATTTTACTTTATTTCCCAATCATTAAGTTAGTTTGAATTTCGACATTCGCGATAAATTACCTTGCAATTAAGGTGAATTACTTTATTTTGACAGCTTAATTATCTCTACAAATTTCTGGTTTTTCCGTTCAATACGAATTGTATTATAACCTTTTCATTTCTTTACCACTTACTATTTTTCTACGATCTACATCTCATATGAATTTTGTTGGAAATTTACTTGCTGTACATTTCATTGGATTTTTGACGCAAATTTTCATTATCAAGATAACCCAGAAAAACATTCTAACTTCCAATTTTAAACGTGAAATTGCCATTTATTTATACGAAGAGCAAAAAAGTTCAGTGGCCTTAGTTCAAATTCGTTTATATCTTTATGAAAAAGTAGTGAAAAAATCATAATTGACATAATTAATTTCCTCTTTTGAATTTCGACATTTGCCATAAATAACCATGCAATTAAGGTGAATTACATTATTTTGACAGCTTAATAGTCTCTACAATTTTTTGGTTTTTCCGTCCAATAAGTATTGTATTGTTACCTTCTCACATCTTAACCACTATCCTATGTTCTACATTATATATAAACTGTTGCATATTTCGTTTATTAAGACAACCATGTTTCGTTGTATTAACACCTCCTAATTTCGTAATCACTCACTATATTTTAATACTCTACATTCCGCAAGATATTTTCCGTACTTACGACAATCTTTCGAGATTTTACTTTATTTCCCAATCATTCAGTTAGTTTGAATTTCGACATTCGCCATAAATTTTCTTGCAATTAAGGTGAATTACTTTATTTTGACAGCTTACTTATCTCTACAAATTTCTGGTTTTTCCGTTCAATACGAATTGTATTATAACCTTTTCATTTCTTTACCACTTACTATTTTTCTACGATCTACATCTCATATGAATTTTGTTGGAAATTTACTTGCTGTACATTTCATTGGATTTTTGAGGTAAATTTTCATTATAAAGATAACCCAGAAAAACATTCTAACTCCCAATTTTAATCGTGAAATTGCCATTTATTTATACAAAGAGCAAAAAAGTTCAGTGGCCTTAATTCAAATTCGTTTATATATTTGTGAAAAAAAAGTGAAAAAATCATAATTGACATAAATAATTTCATCGTTTGAATTTCGACATTTGCCATAAATAACCATGCAATAAAGGTGAATTACTTTATTTTGACAGCTTAATGTTATCTACAATTTTTTGCTTTTTCCTTCCAATAAGTATTGTATTATTACCTTCTCATTTCTCAACCACTTTCCTATGTTCTACATTTCATATAAACTGTTGCATATTTCGTTTATTAAGATAACCATGTTTCGTTGTATTAACACCTCCTAATTTCGTAATCACTCACTATATTTTAATACTCTACATTCCGCAAGATATTTTCCGTACTTACGACAATCTTTCGAGATGTTACTTTATTTCCCAATCATTCAGTTAGTTTGAATTTCGACATTCGCCATAAATTACCTTGCAATTAAGGTGAATTACTTTATTTTGACAGCTTAATTATCTCTACAAATTTCTGGTTTTTCCGTCCAATAAGTATTGTATTATCACCTTCTCATTTCTTTACCACTTACTATTTTTCTACGATCTACGTCTCATATGAATTTTGTTGAAAATTTACTCGCTGTACATTTCATTGGATTTTTGTGGTAAATTTACATTATAAAGATAACCCAGAAAAACATTCTAACTCCCAATTTTAATCGTGAAATTGCCATTTATTTATACGAAGAGCAAAAAAGTTCAGTGGCCTTAATTCAAATTCGTTTATAACTTTGTGAAATAGTAGTGAAAAAATCATAATTGACATAAATAATTTCATCTTTTGAATTTCGACATTTGCCATAAATAACCATGCAATCAAGGTGAATTACATTATTTTGACAGCTTAATAGTCTATACAATTTTTTGGTTTTTCTGTCCAATAAGTATTGTATTGTTACCTTCTCACGTCTTAACCACTTTCCTATGTTCTACATTATATATGAACTGTTGCATATTTCGTTTATTAAGACAACCATATATCGTTGTATTAACACCTCCTAATTTCGTAATCACTCACTATATTTTAATACTCTACATTCCGCAAGATATTTTCCGTACTTACGACAATCTTTTGAGATTTTACTTTATTTCCCAATCATTAAGTTAGTTTGAATTTCGACATTCGCTATAAATTAACATGCAATTAAGGTGAATTACTTTATTATGACAGCTTAATGATGTCTACAAATTTCTGGTTTTTCCGTCCAATACGAATTGTATTATAACCTTTTCATTTCTCTACCACTTACTATTTTTCTACGATCTACGTCTCATATGAATTTTGTTGAAAATTTACTCGCTGTACATTTCATTGGATTTTTGTGGTAAATTTACATTATAAAGATAACCCAGAAAAACATTCTAACTCCCAATTTTAATCGTGAAATTGCCATTTATTTATACGAAGAGCAAAAAAGTTCAGTGGCCTTAATTCAAATTAGTTTATATATTTGTGAAAAAATAGTGAAAAAATCATAATTGACATAAATAATTTCATCATTTGAATTTCGACATTTGCCATAAATAACCATGCAATAAAGGTGAATTATTTTATTTTGACAGTTTAATGTTATCTACAATTTTTTGCTTTTTCCTTCCAATAAGTATTGTATTATTACCTTCTCATTTCTCAACCACTTTCCTACGTTCTACATTTCATATAAACTGTTGCATATTTCGTTTATTAAGATAACCATGTTTCGTTGTATTGACACCTCCTAATTTCGTAATCACGCACTATATTTTAATACTCTACATTCCGCAAGATATTTTCCGTACTTACGACAATCTTTCGAGATTTTACTTCATTTCCCAATCATTCAGTAAGTTTGAATTTCGACATTCGCCATAAATTACCATGCAATTAAGGTGAATTACTTTATTTTGACAGCTTAATTATCTCTACAACTTTCTGGTTTTTCCGTCCAATACGAATTGTATTATAACGTTTTCATTTCTTTACCACTTACTATTTTTCTACGATCTACGTCTCATATGAATTTTGTTGAAAATTTACTCGCTGTACATTTCATTGGATTTTTGACGCAAATTTTCATTATAAAGATAACCCAGAAAAACATTCTAACTCCCAATTTTAAACGTGGAATTGCCATTTATTTATACAAAGAGCAAAAAAGTTCAGTGGCCTTAATTCAAATTCGTTTATATCTTTGTGAAAAAGTAGTGAAAAAATCAAAATTGACATAAATAATTTCATCTTCTGAATTTCGACATTTGCCATAAATAACCATGCAATTAAGGTGAATTACATTATTTTAACAGCTTAATAGTCTATAAAACTTTTTGGTTTTTCCGTCCAATAAGTATTGTATTATTACCTTCTCATTTCTTAACCACTTTCCTATGTTCTACATTATATATAAACTGTTGGATATTTCGTTTGTTAAGATAACCATATGTCGTTGTATTAACATCTCCTAATTTCGTAATCACTCACTATATTTTAATACTCTACATTCCGCAAGATATTTTTCGTACTTACGACCATCTTTCGAAATTTTACTCTATTTCCCAATCATTTAGTTAGTTTGAATTTCGACATTAGCCATAAATTACCATCCAATTAAGGTGAATTACTTTATTTTGACAGCTTAATGATCTCTACAAATTTTTGGTTTTTCCGTCCAATACGAATTGTATTATAACCTTTTCATTTCTTTACCACTTACTATTTTTCTACGATCTACGTGTCATATGAATTTTGTTGAAAATTTACCTGCTGTACATTTCATTGGATTTTTGACGCAAATTTTTATTATTAAGATAACCCAGAAAAACATTCTAACTCCCAATTTTAAACGTGAAATTGCCATTTATTCATACGAAGAGCAAAAAAGTTCAGTGGCCTTAATTCAAATTCGTTTATATCTTTGTGAAAAAGTAGTGAAAAAATCATAATTGACATAAATAATTTCCTCTTTTGAATTTCGACATTTGCCATAAATAAACATGCAATAAATGTTAATTACTTTATTTTGACAGCTTAATGTTCTCTACAACTTTTCGCTTTTTCCTTCCAATAAGAATTGTATCATTACCTTCTCATTTCCTAACCACTTTCATATGTTCTACATTTCATATAAACTGTAGCATATTTCGTTTATTAAGATAACTATATGTCGTTGTATTACCACCTCCTAATTTCGTAATCACTCACTATATTTTAATACTCTACATTCCGCAAGGTATTTTCCGTACTTACGACAATCTTCCGAGATTTTACTTTATTTTCCAATCATTCAGTTAGTTTGAATTTCGACATTCGCCATAAATTACCATCCAATTAAGGTGAATTACTTTATTTTGACAGCTTAATGATCTCTACAAATTTTTGGTTTTTCCGTCCAATACGAATTGTATTATAACCTCATTTCTTTACCACTTACTGTTTTTCAACGATCTACATCTCATATGAATTTTGTTGAAAATGTACTTGCTGTACATTTCATTGGATTTTTGACGCAAATTTTCATTATTAAGGTAACCCAGAAAAACATTCTAACTCCCAATTTTAAACGTGAAATTGCCATTTATTTATACGAAGAGCAAAAAAGTCCAGTGGTCTTAATTCAAATTCGTTTATATCTTTGTAAAAAAGTAGTGAAAAAATCATAATTGACATAAATAATTTCATCTTTTGAATTTCGACATTTGCCATAAATAACCATGCAATAAATGTTAATTACTTTATTTTGACAGCTTAATGTTCTCTACAACTTTTCGCTTTTTCCTTCCAATAAGAATTGTATCATTACCTTCTCATTTCCTAACCACTTTCATATGTTCTACATTTCATATAAACTGTAGCATATTTCGTTTATTAAGATAACTATATGTCGTTGTATTACCACCTCCTAATTTCGTAATCACTCACTATATTTTAATACTCTACATTCCGCAAGGTATTTTCCGTACTTACGACAATCTTCCGAGATTTTACTTTATTTTCCAATCATTCAGTTAGTTTGAATTTCGACATTCGCCATAAATTACCATCCAATTAAGGTGAATTACTTTATTTTGACAGCTTAATGATCTCTACAAATTTTTGGTTTTTCCGTCCAATACGAATTGTATTATAACCTTTTCATTTCTTTACCACTTACTATTTTTCTACGATCTACGTGTCATATGAATTTTGTTGAAAATTTACCTGCTGTACATTTCATTGGATTTTTGACGCAAATTTTTATTATTAAGATAACCCAGAAAAACATTCTAACTCCCAATTTTAAACGTGAAATTGCCATTTATTCATACGAAGAGCAAAAAAGTTCAGTGGCCTTAATTCAAATTCGTTTATATCTTTGTGAAAAAGTAGTGAAAAAATCAAAATTGACATAAATAATTTCATCTTCTGAATTTCGACATTTGCCATAAATAACCATGCAATTAAGGTGAATTACATTATTTTAACAGCTTAATAGTCTATAAAACTTTTTGGTTTTTCCGTCCAATAAGTATTGTATTATTACCTTCTCATTTCTTAACCATTTCCCTATGTTCTACATTGTATATAAACTGTTGGATATTTCGTTTGTTAAGATAACCATATGTCGTTGTGTTAACATCTCCTAATTTCGTAATCACTCACTATATTCTAATACTCTACATTCCGCAAGATATTTTTCGTACTAACGACAATCTTTCGAAATTTTATTCTATTTCCCAATCATTTAGTTAGTTTGAATTTCGACATTAGCCTTAAATTACCAAGCAATTAAGGTGAATTACTTTATTTTGACAGCTTAATTATCTCTACAAATTTCTGGTTTTTCCGTTCAATACGAATTGTATTATAACCTTTCCATTTCTTTACCACTTACTATTTTTCTACGATCTACATCTCATATGAATTTTGTTGAAAATTTACTTGCTGTACATTTCATTGCATTTTGGAGGCAAATTTTCATTATAAAGATAACCCAGAAAAAAATTCTAACTCCCAATTTTAATCGTGAAATTGCCATTTATTTATACGAAGAGCAAAAAAGTTCAGTGGCCTTAATTCAAATTCGTTTATATCTTTGTGAAAAAGAAGTGAAAAAATCATAATTGACATAAATAATTTCATCTTTTGAATTTCGACATTTGCCATAAATAACCATGCAATTGAGGTGAATTACATTATTTTGACAGCTTAATAGTCTATAAAATTTTTTGGTTTTTCCGTCCAATAAGTATTGTATTGTTACCTTCTCACATCTTAACCACTATCCTATGTTCTACATTATATATAAACTGTTGCATATTTCGTTTATTAAGACAACCATGTTTCGTTGTATTAACACCTCCTAATTCCGTAATCACTCACTATATTTTGATACCCTACATTCCGCAAGATATTTTCCGTACCTACGACAATCTTTCGAGATTTTACTTTATTTCCCAATCATTCAGTTAGTTTGAATTTCGACATTCACCATAAATTACCATGCAATTAAAGTTAAATTACTTTATTTTGACAGCTTAATGATCTCTACTAATTTCTGGTTTTTCCGTCCAATACGAATTGTATTATAACCTTCTCATTTCTTTACCACTTACTATTTTTCCACGATCTACGTGTCATATGAATTTTGTTGGAAATTTACTTGCTGTACATTTCATTGGACTTTTGACGCAAATTTTCATTATTAAGATAACCCAGAAAAACATTCTAACTCCCAATTTTAAACGTGAAATTGTCATTTATTTTTACGAAGAGCAAAAAAGTTCAGTGGCCTAAATTCAAATTCGTTTATATCTTCGTGAAAAAGTAGTGAAAAAATCATAATTGACATAAATAATTTCATCTTTTGAATTTCGACATTTGCCATAAATAACCATGCAATTAAGGTGAATTACATTATTTTAACAGCTTAATAGTCTATACAATTTTTTGGTTTTTCCGTCCAATAACTATTGTATTATTACCTTCTCATTTCTTAACCATTTTCCTATGTTCTACATTATATATAAACTGTTGCATATATCGTTTGTTAAGATAACCATATGTCGTTGTATTAACATCTCCTAATTTCGTAATCACTCACTATATTTTGATACTCTACATTCCGCAAGATATTTTTCGTACTTACGACAATCTTTCGAGATTTTACTCTATTTCCCAATCATTAAGTTAGTTTGAATTTCGACATTCGCCATAAATTACCATGCAATTAAGGTGAAATTACTTTATTTTGACAGCTTAATGATCTCTACAAATTTCTGGTTTTTCCGTCCAATACGAATTGTATTATTACCTTCTCATTTCTGAAACACTTTCGTATGTTCTACATTTCATATAAACTGTTGCATATTTCGTTTATTAAGATAACCATAAGTCGTTGTATTAACACCTCCTAATTTCGTAATCACTCACTATATTTGAATACTTTACATTCCGCAAGATATTTTCCGTACTTACGACAATCTTTCGAGATTTTACTCTATTTCCCAATCATTAAGTTAGTTTGAATTTCGACATTCGCCATAAATTACCATGCAATTAAGGTGAAATTACTTTATTTTGACAGCTTAATGATCTCTACAAATTTCTGGTTTTTCCGTCCAATACGAATTGTATTATTACCTTCTCATTTCTGAAACACTTTCGTATGTTCTACATTTCATATAAACTGTTGCATATTTCGTTTATTAAGATAACCATAAGTCGTTGTATTAACACCTCCTAATTTCGTAATCACTCACTATATTTGAATACTTTACATTCCGCAAGATATTTTCCGTACTTACGACAATCTTTCGAAATTTTACTTTATTTCCCAATCATTTTGTTAGTTTGAATTTCGACATTAGCCTTAAATTACCATGCAAGGTGAATTACTTTATTTTGACAGCTTAATTATCTCTACAAATTTCTGGTTTTTCCGTTCAATACGAATTGTATTATAACCTTTTCATTTCTTTACCACTTACTATTTTTCTACGATCTACATCTCATATGAATTTTGTTGAAAATTTACTCGCTGTACATTTCATTGGATTTTTGAGGTAAATTTTCATTATAAAGATAACCCAGAAAAACATTCTAACTCCCAATTTTAATCGTGAAATTGCCATTTATTTATACGAAGAGCAAAAAAGTTCAGTGGCCTTAGTTCAAATTCGTTTATATCTTTATGAAAAAGTAGTGAAAAAATCATAATTGACATAATTAATTTCCTCTTTTGAATTTCGACATTTGCCATAAATAACCATGCAACTAAGGTGAATTACATTATTTTGACAGCTCAATAGTCTATAAAACTTTTTGGTTTTTCCGTCCAATAAGTATTGTATTATTACCTTCTCATTTCTTAACCACTTTCCTATGTTCTACATTATATATAAACTGTTGGATATTTAGTTTGTTAAGATAACCATATGTCGTTGTATTAACACCTCCTAATTTCGTAATCACTCACTATATTTGATTAATCTACATTCCGCAAGATATTTTCGGTACTTACGACAATCTTTCGAGATTTTACTTTATTTCCCAATCATTAAGTTAGTTTGAATTTCGACATTTGCCATAAATAACCATGCAATTCAGGTGAATTAGATTATTTTGACAGCTTAATAGTCTATACAATTTTTTGGTTTTTCCGTCCAATAAGTATTGTATTGTTACCTTCTCACATCTTAACCACTATCCTATGTTCTACATTATATATAAACTGTTGCATATTTCGTTTATTAAGACAACCATGTTTCGTTGTATTAACACCTCCTTATTTCGTAATCACTCACTATATTTTAATACTCTACATTCCGCAAGATATTTTCCGTACTTACGACGATCTTTCGAGATTTTACTTTATTTCCCAATCATTCAGTTAGTTTGAATTTCGACATTCGCCATAAATTACCTTGCAATTAAGGTGAATTACTTCATTTTGACAGCTTAATTATCTCTACAAATTTCTGGTTTTTCCGTTCAATACGAATTGTATTGAAACCTTTTCATTTCTTTACCACTTACTATTTTTCTACGATCTACATCTCATATGAATTTTGTTGAAAATTTACTCGCTGTACATTTCATTGGATTTTTGAGGTGAATTTCCATTATAAAGATAACCCAGAAAAACATTCTAACTCCCAATTTTAATCGTGAAATTGCCATTTATTTATACGAAGAGCAAAAAAGTTCAGTGGCCTTAGTTCAAATTCGTTTATATCTTTATGAAAAAGTAGTGAAAAAATCATAATTGACATAATTAATTTCCTCTTTTGAATTTCGACATTTGCCATAAATAACCATGCAATTAAGGTGAATTACATTATTTTGACAGCTCAATAGTCTATAAAACTTTTTGGTTTTTCCGTCCAATAAGTATTGTATTATTACCTTCTCATTTCTTAACCACTTTCCTATGTTCTACATTATATATAAACTGTTGGATATTTAGTTTGTTAAGATAACCATATGTCGTTGTATTAACACCTCCTAATTTCGTAATCACTCACTATATTTGATTAATCTACATTCCGCAAGATATTTTCGGTACTTACGACAATCTTTCGAGATTTTACTTTATTTCCCAATCATTAAGTTAGTTTGAATTTCGACATTTGCCATAAATAACCATGCAATTAAGGTGAATTACATTATTTTGACAGCTTAATAGTCTATACAATTTTTTGGTTTTTCCGTCCAATAAGTATTGTATTGTTACCTTCTCACATCTTAACCACTATCCTATGTTCTACATTATATATAAACTGTTGCATATTTCGTTTATTAAGACAACCATGTTTCGTTGTATTAACACCTCCTTATTTCGTAATCACTCACTATAATTTAATACTCTACATTCCGCAAGATATTTTCCGTACTTACGACGATCTTTCGAGATTTTACTTTATTTCCCAATCATTCAGTTAGTTTGAATTTCGACATTCGCCATAAATTACCTTGCAATTAAGGTGAATTACTTCATTTTGACAGCTTAATTATCTCTACAAATTTCTGGTTTTTCCGTTCAATACGAATTGTATTGAAACCTTTTCATTTCTTTACCACTTACTATTTTTCTACGATCTACATCTCATATGAATTTTGTTGAAAATTTACTCGCTGTACATTTCATTGGATTTTTGAGGTGAATTTCCATTATAAAGATAACCCAGAAAAACATTCTAACTCCCAATTTTAAACGTGAAATTGCCATTTATTTATACGAAGAGCAAAAAAGTTCAGTGGCCTAAATTCAAATTCGTTTATATCTTTGTGAACAAGTAGTGAAAAAATCAAAATTGACATAAATAATTTCATCTTCTGAATTTCGACATTTGCCATAAATAACCATGCAATTGAGGTGAATTACATTATTTTAACAGCTTAATAGTCTATAAAACTTTTTGGTTTTTCCGTCCACTAAGTATTGTATTATTACCTTCTCATTTCTTAACCACTTTCCTATGTTCTACATTATATATAAACTGTTGGATATTTCGTTTGTTAAGATAACCATATGTCGTTGTATTAACACCTCCTAATTTCGTAATCACTCACTATATTGATTACTCTACATTCCGCAAGATATTTTCCGTACTTACGACAATCTTTCGAGATTTTACTTTATTTCCCAATCATTAAGTTAGTTTGAATTTCGACATTCGCCATAAATTACCTTGCAATTAAGGTGAATTACTTTATTTTGACAGCTTAATTATCTCTACAAATTTCTGGTTTTTCCGTTCAATACGAATTGTATTATAACCTTTTCATTTCTTTACCACTTACTATTTTTCTACGATCTACATCTCATATGAATTTTGTTGGAAATTTACTTGCTGTACATTTCATTGGATTTTTGACGCAAATTTTCATTATCAAGATAACCCAGAAAAACATTCTAACTTCCAATTTTAAACGTGAAATTGCCATTTATTTATACGAAGAGCAAAAAAGTTCAGTGGCCTTAGTTCAAATTCGTTTATATCTTTATGAAAAAGTAGTGAAAAAATCATAATTGACATAATTAATTTCCTCTTTTGAATTTCGACATTTGCCATAAATAACCATGCAATTAAGGTGAATTACATTATTTTGACAGCTTAATAGTCTCTACAATTTTTTGGTTTTTCCGTCCAATAAGTATTGTATTGTTACCTTCTCACATCTTAACCACTATCCTATGTTCTACATTATATATAAACTGTTGCATATTTCGTTTATTAAGACAACCATGTTTCGTTGTATTAACACCTCCTAATTTCGTAATCACTCACTATATTTCAATACTCTACATTCCGCAAGATATTTTCCGTACTTACGACAATCTTTCGAGATTATACTTTATTTCCCAATCATTCAGTTAGTTTGAATTTCGACATTCGCCATAAATTACCTTGCAATTAAGGTGAATTACTTTATTTTGACAGCTTAATTATCTCTACAAATTTCTGGTTTCTCCGTTCAATACGAATTGTATTATAACCTTTTCATTTCTTTACCACTTACAATTTTTCTACGATCTACATCTCATATGAATTTTGTTGGAAATTTACTTGCTGTACATTTCATTGGATTTTTGAGGTAAATTTTCATTATAAAGATAACCCAGAAAAACATTCTAACTCCCAATTTTAATCGTGAAATTGCCATTTATTTATACGAAGAGCAAAAAAGTTCAGTGGCCTTAATTCAAATTCGTTTATATATTTGTGAAAAAATAGTGAAAAAATCATAATTGACATAAATAATTTCATCGTTTGAATTTCGACATTTGCCATAAATAACCATGCAATAAAGGTGAATTACTTTATTTTGACAGCTTAATGTTATCTACAATTTTTTGCTTTTTCCTTCCAATAAGTATTGTATTATTACCTTCTCATTTCTCAACCACTTTCCTATGTTCTACATTTCATATAAACTGTTGCATATTTCGTTTATTAAGATAACCATGTTTCGTTGTATTAACACCTCCTAATTTCGTAATCACTCACTATATTTTAATACTCTACATTCCGCAAGATATTTTCCGTACTTACGACAATCTTTCGAGATTTTACTTTATTTCCCAATTATTTAGTTAGTTCGAATTTCGACATTAGCCTTAAATTACCATGCAATTAAGGTGAATTACTTTATTTTGACAGCTTAATTATCTCTACAAATTTCTGTTTTTTAGTCCAATACGAATTGTATTATTACCTTCTCATTTCTTGAACGTTTTCGTATGTCCTACATTTCATATAAACTGTTGCATATTTCGTTTATTAAGATAACCATAAGTCGTTGTATTAACACCTCCTAATTTCGTAATCACTCACTATATTTGAATACTTTACATTCCGCAAGATATTTTCCGTACTTACGACAATCTTTCGAGATTTTACTTTATTTCCCAATCATTCAGTTAGTTTGAATTTCGACATTCGCCATAAATTACCATGCAATTAAGATGAATTACTTTATTTTGACAGCTTAATCATCTCTACAACTTTCTGGCTTTTCCGTCCAATACGAATTGTATTATAACCTTTTCATTTCTTTACCACTTACAATTTTTCTACGATCTACATCTCATATGAATTTTGTTGGAAATTTACTTGCTGTACATTTCATTGGATTTTTGAGGTAAATTTTCATTATAAAGATAACCCAGAAAAACATTCTAACTCCCAATTTTAAACGTGAAATTGCCATTTATTTATACGAAGAGCAAAAAAGTTCAGTGGCCTAAATTCAAATTCGTTCATATCTTCGTGAAAAAGTAGTGAAAAAATCATAATTGACATAAATAATTTCGTCTTTTGAATTTCGACATTTGTCATAAATAACCATGCAATTAAGGTGAATTACATTATTTTAACAGCTTAATAGTCTATAAAACTTTTAGGTTTTTCCGTCCAATAAGTATTGTATTATTACCTTCTAATTTCTTAACCACTTCCCTATGTTCTACATTATATATAAACTGTTGGATATTTCGTTTGATAAGATAACCATATGTCGTTGTATTAACATCAGCTAAATTCGTGATCACTCACTATATTTTAATACTCTACATTCCGCAAGATATTTTTCGTACTTACGACAATCTTTCGAGATTTTACTTTATTTCCCAATTATTTAGTTAGTTTGGATTTCGACATTCGCCATAAATTACCATGCAATTAAGGTGAAATTACTTTATTTTGACAGCTTAATGATCTCTACAACTTTCTGGTTTTTCCGTCCAATACGAATTGTATTATAACGTTTTCATTTCTTTACCACTTACTATTTTTCTACGATCTACGTCTCATATGAATTTTGTTGAAAATTTACTTGCTGTACATTTCATTGGATTTTTGACGCAAATTTTCATTATAAAGATAACCCAGAAAAACATTCTAACTCCCAATTTTAAACGTGAAATTGCCATTTATTTATACGAAGAGCAAAAAAGTTCAGTGGCCTAAATTCAAATTCGTTTATATCTTCGTGAAAAAGTAGTGAAAAAATCATAATTGACATAAATAATTTCATCTTTTGAATTTCGACATTTGCCATCAATAACCATGCAATTAAGGTGAATTACATTATTTTAACAGCTTAATAGTCTATACAATTTTTTGGTTTTTCCGTCCAATAAGTATTGTATTATTACCTTCTCATTTCTTAACCACTTTCCTATGTTCTACATTATATATAAACTGTTGCATATTTCGTTTGTTAAGATAACCATATGTCGTTGTATTAACATCTCCTAATTTCGTAATCACTCACTATATTTTAATACTCTACATTCCGCAAGATATTTTTCGTACTTACGACAATCTTTCGAGATTTTACTTTATTTCCCAATCATTTAGTTAGTTTGAATTTCGACATTAGCCTTAAATTACCATGCAATTAAGGTGAATTACTTTATTTTGACAGCTTAATTATCTCTACAAATTTCTGGTTTTTCCGTTCAATACGAATTGTATTATAACCTTTTCATTTCTTTACCACTTACTATTTTTCTACGATCTACATCTCATATGAATTTTGTTGAAAATTCACTCGCTGTACATTTCATTGGATTTTTGAGGTAAATTTTCATTATAAAGATAAGCCAGAACAACATTCTAACTCCCAATTTTAATCGTGAAATTGCCATTTATTTATACGAAGAGCAAAAAAGTTCAGTGGCCTTAATTCAAATTCGTTTATATATTTGTGAAAAAATAGTGAAAAAATCATAATTGACATAAATAATTTCATCGTTTGAATTTCGACATTTGCCATAAATAACCATGCAATAAAGGTGAATTACTTTATTTTGACAGCTTAATGTTATCTAGAATTTTTTGCTTTTTCCTTCCAATAAGTATTGTATTATTACCTTCTCATTTCTCAACCACTATCCTATGTTCTACATTTCATATAAACTGTTGCATATTTCGTTTATTAAGATAACCATGTTTCGTTGTATTAACACCTCCTAATTTCGTAATCACTCACTATATTTCAATACTCTACATTCCTCAAGATATTTTCCGTACTTACGACAATCTTTCGAGATTTTACATCATTTCCCAATCATTCAGTTAGTTTGACTCTCGACATTCGCCATAAAATAACATGCAATTAAGGTGAATTACTTTATTTTGACAGCTCAATTATCTCTACAAATTTCTGGTTTTTCCGTTCAATACGAATTGTATTATGACCTTTTCATTCCTTTACCACTTACTATTTTTCTACGATCTACATCTCATATGAATTTTGTTGAAAATTTACTCGCTGTACATTTCATTGGATTTTTGAAGTAAATTTTCATTATAAAGATAACGCAGAATAACATTCGAGCTCCCAATTTTAATCGTGAAATTGCCATTTATTTATACGAAGAGCAAAAAAGTTCAGTGGCCTTAATTCAAATTCGTTTATATCTTTGTGAAATAGTAGTGAAAAAATCATAATTGACATAAATAATTTCATCTTTTGAATTTCGACATTTGCCATAAATAACCATGCAATCAAGGTGAATTACATTATTTTGACAGCTTAATAGTCTATACAATTTTTTGGTTTTTCTGTCCAATAAGTATTGTATTGTTACCTTCTCACGTCTTAACCACTTTCCTATGTTCTACATTATATATGAACTGTTGCATATTTCGTTTATTAAGACAACCATGTATCGTTGTATTAACACCTCCTAATTTCGTAATCACTCACTATATTTTAATACTCTACATTCTGCAAGATATTTTCCGTACTTACGACAATCTTTCGAGATTTTACTTCATTTCCCAATCATTAAGTTAGTTTGAATTTCGACATTCGCCATAAATTACCATGCGATTAAGGTGAAATTACTTTATTTTGACAGCTTAATGATCTCTACTCATTTCTGGTTTTTCCGTCCAATACGAATTGTATTATAACCTTCTCATTTCTTTACCACTTACTATTTTTCTACGATCTACGTGTCATATGAATTTTGTTGAAAATTTACTTGCTGTACATTTCATTGGACGTTTGACGCAAATTTTCATTATTAAGATTACCCAGAAAAACATTCTAACTCCCAATTTTAAACGTGAAATTGCCATTTATTTTTACGAAGAGCAAAAAAGTTCAGTGGCCTAAATTCAAATTCGTTTATATCTTCGTGAAAAAGTAGTGAAAAAATCATAATTGACATAAATAATTTCATCTTTTGAATTTCGACATTTGCCATAAATAACCATGCAATTAAGGTGAATTACATTATTTTAACAGCTTAATAGTCTATACAATTTTTTGGTTTTTCCGTCCAATAAGTATTGTATTATTACCTTCTCATTTCTTAACCATTTTCCTATGTTCTACATTATATATAAACTGTTGCATATATCGTTTGTTAAGATAACCATATGTCGTTGTATTAACATCTCCTAATTTCGTAATCACTCACTATATTTTAATACTCTACATTCCGCAAGATATTTTTCGTACTTACGACAATCTTTCGAGATTTTACTTTATTTCCCAATCATTTAGTTAGTTTGAATTTCGACATTAGCCTTAAATTACCATGCAAGGTGAATTACTTTATTTTGACAGCTTAATTATCTCTACAAATTTCTGGTTTTTCCGTTCAATACGAATTGTATTATAACCTTTTCATTTCTTTACCACTTACTATTTTTCTACGATCTACATCTCATATGAATTTTGTTGAAAATTTACTCGCTGTACATTTCATTGGATTTTTGAGGTAAATTTTCATTATAAAGATAAACCAGAAAAACAATCTAACTCCCAATTTTAATCGTGAAATTGCCATTTATTTATACGAAGAGCAAAAAAGTTCATTGGCCTTAATTCAAATTTGTTTATATATTTGTGAAAAAATCATAATTGACATAAATAATTTCATCGTTTGAATTTCGACATTTGCCATAAATAACCATGCAATAAAGGTGAATTACTTTATTTTGACAGCTTAATGTTATCTACAATTTTTTGCTTTTTCCTTCCAATAAGTATTGTATTATTACCTTCTCATTTCTCAACCACTTTCCTATGTTATACATTTCATATAAACTGTTGCATATTTCGTTTATTAAGACAACCATGTTTCGTTGTATTAACACCTCCTAATTTCGTAATCACTCACTATATTTTAATACTCTACATTCCGCAAGATATTTTCCGTACTTACGACAATCTTTCGAGATTTTACTCTATTTCCCAATCAATAAGTTAGTTTGAATTTCGAGATTCGCCATAAATTACCATGCAATTAAGGTGAAATTACTTTATTTTGACAGCTTAATGATCTCTACAAATTTCTGGTTTTTCCGTCCAATACGAATTGTATTATTACCTTCTCATTTCTTAAACACTTTCGTATGTTCTACATTTCATATAAACTGTTGCATATTTCGTTTATTAGGATAACCATAAGTCGTTGTATTAACACCTCCTTATTTCGTAATCACTCACTATATTTTAATACTCTACATTCCGCAAGATATTTTCCGTACTTACGACAATCTTTCGAGATTTTACTCTATTTCCCAATCAATAAGTTAGTTTGAATTTCGACATTCGCCATAAATTACCATGCAATTAAGGTGAAATTACTTTATTTTGACAGCTTAATGATCTCTACAAATTTCTGGTTTTTCCGTCCAATACGAATTGTATTATTACCTTCTCATTTCTTAAACACTTTCGTATGTTCTACATTTCATATAAACTGTTGCATATTTCGTTTATAAGGATAACCATAAGTCGTTGTATTAACACCTCCTTATTTCGTAATCACTCACTATATTTGAATACTTTACATTCCGCAAGATATTTTCCGTACTTACGACAATCTTTCGAGATTTTACTCTATTTCCCAATCATTAAGTTAGTTTGAATTTCGACATTCGCCATAAATTACCATGCAATTAAGGTGAAATTACTTTATTTTGACAGCTTAATGATCTCTACAAATTTCTGGTTTTTCCGTCCAATACGAATTGTATTATTACCTTCTCATTTCTTTACCACTTACTATTTTTCTACGATCTACGTCTCATATGAATTTTGTTGGAAATTTACTAGCTGTACATTTCATTGGATTTTTGACGCAAATTTTCATTATTAAGATAACCCAGAAAAACATTCTAACTCCCAATTTTAAACGTGGAATTGCCATTTATTTATACGAAGAGCAAAAAAGTTCAGAAGCCTTAATTCAAATTCGTTTATATCTTTGTGAAAAAGTAGTGAAAAAATCATAATTGACATAATTAATTTCCTCTTTTGAATTTCGACATTTGCCATAAATAACCATGCAATTAAGGTGAATTACATTATTTTAACAGCTTAATAGTCTATAAAACTTTCTGGTTTTTCCGTCCAATAAGTATTGTATTATTACCTTCTCATTTCTTAACCACTTTCCTATGTTCTACATTATATATAAACTGTTGGATATTTCGTTTGTTAAGATAACCATATGTCGTTGTATTAACATCTCCTAATTTCGTAATCACTCACTATATTTTAATACTCTACATTCCGCAAGATATTTTTCGTACTTACGACAATCTTTCGAAATTTTACTCTATTTCCTAATTATTTAGTTAGTTTGAATTTCGACATTAGCCTTAAATTACCAAGCAATTAAGGTGAATTACTTTATTTTGACAGCTTAATTATCTCTACAAATTTCTGGTTTTTCCGTTCAATACGAATTGTATTATAACCTTTTCATTTCTTCACCACTTACTATTTTTCTACGATCTACATCTCATATGAATTTTGTTGTAAATTTACTTGCTGTACATTTCATTGGATTTTTGACGCAAATTTTCATTATTAAGATAACCCAGAAAAACATTCTAACTCCCAATTTTAAACGTGGAATTGCCATTTATTTATACGAAGAGCAAAAAAGTTCAGAAGCCTTAATTCAAATTCGTTTATATCTTTGTGAAAAAGTAGTGAAAAAATCATAATTGACATAATTAATTTCCTCTTTTGAATTTCGACATTTGCCATAAATAACCATGCAATTAAGGTGAATTACATTATTTTAACAGCTTAATAGTCTATAAAACTTTCTGGTTTTTCCGTCCAATAAGTATTGTATTATTACCTTCTCATTTCTTAACCACTTTCCTATGTTCTACATTATATATAAACTGTTGGATATTTCGTTTGTTAAGATAACCATATGTCGTTTTATTAACATCTCC
Organism: Galeruca laticollis; assembly: GCA_963921935.1. NCBI lineage: Eukaryota > Metazoa > Arthropoda > Insecta > Coleoptera > Chrysomelidae > Galeruca > Galeruca laticollis. The sequence continues at coordinate 125,837,467 of OY998181.1, forward strand.
TAATTTCGTAATCACTCACTATATTTTAATACTCTACATTCCGCAAGATATTTTTCGTACTTACGACAATCTTTCGAAATTTTACTCTATTTCCTAATCATTTAGTTAGTTTGAATTTCGACATTAGCCTTAAATTACCAAGCAATTAAGGTGAATTACTTTATTTTGACAGCTTAATTATCTCTACAAATTTCTGGTTTTTCCGTTCAATACGAATTGTATTATAACCTTTTCATTTCTTTACCACTTACTATTTTTCTACGATCTACATCTCATATGAATTTTGTTGGAAATTTACTTGCTGTACATTTCATTGGATTTTTGACGCAAATTGACATTATTAAGATAACCCAGAAAAACATTCTAACTTCCAATTTTGAACGTGAAATTGCCATTTATTCATACGAAGAGCAAAACAGTTCAGTGGCCTTAGTTCAAATTCGTTTATAGTGAAAAAGTAGTGAAAAAATCATAATTGACATAATTAATTTCATCTTTTGAATTTCGACATTTGCCATAAATAACCATGCAATTAAGGTGAATTACATTATTTTGACAGCTTAATAGTCTCTACAATTTTTTGGTTTTTCCGTCCAATAAGTATTGTATTATTACCTTCTCATTTCTTAACCACTTTCGTATGTTCTACATTTCATATAAACTGTTGCATATTTCGTTTATTAAGACAACCATGTTTCGTTGTATTAACACCTCCTAATTTCGTAATCACTCACTATATTTTAATACTCTACATTCCGCAAGATATTTTCTGTACTTACGACAATCTTTCGAGATTTTACTTCATTTCCCAATCATGAAGTTAGTTTGAATTTCGACATTCGCCATAAATTACCATGCATTTAAGGTGAAATTACTTTATTTTGACAGCTTAATGATCTCTACAAATTTCTGGTTTTTCCGTCCAATACGAATTGTATTATCACCTTCTCATTTCTTAAACACTTTCGTATGTTCTACATTTCATATAAACTGTTGCATATTTCGTTTATTAAGATAACCATAGGTCGTTGTATTAACTCCTCCTAATTTCGTAATCACTCACTATATTTGAATACTTTACATTCCGCAAGATATTTTCCGTACTTACGACAATCTTTCGAGATTTTACTTTATTTCCCAATCATTCAGTTAGTTTGAATTTCGACATTCGCCATAAATTACCATGCAATTAAGGTGAATTACTTTATTTTGACAGCTTAATTATCTCTACAACTTTCTGGTTTTTCCGTCCAATACGAATTGTATTATAACGTTTTCATTTCTTTACCACTTACTATTTTTCTACGATCTACGTCTCATATGAATTTTGTTGAAAATTTACTTGCTGTACATTTCATTGGATTTTTGACGCAAATTTTCATTATAAAGATAACCCAGAAAAACATTCTAACTCCCAATTTTAAACGTGGAATTGCCATTTATTTATACGAAGAGCAAAAAAGTTCAGTGGCCTTAATTCAAATTCGTTTATATCTTTGTGAACAAGTAGTGAAAAAATCAAAATTGACATAAATAATTTCATCTTCTGAATTTCGACATTTGCCATAAATAACCATGCAATTGAGGTGAATTACATTATTTTAACAGCTTAATAGTCTATAAAACTTTTTGGTTTTTCCGTCCAATAAGTATTGTATTATTACCTCCTCATTTCTCAACCACTTTCCTATGTTCTACATTTCATATAAACTGTTGCATATTTCGTTTATTAAGATAACCATGTTTCGTTGTATTAACACCTCCTAATTTCGTAATCACTCACTATATTTTAATACTCTACATTCCGCAAGATATTTTCCGTACTTACGACAATCTTTCGAGATTTTACTTTATTTCCCAATCATTCAGTTAGTTTGAATTTCGACATTCGCCATAAATTACCTTGCAATTAAGGTGAATTACTTTATTTTGACAGCTTAATTATCTCTACAAATTTCTGGTTTTTCCGTTCAATACGAATTGTATTATAACCTTTTCATTTCTTTACCACTTACTATTTTTCTACGATCTACATCTCATATGAATTTTGTTGAAAATTTACTTGCTGTACATTTCATTGGATTTTTGACGCAAATTTCCATTATAAAGATAACCCAGAAAAACATTCTTACTCCCAATTTTAAACGTGAAATTGCCATTTATTTATACGAAGAGCAAAAAAGTTCAGTGGCCTAAATTCAAATTCGTTTATATCTTTGTGAACAAGTAGTGAAAAAATCAAAATTGACATAAATAATTTCATCTTCTGAATTTCGACATTTGCCATAAATAACCATGCAATTGAGGTGAATTACATTATTATAACAGCTTAATAGTCTATAAAACTTTTTGGTTTTTCCGTCCAATAAGTATTGTATTATTACCTTCTCATTTCTTAACCACTTTCCTATGTTCTACATTATATATAAACTGTTGGAAATTTCGTTTGTTAAGATAACCATATGTCGTTGTATTAACACCTCCTAATTTCGTAATCACTCACTATATTTGATTAATCTACATTCCGCAAGATATTTTCGGTACTTACGACAATCTTTCGAGATTTTACTTTATTTCCCAATCATTAAGTTAGTTTGAATTTCGACATTTGCCATAAATAACCATGCAATTGAGGTGAATTACATTATTTTGACAGCTTAATAGTCTATACAATTTTTTGGTTTTTCCGTCCAATAAGTATTGTATTGTTACCTTCTCACATCTTAACCAATATCCTATGTTCTACATTATCTATAAACTGTTGCATATTTCGTTTATTAAGACAACCATGTTTCGTTGTATTAACACCTCCTAATTTCGTAATCACTCACTATATTTTAATACTCTACATTCCGCAAGATATTTTCCGTACTTACGACGATCTTTCGAGATTTTACTTTATTTCCCAATCATTCAGTTAGGTTGAATTTCGACATTCGCCTTAAATTACCTTGCAATTAAGGTGAATTACTTCATTTTGACAGCTTAATTATCTCTACAAATTTCTGGTTTTTCCGTTCAATACGAATTGTATTGAAACCTTTTCATTTCTTTACCACTTACTATTTTTCTACGATCTACATCTCATATGAATTTTGTTGAAAATTTACTCGCTGTACATTTCATTGGATTTTTGACGCAAATTTTCATTATCAAGATAACCCAGAAAAACATTCTAACTCCCAATTTTAATCGTGAAATTGCCATTTATTTATACAAAGAGCAAAAAAGTTCAGTGGCCTTAATTCAAATTCGTTTATATATTTGTGAAAAAATAGTGAAAAAATCATAATTGACATAAATAATTTCATCGTTTGAATTTCGACATTTGCCATAAATAACCATGCAATAAAGGTGAATTACTTTATTTTGACAGCTTAATGTTATCTACAATTTTTTGCTTTTTCCTTCCAATAAGTATTGTATTATTACCTTCTCATTTCTCAACCACTTTCCTATGTTTTACATTTCATATAAACTGTTGCATATTTCGTTTATTAAGATAACCATGTTTCGTTGTATTAACACCTCCTAATTTCGTAATCACTCACTATATTTTAATACTCTACATTCCGCAAGATATTTTCCGTACTTACGACAATCTTTCGAGATTTTACTTTATTTCCCAATCATTCAGTTAGTTTGAATTTCGACATTCGCCATAAATTACCTTGCAATTAAGGTGAATTACTTTATTTTGACAGCTTAATGATCTCTACTAATTTCTGGTTTTTCCGTTCAATACGAATTGTATAATAACCTTTTCATTTCTTTACCACTTACTATTTTTCTACGATCTACATCTCATATGAATTTTGTTGAAAATTCACTCGCTGTACATTTCATTGGATTTTTGAGGTAAATTTTCATTATAAAGATAACCCAGAACAACATTCTAACTCCCAATTTTAATCGTGAAATTGCCATTTATTTATACGAAGAGCAAAAAAGTTCAGTGGCCTTAATTCAAATTCGTTTATATATTTGTGAAAAAATAGTGAAAAAATCATAATTGACATAAATAATTTCATCGTTTGAATTTCGACATTTGCCATAAATAACCATGCAATAAAGGTGAATTACTTTATTTTGACAGCTTAATGTTATCTACAATTTTTTGCTTTTTCCTTCCAATAAGTATTGTATTATTACCTTCTCATTTCTCAACCACTTTCCTATGTTCTACATTTCATATAAACTGTTGCATATTTCGTTTATTAAGATAACCATGTTTCGTTGTATTAACACCTCCTAATTTCGTAATCACTCACTTTATTTCAATACTCTACATTCCTCAAGATATTTTCCGTACTTACGACAATCTTTCGAGATTTTACTTCATTTCCCAATCATTCAGTTAGTTTGAATTTCGACATTCGCCATAAATTACCTTGCAATTAAGGTGAATTACTTCATTTTGACAGCTTAATTATCTCGACAAATTTCTGTTTTTTCCGTCCAATACGAATTGTATTATAACGTTTTCATTTCTTTACCACTTACTATTTTTCTACGATCTACGTCTCATATTAATTTTGTTGAAAATTTACTTGCTGTACATTTCATTGGATTTTTGACGCAAATTTCCATTATAAAGATAACCCAGAAAAACATTCTAACTCCCAATTTTAAACGTGAAATTGCCATTTATTTATACGAAGAGCAAAAAAGTTCAGTGGCCTAAATTCAAATTCGTTTATATCTTCGTGAAAAAGTAGTGAAAAAATCATAATTGACATAAATAATTTCGTCTTTTGAATTTCGACATTTGTCATAAATAACCATGCAATTAAGGTGAATTACATTATTTTAACAGCTTAATAGTCTATAAAAATTTTTGGTTTTTCCGTCCAATAAGTATTGTATTATTACCTTCTCATTTCTTAACCACTTTCCTATGTTCTACATTATATATAAACTGTTGCATATTTCGTTTGTTAAGATAACCATATGTCGTTGTATTAACATCTCCTAATTTCGTAATCACTCACTATATTTCAATACTCTACATTCCGCAAGATATTTTTCGTACTTACGAAATCTTTCGAGATTTTACTTTATTTCCCAATCATTTAGTTAGTTTGAATTTCGACATTAGCCTTGAATTACCATGCAATTAAGGTGAATTACTTTATTTTGACAGCTCAATTATCTCTACAAATTTCTGGTTTTTCCGTTCAATACGAAATGTATTATGACCTTTTCATTCCTTTACCACATACTATTTTTCTACGATCTACATCTCATATGAATTTTGTTGAAAATTTACTCGCTGTACATTTCATTGGATTTTTGAAGTAAATTTTCATTATAAAGATAACGCAGAAAAACATTCGAGCTCCCAATTTTAATCGTGAAATTGCCATTTATTTATACGAAGAGCAAAAAAGTTCAGTGGCCTTAATTCAAATTCGTTTATATCTTTGTGAAATAGTAGTGAAAAAATCATAATTGACATAAATAATTTCATCTTTTGAATTTCGACATTTGCCATAAATAACCATGCAATCAAGGTGAATTACATTATTTTGACAGCTTAATAGTCTATACAATTTTTTGGTTTTTCCGTCCAATAAGTATTGTATTGTTACCTTCTCACATCTTAACCACTTTCCTATGTTCTACATTATATATGAACTGTTGCATATTTCGTTTATTAAGACAACCATGTTTCGTTGTATTAACACCTCCTAATTTCGTAATCACTCACTATATTTTCATACTCTACATTCCGCAAGATATTTTCCGTACTTACGACAATCTTTCGAGATTTTACTTTATTTCCCAATCATTAAGTTAGTTTGAATTTCGACATTCGCCATAAATTACCATGCAATTAAGGTGATATTACTTTATTTTGACAGCTTAATGATCTCTAAACATTTCTGGTTTGTCCGTCCAATACGAATTGTATTATTACCTTCTCATTTCTTAAACACTTTCGTATGTTCTACATTTCATATAAACTGTTGCATATTTCGTTTATTAAGATAACCATAAGTCGTTGTATTAACACCTCCTAATTTCGTAATCACTCACTATATTTGAATACTTTACATTCCGCAAGATATTTTCCGTACTTACGACAATCTTTCGAGATTTTACTTTATTTCCCAATCATTCAGTAAGTTTGAATTTCGACATTCGCCATAAATTACCATGCAATTAAGGTGAGTTACTTTATTTTGACAGCTTAATTATCTCTACAACTTTCTGGTTTTTCCGTCCAATACGAATTGTATTATAACGTTTTCATTTCTTTACCACTTACTATTTTTCTACGATCTACATCTCATATGAATTTTGTTGAAAATTTACTCGCTGTACATTTCATTGGATTTTTGTGGTAAATTTACATTATAAAGATAACCCAGAAAAACATTCTAACTCCCAATTTTAATCGTGAAATTGCCATTTATTTATACGAAGAGCAAAAAAGTTCAGTGGCCTTAATTCAAATTCGTTTATATATTTGTGAAAAAATAGTGAAAAAATCAAAATTGACATAAATAATTTCATCTTCTGAATTTCGACATTTGCCATAAATAACCATGCAATTAAGGTGAATTACATTATTTTAACAGCTTAATAGTGTATAAAACTTTTTGGTTTTTCCGTCCAATAAGTATTGTATTATTACCTTCTCATTTCTTAACCACTTTCCTATGTTCTACATTATATATAAACTGTTGGATATTTCGTTTATTAAGATAACCATGTTTCGTTGTATTGACACCTCCTAATTTCGTAATCACTTACTATATTTTATTACTCTACATTCCGCAAGATATTTTCCGTACTTACGACAATCTTTCGAGATTTTACTTCATTTCCCAATCATTCAGTTAGTTTGAATTTCGACATTCGTCATAAATTAACATGTAATTAAGGTGAATTACTTTATTTTGACAGCTTAATGATGTCTACAAATTTCTGGTTTTTCCGTCCAATACGAATTGTATTATAACCTTTTCATTTCTTTACCACTTACTATTTTTCTACGATCTACGTCTCATATGAATTTTGTTGGAAATTTACTTGCTGTACATTTCATTGGATTTTTGACGCAAATTTTCATTATAAAGATAACCCAGAAAAACATTCTAACTCCCAATTTTAATCGTGAAATTGCCATTTATTTATACGAAGAGCAAAAAAGTTCAGTGGCCTTAATTCAAATTCGTTTATATCTTTGTGACAAAGTAGTGAAAAAATCATAATTGACATAAATAATTTCATCTTTTGAATTTCGACATTTGCCATAAATAACCATGCAATTAAGGTGAATTACATTATTTTGACAGCTTAATAGTCTATAAAACTTTTTGGTTTTTCCGTCCAATAAGTATTGTATTATTACCTTCTCATTTCTTAACCACTTTCCCATGTTCTACATTATATATAAACTGTTGGATATTTCGTTTGTTAAGATAACCATATGTCGTTGTATTAACATCTCCTAATTTCGTAATCACTCACTATATTTTAATACTCTACAATCCGCAAGATATTTTTCGTACTTACGACAATCTTTCGAAATTTTACTCTATTTCCAAATCATTTAGTTAGTTTGAATTTCGACATTAGCCTTAAATTACCAAGCAATTAAGGTGAATTACTTTATTTTGACAGCTTAATTATCTCTACAAATTTCTGGTTTTTCCGTTCAATACGAATTGTATTATAACCTTTTCATTTCTTTACCACTTACTATTTTTCTACGATCTACATCTCATATGAATTTTGTTGAAAATTTACTCGCTGTACATTTCATTGGATTTTTGTGGTAAATTTACATTATAAAAATAACCCAGAAAAACATTCTAACTCCCAATTTTAATCGTGAAATTGCCATTTATTTATACGAAGAGCAAAAAAGTTCAGTGGCCTAAATTCAAATTCGTTTATATCTTTGTGAACAAGTAGTGAAAAAATCAAAATTGACATAAATAATTTCATCTTCTGAATTTCGACATTTGCCATAAATAACCATGCAATTGAGGTGAATTACATTATTTTAACAGCTTAATAGTCTATAAAACTTTTTGGTTTTTCCGTCCAATAAGTATTGTATTATTACCTTCTCATTTCTTAACCACTTTCCTATGTTCTACATTATATATAAACTGTTGGATATTTCGTTTGTTAAGATAACCATATGTCGTTGTATTAACATCTCCTAATTTCGTAATCACTCACTATATTTTAATACTCTACAATCCGCAAGATATTTTTCGTACTTACGACAATCTTTCGAAATTTTACTCTATTTCCAAATCCTTTAGTTAGTTTGAATTTCGACATTAGCCTTAAATTACCAAGCAATTAAGGTGAATTACTTTATTTTGACAGCTTAATTATCTCTACAAATTTCTGGTTTTTCCGTTCAATACGAATTGTATTATAACCTTTTCATTTCTTTACCACTTACTATTTTTCTACGATCTACATCTCATATGAATTTTGTTGAAAATTTACTCGCTGTACATTTCATTGGATTTTTGTGGTAAATTTACATTATAAAGATAACCCAGAAAAACATTCTAACTCCCAATTTTAATCGTGAAATTGCCATTTATTTATACGAAGAGCAAAAAAGTTCAGTGGCCTTAATTCAAATTCGTTTATATATTTGTGAAAAAATAGTGAAAAAATCATAATTGACATAAATAATTTCATCGTTTGAATTTCGACATTTGCCATAAATAACCATGCAATAAAGGTGAATTATTTTATTTTGACAGTTTAATGTTATCTACAATTTTTTGCTTTTTCCTTCCAATAAGTATTGTATTATTACCTTCTCATTTCTCAACCACTTTCCTATGTTCTACATTATATATGAACTGTTGCATATTTCGTTTATTAAGACAACCATGTTTCGTTGTATTAACACCTCCTAATTTCGTAATCACTCACTATATTTTAATACTCTACATTCCGCAAGATATTTTCCGTACTTACGACAATCTTTCGAGATTTTACTTTATTTCCCAATCATTCAGTTAGTTTGAATTTCGACATTCGCCATAAATTACCATGCAATTAAGGTGAATTACTTTATTTTGACAGCTTAATTATCTCTACAACTTTCTGGTTTTTCCGTCCAATACGAATTGTATTATAACGTTTTCATTTCTTTACCACTTACTATTTTTCTACGATCTACATCTCATATGAATTTTGTTGAAAATTTACTTGCTGTACATTTCATTGGATTTTTGAGGTAAATTTTCATTATAAAGATAACCCAGAAAAACATTCTAACTCCCAATTTTAAACGTGAAATTGCCATTTATTTATACGAAGAGCAAAAAAGTTCAGTGGCCTTAATTCAAATTCGTTTATATCTTTGTAAAAAAGTAGTGAAAAAATCATAATTGACATAAATAATTTCATCTTTTGAATTTCGACATTTGCCATAAATAACCATGCAATAAAGGTGAATTACTTTATTTTGACAGCTTAATGTTCTCTACAATTTTTTGCTTTTTCCTTCCAATAAGTATTGTATTATTACCTTCTCATTTCTCAACCGCTTTCCTATGTTCTACATTTCATATCAACTGTTGCATATTTCGTTTATTAAGATAACCATGTTTCGTTGTATTACCACCTCCTAATTTCGTAATCACTCACTATATTTTAATACTCTACATTCCGCAAGATATTTTCCGTACTTACGACAATATTCCGAGATTTTACTTTATTTTTTAATCATTCAGTTAGTTTGAATTTCGACATTCGCCATAAATTAACATGCAATTAAGGTGAATTACTTTATTTTGACAGCTTAATTATCTCTACAAATTTCTGGTCTTTCCGTACAATACGAATTGTATTATAACCTTTTCATTTCTTTACCACTTACTATTTTTCTACGATCTACATCTCATATGAATTTTGTTGAAAATGTACTTGCTGTACATTTCATTGGATTTTTGACGCAAATTTTCATTATTAAGGTAACCCAGAAAAACATTCTAACTCCCAATTTTAAACGTGAAATTGCCATTTATTTATACGAAGCGCAAAAAAGTTCAGTGGCCTAAATTCAAATTCATTTATATCTTCGTGAAAAAGTAGTGAACAAATCATAATTGACATAAATAATTTCATCTTTTGAATTTCAACATTTGCCATAAATAACCATGCAATGCGGGTGAATTACATTATTTTGACAGCTTAATAGTGTATACAATTTTTTGGTTTTTCCGTCCAATAAGTATTGTATTATTACCTTCTCATTTCTTTACCACTTACTATTTTTCTACGATCTACGTCTCATATGAATTTTGTTGGAAATTTACTTGCTGTACATTTCATTGGATTTTTGACGCAAATTTTCATTATAAAGATAACCCAGAAAAACATTCTAACTACCAATTTTAAACGTGGAATTGCCATTTATTTATACGAAGAGCAAAAAAGTTCAGTGGCCTTAATTCAAATTCGTTTATATCTTTGTGAAAAAGTAATGAAAAAATCATGATTGACATAAATAATTTCATCTTTTGAATTTCGACAATTGCCATAAATAAGCACGCACTTAAGGTGAATTACATTATTTTGACAGCTTAATAGTCTCTACAATTTTTTGGTTTTTCCGTCCAATAAGTATTGTATTATTACCTTCTCATTTCTTTACCACTTACTATTTCTCTACGATCTACGTCTCATATGAATTTTGTTGGAAATTTACTTGCTGTACATTTCATTGGATTTTTGACGCAAATTTTCATTATAAAGATAACCCAGAAAAACATTCTAACTACCAATTTTAAACGTGGAATTGCCATTTATTTATACGAAGAGCAAAAAAGTTCAGTGGCCTTAATTCAAATTCGTTTATATATTTGTGAAAAAGTAATGAAAAAATCATAATTGACATAAATAATTTCATCTTTTGAATTTCGACATTTGCCATAAATAACCATGCAATTAAGGTGAATTACATTATTTTGACAGCTTAATAGTCTCTACATTTTTTTGGTTTTTCCGTACAATAAGTATTGTATTATTACCTTCTCATTTCTTAACCACTTTCCTATGTTCTACATTTCATATAAACTGTTGCATATTTCGTTTATTAATATTGTTGTATTACCACCTCCTAATTTCGTAATCACTAACTATATTTTAATACTCTACATTCCGCAAGATATTTTCCGTACTTACGACAATCTTTCGAGATTTTATTTTATTTCCCAATCATTCAGTTAGTTTGAATTTCGACATTAGCTATAAATTACCATCCAATTAAGGTGAATTACTTTATTTTGACAGCTTAATTATCTCTACAAATTTCTGGTCTTTCCGTACAATACGAATTGTATTATAACCTTTTCATTTCTTTACCACTTACTATTTTTCTACGATCTACATCTCATATGAATTTTGTTGAAAATGTACTTGCTGTACATTTCATTGGATTTTTGACGCAAATTTTCATTATTAAGGTAACCCAGAAAAACATTCTAACTCCCAATTTTAAACGTGAAATTGCCATTGATTTATACGAAGAGCAAAAAAGTTCAGCGGTCTTAATTCAAATTCGTTTATATCTTTGTAAAAAAGTAGTGAAAAAATCATAATTGACATAAATAATTTCATCTTTTGAATTTCGACATTTGCCATAAATAACCATGCAATAAAGGTGAATTACTTTATTTTGACAGCTTAATGTTCTCTACAATTTTTTGCTTTTTCCTTCCAATAAGTATTGTATTATTACCTTCTCATTTCTCAACCGCTTTCCTATGTTCTACATTTCATATCAACTGTTGCATATTTCGTTTATTAAGATAACCATGTTTCGTTGTATTACCACCTCCTAATTTCGTAATCTCTCACTATATTTTAATACTCTACAATCCGAAAGATATTTTCCGTACTTACGACAATATTCCGAGATTTTACTTTATTTTTTAATCATTCAGTTAGTTTGAATTTCGACATTCGCCATAAATTAACATGCAATTAAGGTGAATTACTTTATTTTGACAGCTTAATGGTTTTTCCGTCCAATAGGAATTGTACTATAACCTCATTTCTTCACCACTTACTATTTTTCTACGATCTACGTCTCATATGAATTTTGTTGAAAATTTACTTGCTGTACATTTCATTGGATTTTTGACGCAAATTTTCATTATTAAGATAACCCAGAAAAACATTCTAACTCCCAATTTTAAACGTGAAATTGCCATTCATTTATACGAAGAGCGAAACAGTTCAGTGGCCTCAATTCAAATTCGTTTATATCTTTGTGAAAAAGTAGTGAAAAAATCATAATTGACATAAATAATTTCATCGTTTGAATTTCGACATTTGCCATAAATAACCATGCAATGCGGGCAATTTTTTGGTTTTTCCGTCCAATAAGTATTGTATTATTACCTTCTCATTTCTCAACCACTTTCCTATGTTCTACATCTCAAATAAACTTTCGCATATTCCGTTCATTAAGATAACTATATGTCGTTGTATTACCACCTCCTAATTTCGTAATCACTCACTATATTTTAATACTCTACATTCCGCAAGGTATTTTCCGTACTTACGACAATCTTTCGAGATTTTACTTCATTTCCCAATCATTCAGTTAGTTTGAATTTCGACATTCGCCATAAACTAACATGCAATTAAGGTGAATTACTTTATTTTGACAGCTTAATGATCTCTACAAATTTCTGGTTTTTCCGTCCAATACGAATTGTATTAAAACCTTCTCATTAATTTACCACTTACGATTTTTCTACGATCTACGTCTCATATGAATTTTGTTGGAAATTTACTTGCTGTACATTTCATTGGATTTTTGACGCAAATTTTCATTATTAAGATAACCCAGAAAAACATTCTAACTACCAATTTTAAACGTGGAATTGCCATTTATTTATAAGAAGAGCAAAAAAGTTCAGTGGCCTTAATTCAAATTCGTTTATATCTTTGTGAAAAAGTAATGAAAAAATCATGATTGACATAAATAATTTCATCTTTTGAATATCGACAATTGCCATAAATAAGCATGCAATTAAGGTGAATTACATTATTTTGACAGCTTAATAGTCTCTACAATTTTTTGGTTTTTCCGTCCAATAAGTATTGTATTATTACCTTCTCATTTCTTAACCACTTACTATTTTTCTACGATCTACGTCTCATATGAATTTTATTGGAAATTTACTTGCTGTACATTTCATTGGATTTTTGACGCAAATTTTCATTATAAAGATAACCCAGAAAAACATTCTAACTACCAATTTTAAACGTGGAATTGCCATTTATTTATACGAAGAGCAAAAAAGTTCAGTGGCCTTAATTCAAATTCGTTTATATATTTGTGAAAAAGTAATGAAAAAATCATAATTGACATAAATAATTTCATCTTTTGAATTTCGACATTTGCCATAAATAACCATGCAATTAAGGTGAATTACATTATTTTGACAGCTTAATAGTCTCTACAACTTTTTGGTTTTTCCGTCCAATAAGTATTGTATTATTACCTTCTCATTTCTTAACCACTTTCCTATGTTCTACATTTCATATAAACTGTTGCATATTTCGTTTATTAAGATTGTTGTATTACCACCTCCTAATTTCGTAATCACTCACTATATTTTAATACTCTACATTCCGCAAGATATTTTCCGTACTTACGACAATCTTTCAAGATTTTACTTTATTTCCCAATCATTCAGTTAGTTTGAATTTCGACATTAGCTATAAATTACCATGCAATTAAGGTGAATTACTTCATTTTGACAGCTTAATGATATCTACAAATTTCTGGTTTTTCCGTCCAATACGAATTGTATTATAACCTTCTCATTTCTTTACCACTAACTTTTTTTCTACGATCTACGTCTCATATCAATTTTGTTGAAAATTTACTTGCTGTACATTTCATTGGATTTTTGACGCAAATTTTCATTATAAAGATAACCCAGAAAAACATTCTAACTCCCAATTTTAAACGTGAAATTGCCATTTATTTATACGAAGAGCAAAAAAGTTCAATGGCCATAATTCAAATTCGTTTATATATTTGTGAAAAAATAGTGAAAAAATCATAATTGACATAAATAATTTCATAGTTTGAATTTCGACATTTGCCATAAATAACCGTGCAATAAAGGTGAATTACTTTATTTTGACAGCTTAATGTTCTCTACAATTTTTTGCTTTTTCCTTCCAATAAGTATTGTATTATTACCTTCTCATTTCTCAACCACTTTCCTATGTTCTACATTTCATATAAACTGTTGCATATTTCGTTTATTAAGATAACCATGTTTCGTTGTATTAACTCCTCCTAATTTCGTAATCACTCACTATATTTTAATACTCTACATTCCGCAAGATATTTTCCGTACTTACGACAATCTTTCGAGATTTTACTTCATTTCCCAATCATTCAGTTAGTTTGAATTTCGACATTCGCCATAAATTAACATGCAATTAAGGTGAATTACTTTATTTTGACAGCTTAATGATCTCTACAAATTTCTGGTTTTTCCGTCCAATACGAATTGTATTATAACCTTCTCATTTCTTTACCACTTACTACTTTTCTACGATCTATGTCTCATATGAATTTTGTTGGAAATTTACTTGCTGTACATTTCATTGGATTTTTGACGCAAATTTTCATTATTATGATAACCCAGAAAAACATTCTAACTCCCAATTTTAAACGTGAAATTGCCATTTATTTATACGAAGCGCAAAAAAGTTCAGTGGCCTAAATTCAAATTCGTTTATATCTTCGTGAAAAAGTAGTGAAACATCATAATTGGCATAAATAATTTCATCTTTTGAATTTCGACATTTGCCACAAATAACCATGCAATTAAGGTGAATTACATTATTGTGACAGCTTAATAGTGTCTACAATTTTTTGGTTTTTCCGTCTAATAAGTATTGTATTATTACCTTCTCATTTCTTAACCACTTTCCTCTGTTCTACATTTCATATAAACTGTTGCATATTTCGTTTATTAAGATAACTATGTCGTTGTATTACCACCTCCTAATTTCGTAATCACTCACTATATTTTAATACTCTACATTCCGCAAGATATTTTCCGTACTTACGACAATCTTTCGAGATTTTACTTTATTTCCCAATCATTCAGTTAGTTTGAATTTCGACATTCGCCATAAATTAACATGCAATTAAGGTGAATTACTTTATTTTGACAGCTTAATGATCTCTACAAAGTTCTGGTTTTTCAGTCCAATACGAATGGTATTATAACCTCATTTCTTTACCACTTACTATTTTTCTACGATCTACGTCTCATGAATTTTGTTGGAAATTTACTTGCTGTACATTGTATTGGATTTTTGACGCAAATTTTCATTATTAAGATAACCCAGAAAAACATTCTTACTCCCAATTTTAAACGTGAAATTGCCATTTATTTATACGAAGGGCAAAAAGTTCAGTGGCCTAAATTCAAATTCGTTTATATCTTCGTGAAAAAGTAGTGAAAAAATCATAATTGACATAAATAATTTCATCTTTTGAATTTCGACATTTGCCATAAATAACCATGCAATTAAGGTGAATTACTTTATTTTAACAGCTTAATAGTCTATACAATTTTTTGGTTTTTCTGTCCAATAAGTATTGTATTATTACCTTCTCATTTCTTAACCACTTTCCTAAGTTCTACATTATATATAAACTGTTGCATATTTCGTTTGTTAAGATAACCATATGTCGTTGTATTAACACCTCCTAATTTCGTAATCACTCACTATATTTTAATACTCTACATTCCGCAAGATATTTTTCGTACTTACGACAATCTTTCGAGATTTTACTTTATTTCCCAATCATTTAGTTAGTTTGAATTTCGACATTAGCCTTAAATTACCATGCAATTAAGGTGAATTACTTTATTTTGACAGCTTAATTATCTCTACAAATTTCTGGTTTTTCCGTTCAATATGAATTGTATTATAACATTTGCATTTCTTTACCACTTACTATTTTTCTACGATCTACATCTCATATGAATTTTGTTGAAAATTTACTTGCTGTACATTTCATTGGATTTTTGAGGCAAATTTTCATTATAAAGATAACCCAGAAAAACATTCTTACTTCCAATTTTAAATTGCCATTTATTTATACGAAGAGCAAAAAAGTTCAGTGGCCTTAATTCAAATTCGTTTATATATTTGTGAAAAAGTAGTGAAAAAATCATAATTGACATAAATAATTTCATCTTTTGAATTTCGACATTTGCCATAAATAACCATGCAATTAAGGTGAATTACATTATTTTGACAGCTTAATAGTCTCTACAATTTTTTGGTTTTTCCGTCCAATAAGTATTGAACCCCATGATTCTTCTCAAAATGAAGTTAAAACTGACAAAATTATGACATTTCGTACTATAACGTATTGAGAGGGACTCAATAAACTGCTATAGTAAGACATAGTAAAGCAAGGTTGAACTTTTGTGGAAGTACATGATTCTTGAGCCTAGTTTTATATTATTATTGATATTTAATTGACCGTATAACTTTAGTAAAGCAATATATTTCTATTGTGAAAATATATCAAACAACTGATTCGGGCAACTCAGTATTTTGTATTGAAAAAATTATTCGTGATTTCCATAAATAGGTTAAGTTGTTACACCTATTTTATACATAATATTTGTACATTTGAATACCAACAGTTTTCTAGTCAACGGTGATGCAAAGTGTAATAAATGCGCATGTCGTCGTTGGAGATCTAATCGCGAAAATCTACGGTCTACCCATCTTGATCTTTTGCGCATTTTTGTCGCTGTATCTAAGGGGGAAGGAATCTATACTCACTGCAAAGTATTCAAACGTACAAAAAACGTGTAATCGCAGGTTATCAAATAGTGCTCAGTGTTGCTTGAGAAATAATAAGAAAATGGATAAAATAATAAGTTTAGAACTTGTAGTATTGAAAATTAATAATAGCAAATAATAATATGAGACTTGAACATGTTTTTATTGACTGAAAATATATCTGTAAAAGACATTTTTCGTTAATCCTATTTTATCTCACATGTTTGCCGAGATAAGAAAATAAGTATTCAATTTTCAATAGAATTTATTACCAAAGTTGCTAGGAATAAGAAAAAAATTTATAGCTCGATCTTGGACTGCTACAAGGTGTAGTGGAGACCAATATGAATCAATAATTTTTTGCCCAGAAAATTAACATAAAAGGTATAATTTGAGAACTTAAGTCGAATTGCAAACTGATTGGTTCCATACCGTCGACAAAAAATTATGGGAATAATTAAACCTCATGAATGAAGTGAAAACTGACTAAATTATAACATTTTGTAATATATAACGTATTGAGATGGACTCAAAAAACTGATATAGTAAAACATAGTGAAGCAATTCATATGTATGTAAGTATCTATATATGCAAATGAAATGAAGGTTGAACTTTTGTGGAAGTGCATGATTCTTGACCCTAGTTTTATATGATTATTGATTTTTTATTGGCCGTATAACTTTAGTAAAGCAATATATTTCTTTTGTGAAAATATATCAAACAACTGATTCGGGCAACTCAGTAATTTGTAATGAAAAAATTATTCGGATTTCCATAAATAGGTTGAATTATTCCACGTATTTTTTACATGATATTTGTACATTTGAATACCAACAGTTTTCTAGTCAACGGTGATGCAAAGTGTTATAAGTGCGCATGTCGTCGTTGCGAAAAGTTACGGTCTACCCATCTTGATCTGTTGCGCATTTTTGTCGCTGTATCTAAGGGGGAGGGAATCTATACTCACTGCAAAGTATTCAAACGTACAAAAAACGTGTAATCGCAGGTTATCAAATAGTGCTTAGTGTTGCTTGAGAAATAATACGAAAATGAATAAAATAATAAGTTTAGAACTTGTAGTATTGAACATTTATAATAGTACCTATATAATATGAGATCTAACCATGTTGTTATTAAAATATTTCTGTAAAACACTTATTCGTTAGAAGATACAAAATTCAAGAAAATTATGAGATGTAAGTGTTAAAAAATATAAATATAGCAGTTAGTCCTATTTTAGTTCACATGTTTGCGGAGATAAGAAAAGTAATCATTTATATGTTCCCAAGATTTGCCATTTTACATTTAATTCACATTTATTAACTATTTCATTTGCGAAACCTTTTTTCCGGTGATGCTGGTTAACTTTATGCTCTAGAAATATTATAAATTAGAGTCATATTTTCAAGAATAATGAAGTTATACCCTAGCGCTTTCAAGTAAAATTTTGTCCCATCTATTTGAAAAGTCGTAAGTATTGAAACTTGGCTTGTTTTGAACATCAACACAAATTTATTCAAAGAAATCATTCCTAATTCTTAATTTTCAACGCCAGTAGTAATTTGATGTGAGAACCATGACTTAATTATCAACATTTACTATAACGTAACCGTTTAAAGCAAGAAAATACGAAATTTCACAGCTTGATCCGTTGTGATCAAAATTGTCTCAGTATACATTTTCATCATTGAATGTGAGGGGATGGGGTGCCTTACCATTTATTTCCAGTTTCAGCGAAAAATTTTATTCTTGATAAAAAGTTCTGCTTGTTCAAAACCCCAATAAAATGAAATTGAAAAAATGAAATTCCTTATATGCGTTTCTTAGCATGTCTGGTATGATTTTATTTGCGGCATTGATTATTGCTTCCTTCGGATCTTCAATACTATGTTTTAAATTTTCTTCACAACTTTCTCCATTAGATAGCTCCATAAAAAAATCCAGAATAGTTAAATCAGGTGATCGAAGCGGAAAAATATTGGTCCATACAAACATATACATCGTTCAGGAAAATTTTTATCTAGCCATCCTCTTATAAACAAAGTCGAAGTTGACTAACTGAGAATAAATTTTACGCCTTTGTTCCAAGAGTTTGTCATCTAATTCATGTATTAAAAGTTGTCTAGCAAATTCAAATGTGAATTTAACGTCTCATCCAGAAAATAAGGATTATTCGATCTGTTAATACAACACGCTAAACATTTACCTCTTTAGCAAATTTACTATTCTGTAATGAGGAATTTCACTCAACACCGACAGTTTTGGGATGAAACAATTCCATTTTTTGTCGCGAACGTTGATTTATTAGAAAATCAAATATTGTAGTGAAAGACGAGGTCATTCATAAGCTTTTCACCAAACATTGCACAAAAGTCAAGCCTCGTCTCAAAATAACAATCTTGAGCAGTGTGAATAAATTTCGGTTTGAATGGATGAATTTTATTTAGCATAAATATTTTCTGTAAGTGGGCTCTTGCTAATGCCAACTTCTGCTGCTCTTTTCCGTAAACCCAACTGGGATTTTCTAATACTGAATGCATATCTAGGGCATTAGCAGCATCATCGTCCTCATTTTACGTCTTTTTCGATTTATTCCTGTCTTGAACTCACAGATCCTGTGTCATCGAATTTGTTCATTTTATTAATTTTTTCAATTCATTCCGTGTAACTGGCACATCCGTATATTTTTCATTGAATAAATGAATTGCGTACTTGTACGATACAGCTCCAATACCATAGTACTTTTCAAGATATATTCTTAGTTGGAGAGTTAGTATGGTTGAAAAAGAATGACAATTTAAAAATTATTCATTGAAGTTGACAGTTACCTAGAAACACCGTTAAAACTCACGCACTAGATTATTATTATGTTTTCGAACTTAGTGCCAAAATTCATAGAGTTGTTGAATTGAATTTTATTTCATTTTATGGGGTTTTTGAACTAGCAGAACTTTTTATCAAGAAAACATTTTTCGCTGGAACTGAATATAACCATTTGATGTACCCAGCACATGACTTCACCTTATGTAACAAGGCTAGCAGTTTTCATCCAACATTTTTTTCTAGTACTTTACTTGAAAAAACCTCCATTTGATAACAAAAATTTCGTAACGCTGAACAAAAAATAGATTCCTGATATTAAAATAGATGGTACTGCATAATTTTTTCCATACATGTCACTGTAAACCAAAATTTTTCGGACAGAACCGCAACATTTTTAACACGCTACCATAATAAATTCTATAATTACGAAACTATGTTATATATCGAGGTATAAAACATCAAAGTTCAACTTTTTATTCAAAAATCCGATTCCGAAGGATTCCCCTTATAGATTGAGAACCCCAAAAAATGTATTGATTCAGATTTCGATTAAATTTTGCATAGGGGGTTTTTGATACGAGGATTGTTCGTATATAAAATATAAAAATTATTTCAAGTGGAAAATTGAGACAAATTTATGAAAATGGGATTTTACTGAAAACTGTACATCAGATTTCGCTCATTTACGAACTTTTTACGTTCTAAACCATTCCCTTCATCTGAATTTATTTGTTCTTCTTCATTTGTGTTGCTTGTGTACATATCCAGTGATCTTTCATATTGTGTTTCAATCTTTTCTAACGATTCGTCTGCATTGTGATCGCCATATTCCCTTAATTTTCTATTTCTCAAATCCATGATGTATGTCTTGTGAATCTTGTGAATCACTCTATATTCATACCGCCTCACGTTGGCTCGACAAATTTGTAATAATTATGAATTATTTATCAATATATGAATATTATAAATAATATTTTATTTGCCCCATGTTGCATCGATAAATTTCTAATAATTATTAATATTGTAAGTATACATTTTTTTAAATTGAATTTAGATAAATAAAGTGCATTACTATTATGTTAAAAGAGTTTTAGGGCGCCAACTTACCATTCAAAAGGCAAGTAAAATTT
Organism: Galeruca laticollis; assembly: GCA_963921935.1. NCBI lineage: Eukaryota > Metazoa > Arthropoda > Insecta > Coleoptera > Chrysomelidae > Galeruca > Galeruca laticollis. The sequence goes on from OY998181.1 coordinate 125,858,266, forward strand.
AATAATATGATTCAAAATTTGTTGTAGTTGAAAATTTGTTGTAGTTGTCTCAAATAAGTGTAAATGTCGTTTTTGAAAATAAATTTCTTATGTTAAATTTTAATACATATATTGAACTATTTACAAATTCTTTCCTTTTAATAAATGATGTCTTTATTCTATCTCTAAATGACAATATTAGAATTATATATAATTTTTATATACCTTTTTTTAACTATAAATTCAAATTCTATTGTCTATTTGAGAAACACCCTGTCTATAATTATTTCTTGTGTAACCAAAATTATTATCTATAATTTTTTTTACAAATTTATTCAAATTTTATAACAAAATTTCTTACTTTTCAAATAATACAGGAACTGTTTCTTATAGTCCCCAAACAAAGATCTTTGTTTTTTTATTATCCTTTCCTATGTTAAGATTACCTTATAAGAAAATATATATTAATTTACGATCTACAAAAAACATTCAATGTCAAATAATAAAAAAAAACTTCTGCGGCGTACACTACTTCAGAATTTGATAAAAAAAATGTAACCAAACCTTTTTAAAATTGTTCTCTTCTGTCTTCCAAATCTTCTACACTTATTTTATATTTATATAAACTCCTGCAACGTACACTTCATCTGAATTTTGATGAAAATTTAACCAAAACTTTCTTTAAACTATTCTCTTATTTCTTAAATCTTTTCAATGTGTTCTACATTTATATATAAACTCCTGCAACGTACACTTCTTCTATCATTCCAAAATATCCATTTGAATGATCAATTACAATGACTGAATTTAAAATTACCATTCAAATTGTTACCCAGTTAAATACAATATAATTAATTGGTCAATATTTCAATATTCTCCAATATCTTTAATCTTTTTTTTCTGTTCAAAAATGTTCTCCCCGTCAAAATTATGTCAAGTACCTAGCTACTATTTTCAACAGTCAAGTACCTAGCTACTATTTTCAACAAACTCCATCTATTTTAATCACTGTCATATACTGTCAAACTTTGAAACATCATAAATATTCTCACATAATTCTATAAACTATACTTCTAGCTTTCTGTAAAACTTACAGCCAAATAGAACTATGTGACGGTTAAATCCTAGAGGTTTACTCAACCTCTGCATATGTTTCATACATATCACATGGAAAATATAACTGGATAAATCCACAAGTTGCTGTCATTAACATTTGACAAGCATCCATGGGAGTATATGTGTTACTTTCCCATGTGGTCGTAGGAAAAATAATTTTTCTACCACCGTGTGTACTTTAGACACACTTTCGAGTGCGTAAAACTTTACTTTACGCACTAGTGCGTAAAGAAATAGTTCCAATTTGTATGTTTTATCTAGCCTTATAAAAATATAGGTAGATATAATAAACGGATATTAAATCTGAGTTTTCTTTAAATCAGAGATTGAAATATATAGAATTCAGTAAAGTACATACGTAATATGACTATTCGGTACAGGAAAATAATAGAATGGGTGCATAGGTAGGTACATACAAGTTGGCTGTGAGTGACCGACATTTCTTTGTGCATTGAATCTGACATTTAAATTTGAAATTGAAACTTTCCGGCTATACCTAGGGTAAGCAAAAGTATTTATATTTAAGTATTGAACATTTTTAGGAAACTATGATGTTATTTTAGATTGTTTTTTTAGAAAACGGAATAGATGGATTCCTCTGACGATCTCTCAGGAGATTAATTTGAAAATACACGATCTAACATATTACACGTAGTACAGAATGCTTCTAATGATTTATTGCCCCAAAAATCTGTGAATATTTACGAAACAAAAAACAATGTGTTTAAAGAATGGCGTAGGAAAAATAAAATAACAAAATATTCCGAAAATGTCCGAGTGCACAAATTGCACCTTCAATATTGGTATTGTTAATAATTGAATTCGTCTGGTGTTTTGTTAATTTGTTGTAAGTTTGATTAAAAAGTTCAAAATATTAATCAATATATAATATATATTATTAGGAATCAATAAAAGCGGTATAGTTTCTTCTAAAGAAAAATTAAACCCACTTTAGTGCGCAAAGGAAATTACTATCAAACTTCTGTATTTTGATAAAATTAGTAGAAAAAATAGTGTATGCAATTCGTGTGTAAATGCCTTTTTTCGACTCATATGATTGTCGCATTCGTCGAAAAAAGGCTACTTTACACACTTGTTACATAAATAACGATTTCACAATTCTTACTTGACAGATCATTACACATGTATAAGGCTGTAGTAAAGTGTGTAGATGAAGTTTCTTACCGTAATGTTTTGAAATTTTGTATACTTTAGAACGTTTTTCTTTATTAGATATCTTATTCAAATTTTTTTGCCACGCCCTATCAAGATGCCAAGAGCAGAATAAAATATTTTCACTTTAAATTTCGTGCACAACTTAGTGTCATTAAAATTTGACGAAATAGCCTCTCGTGATAAGGAGGAGGGAAGATATACTCACTGCAAAGTATTCAACCGTAGAAAAATCCACCGAATACTACTCTTATTCGATGTAATAATCATCAATTGAAATAGAACCGACATACAAAACTTGTGAGGTAGATTATTTGAAAGTAGCTATCGCGTGCCTATGAAATTTAAAAAATCTCGAGTGAACAGAAATTACAAGTATCTTTGAAAATCATCTAAAAAGAAAAACTTAATTTCACAAGAAGGAACGTGCTGAGTATTTTAAAAGTTTAGTCTCTCTTTCTTCAGAATAACTATTGTATTGAGAACTCTCGAATGTCATATTTGGTCAGTTCTTAAGTATGGTGTAGGGGCTCGGACATTAAAAGTAACTTTAGTCAGTAAATTAGAAACATTCGACATGTGGACTTTGCGAAGAAATGCTAAGAATATCGTGGATAGACCACATAGCAAATGAAGAAATTCTGCGAAGAGCAGAATTGAAAGATCGCGAGCTTTATGAAGTGATAAAGCAGAGAAAAATATCTGATTAAGGTCATATTATCAGAGAAGAACGTTATGAGTTCCAGCGCCTTGTTCTTCAGGGTGAAATCGAAGGAGAGAAGAGGGGAGTAGGAAGAAAAAAACTGTCTCGGTTGCGGAACATTCAAACTACTGCATTGAATAGAAACATATAACAAAAAAACGGACGCCTACGCAGGAATCTGCAGGGCACCCTGAGAAGAAGTAATAAAAATCATGAGCATTGTTTAAAATAAGGGTGATCAACCACAACGAAGTCAATTATATTAGCTGAATTCCATCGTGATTACTTTCCAAGAAAGTGCGTGTGTGAATGTGTGAAATAAAAATTATTACATGGAAATTCTTTATTCTCGATGGTATAAGGATCAATATTATTCAAAAAATGTTTGAAATGTCAACAGAGTAACTAAATAACTAAAGTAACAGATTTATGACATAAATTATACTTTGATAATGAACGAATTTTTTTTAAAATTAAAATAATTTTCATTCCTTCTTTATATCGTGAATGAGACGAATGATCGTTTTGGTGTCAAAATGAAATAAACAGCTAATCAGATGTTAAAAACTGTGAGATAGTAATAAAAAAAAATTCCAAAAATTATTATTTATTCTTTAGAATGTCAAAAAAGTAACAAACGGTAGGTTATGATATACTGCCCGGTGTTGCTTAAGAAATTATAAGAAAATGGATAAAAGAATAAGTTTGGAATTTGTAGGATTATATTAAACATTAATAATAATAAGAGACATAGTTGACCATGCTTTTACTTACTGAAAATATTTCGATAAAACACATTATTTGTTAAAATATACCAAAAATCAGGAAAATGTATCCAAAAAGTATATTAAAATTTGAAAGAGTTAAAAAATATAAATATAACAATTAAAAGCATATTTTAGTTTACATATTTGTTGAGATTAGAAAAGAAATATTAAATGTTCAATAGTCATTACTTTACCCTCCCAATATTGACAATTTTACATTTAATTCACATTCAACTATTTCATTTGCGAAAGCATTTTTTCTGTTTTTGTGATGGTGGTTTACCTTGCACCTTCAAGTTAAATTTTGTCCCATCTATTAGAAATGTGTTATGGCGACTTTACACCCTTGCCACTATTGTCTCGCCCGAGGATGTACGTATTTATATAATATGTATTCCAGTAACAAATTGCACTGGGGAAATCATTTTCGGTGCTTAAAAGAATCAAAAATTATTTGCGGAGTAATTTGGGTGAACCGAAAATCGGGGGAAATTTTAAGTATAGAGTCAGAGCTCGTAAAAGAGACCTCCTTTGACAATATTATTAATATTTTACCAGTCACAAATGTCGAAAGAAACATTTTAATATGTTAAATCACCAAATCACGTTATTAGATCATTTTTTTAAACAATTTATCGTTTCCTTATTCGTTTATTACTATTATTACATTTATATCTATTATTCCAAACTCTATATTATTTGGTACTGATATTTTGAAAGTGGTCCTTATACTTTGGTTTTTTTATATACCGTATGTACATTTTTCTATTTGGCATAGCATAGTGTACTATAAAACATGATAAACAAGTACATAGCAACCAGTACTCTTTCTCATAAACTGAAAGCAATTGCATTGGTCGCTATGTAATTGTTTATCAGAGATTTATCTTCCTATACCTAATAAAACATTTTACATAAAATAAATAATTTACTTTCATGTTGATATAAATCATACATCGGTTTTTTCTTATTGAAAGTTAGTTTTCTTTTATTTTTTGACATAGGTAGCTACTAATTATTTTGGGTTAGTTTATTTTGAACATTGGAACGAAGTGGTTAATTTCCGTTATAGAATATTTATTCTGTTTAATATGTTTCTTTTATTTATTTCTAATTTTTAACCATTTTAACGTTATTTTTTGTTCTTATATAGGTACATACTTTTATTTTGAGTTTTAAAATTTTCCCAAAGAAAGTATTTTACTTGTACTATATAAATAAATATATAAGTGTTTTTCTTATATAAGCAAACCGTGAAAATTTCCTCTTGGAAGACACATTTTTTTATTTAATTTTTCATGCCTAATTTTCATTAGTAGATATCCGTGATTTCCTTGTCTATTCTGTTCTGAAACGTAACTCCCGTATTTAGGGGTATTACTGACTGGATACCTATTTTTTATGTGTAACATACGTTGCAAAAAAATGAATAGTCCCTAATAGGCGCCAATATTTAGTTGGCCTAAGGCGCCAAAAGATCTTTATACGGTACTGCACATAAGGAGTCTATATTAAAACGCCTTTGCTAGAAGTCATCATAAGAAAATAAATAGGTACCGCAACCTATGAAATTTGAAATAATTACCAATACGCCCTTATCATTTAGTCATTTAGTATTAATATCGTACGTAGATGAAACTTTTTACATGTTTCCTTAAATTCAAAATAGCACTAAAGCTTTTTCACATTCATATCATGTGACGATATCTATTTTTTAGATATCTTTAACACACAAATCACAAACAAACATTACGATACGCCATAACATACCTGATCTTTGAAAATACACAGATGCTGTGAGAATGACCATCATTGAGGCAGTGTACGAATTGAAAACAATACCATTTCTTTCCCACCCATACTTTTGCCCGACCTCAACAGATGTAAACCGTTCGTGGTTGGGAATAGTTTTGGAAAGCTCTCCGCATCCGCTTGTCTCTACACTCTTGTCAATTCAGTTTTATTCGTGAACTCAAGGAAGATGGACGTCTTATTCTTCTTTTTCTTAAAATCGTCTACAGAGAATCCAGTTTGTTCCGATATTTTAACCCAATGCATCACGCATCTTTTTAGGTTTGTTTCAGAATGAAATAAGGCTATTGTAGAGAGTAGCATGACGCGACATCAGTAAAATTACAATGCAGTTTTTCGTTTTGGTGTTCCCTGATGCCAAAATAATATATATTATATATATATATATATATATATATATATATATAAAACCAAACTCGCTACAAAAATCGGTTGAGCAAAAATCTCTGACGCAAAAAAGTCACTTCGATTTTTTTATAGATAGATCTTAACACGTTTTAAAACTTTTGTAGTAACACTTTTTTCTAAAACGTACATGAAAACATATTTATTTAACAAAATTCACAAATTTACCAATTTTTTTTTATTTTTGGTGCAAAAATGTTACTTGAAATAAGTGTGTTCAATTGGTCTTGTGCCATTGAGATTTGTTTTGTGTTTATGAAATTTGTGATTTGGATCCCATAGGATGGGTTCTGTTTGTTTTGAATGTAAACACAAGTTTTAAGGAAATTATTTCAAATTATTAATTTTCAACACCAGTAGTAATTTGATGTGTGAAAGACATGACTTGCCTAATCGTTAACCTTATATAATACAACATAAATTTTCACAGCAATTCTTAGTAAAAATAAAATACTAAATTTTAAAGTTTGATCAAAATTGTCTATACATTTTCAACATTATTCGTTCACTGCAGAGTTCTGAATGTTGTTAATAGATATAGACTTTTTAAAATAAATCGAAAACCATAGTAAATTGTAAATAAATAAATTTAAATAGGTATTAGTGAAAGCAACACAGCCCAAGAAAATCTCGTATTTCAATAAGAAACGCACAATGATGACGAAATATGTATATAGAGCCTGTATTCTCAAGCATCGAAGGGAAAAAATTATTACCAAAGTTGCTAGGAATACGAAAATATTGTATAGCTCGATTTTGGACTACGACAAGGAGAAGTGGAGACCAATATGAATCAATGATTTTTTTTTAGAAAATTACCATAAACGGTATAATTTGAGAACTGCAATCGCATATTGATTGGTTCAATACTGCCGAGAAAAAAAGATGGGAATAAATAAACTCATGATTATTTTCAAAGCGAGTGAAAACTGACAAAATTACAACATTTTGTAATATATCGTTGCTTATTGTTCATATGTCACGCACTATTCGTACATCTTATATATATAATGAGCCAGAAACATGCAAGTCTGCGGTTACCACTCTTTTCAGTAGCCCCTTCTTGTATTTGCGTGCAATACCCACTAATCTCTTCGTTGCTTATTATATATATATATATATATATATATATATATATATATATATATATATATATATATTATATAACCTATTACGAGGGAGTCAAAAAACTGCTATAGTGAAAAATAGGAAAGCAATTCATATTTATGTAAGTATATGCAAAGTAAATAAAGGTTGAACTTTTGTGGAAGTGCGAGATTCTTAACACTACTTTTATATTTTTATTGAGCGTATGACTTTAGTAAAACAACATTTCTATTGTAACAATATACCACACAACTGATTCGGGCAACTCAGTATTTTGTTGAAAGAAAAAATTATTCGGATTTCCATAAATAGGTTGAATTATTCCAAGTATTTTTTACATAATATTTGAACATTTGAATACCAACAGTTTTCTAGTCTACGGCGATGCAAAGTGTAATAAATACGCATGTCGTCATTGGAGAGCTAATCGCGAAAGGTTACGATCTACACATCTTGGCATATTTTGCGCATTTTTGTAGCTGTCGATAAGGGGGAAGGAAGCTATACTCACTGCAAAGTATTCAAACGAACAAATAATGTGGAACCGCATGTTGTCAAATACTTCCCAGTGTTGCTTGAGAAATGATGAGAAAACGGATAAAAGAATAAGTTTGGAACTTGCAGTATTATATTAAACTTTAATAATAATAATAGACCTAGTTGACCATGTTTTTATTGACTTAAAATATTTCTTAAAACACATTATTCGTTAAAATATACCAAAAATCAAGAACATATATCCGATAAAATATATATTAAAATATGTAAGAGTTAAAAAATATAAATATAGCAGTTAAGCCTATTACAGATCACATGTTTGCCGAGATTAGAAAAAAAGTATTCAATTTTCAATAGCAATTTATACGTTCCCAATATTTGCCATTTTACATTTAATTCACATTCATCAACTATTTCATTTGCAAAAGCTTTTTTTCTGTGATGGTGGTTTACTTTTGGCTCTAAAAATATTATAAATTGCGGAGTCATATTATCAAGAATAATTCAAGTTACATCCTAGCACTTTCAAGTTAAATTTTCTCCCATCCATTTGAAAAGTCATATGTAACATGGTTTGTTTTGTATATCAACAAAAAGTCAAATAAGTTATTTTAAATTATTAATTTTCAACACCAGTAGTAATTTGATTTGAAAACCATGACTTTCCTAATCGTTAACCTTACATTTACTATAACGTATTGTTTAAAGCAATTCTTAGTAACAAGAAAATAATAAATTTCTATGTTTGATCAAAATTGTCTATACATTTTGATCATTAATCGTCCACTGCAGAGTTCTGAATGTTCTTAATAGGCATAGACTTTTTAAAATAAATCATAAGCAATAGTAAATTGCAAATTTTTGTACAAGTATCAAAATAAATACAATAAACCGAAATAAAAACTATTTGCAGTTCATTGATATTCCATTATAAAATTATAATAGGTATTAGTCAAAGCATGAAAAGCTCGTATTTCAATCATGACAATTAGAAAACTACAATGATGACGAAATATGTATAGAGCTTTTATTCTTAACCACTCGAAGGATACAATACTTTAAAAAACACATATTACCAAAGTTGCTAGGAATACGATAATATATCATAGCTCGATCTTGGACTACTACAAGGCGTAGTGGAGAACAATATGAATCAATTATTTTTTCCAGAAAATCACCATAAAAAGTATAATTTGAGAACTTAACTCCACTCGCAAATTGGTTGGTTCAATACTGTCCAGAAAAAATGATAATTGAACCTCATGATTCTTCTCAAAATGAAGATAAAACTGACAAAATTATAACATTTTGTAATATATAACGTATTAAGAGGGACTCAAAAAACTGCTATAGTAAAAAGTAGTGAAGTAATTCATATGTATGTAAGTATCATATATATGCAAATTAAATGAAAGTTGAACTTTTGTGGAAGTGCGAGATTCTTGACCATAGTTTTATGTTTTTATAAATTTTTTATTCGCAATATTTCTATTGTGAAAGTATATCCACAACTGATTCAGGCAACTTTTGTAATAAGAAAGAATTATTCGTGATTTCCATAAATAAGTTGAGTTATTTACACGTATTTTTTACATAATATTTGTACATTTGAATACCAACAGTTTTCTAGTCAACAGTGATGCAAAGTGTATTAATTGCGCATGTCGTCGTTGGAGAGCTAATCGCGAAAAGTTACGGTCTACACATCTTGGCATCTTTTGAGCATTTTTGTCGCTGTAGCTAAGGGCGAGGGAATCTATACTCACTGCAAAGTATTCAAACGTACAAAAAACGTGGAACCGCAGGTTATCAAATACGGCGCAGTGTGCTTAAGAAATGATGAGAAAATTGATAAAAGAATAAGTTTGAAACTTGTAGTATTAAACATTAATAATATCAAATCATAATATGAGACCTGAACATGTTTTTATCGACTTAAAATATTTCTGTAAAACACATTATTCGTTATTCCTATTTTATTTCACATGTTTGCCGAGATAAGAAAAGAAGTATTTATTAACAATAGAATTTATTACGTTAGTGGAGACCAATATGAATCAATGATTTTTTTCCAGAAAATTACCATAAAAGGTATAATTTGAGAACTTAACTCCAATTGCAAATTGATTCGGTCAACAAAAAATGAAGGGAATAATTAAACCTCATGAATGAAGTGAAAACTGACAAAACTAGAACATTTTGTAATATATAACGTATTGAGAGGGACTCAAAAAACTGCTATAGTAAAGCAATTCATATGTTTGTAAGTATCTATATATGCAAATTAAATGAAGGATGAACTTTTGTGGAAGTGCATGATTCTTGACCCTAGTTTTATATTTTTATTGATTTTTTATTGACCCTATAACTTTAGTAAAGCAATATATTTCTATTGTGAAAATATATCAAAAAACTGATTCGGGCAACTCAGTATTTAATTTAATTATTCGGATTTCCATAAATAGGTTGAATTATTCCACGTATTTTTTACATATTATTTGTACATTTGAATACCAACAGTTTTCTAGTCAACGGTGATGCAAAGTGTAATGCGCATGTCGTCGTTGGAGAACTAATCGCGAAACGTTACGGTCTACACATCTTGGCATCTTTTGCGCATTTTTGTCGCTGTATCGAAGGGGGGGAATCTATACTCACTGCAAAGTATTCAAACGTACAAAAAACGTGTAATCGCAGGTTATCAAATAGTGCTCAGTGTTGCTTGAGAAATAATAAGAAAATGAATAAAATAATAAGTTTAGAACTTGTAGTACTGAAAATTAATAATAGCAAATAATAATATGAGACCTGAACATGTTTTTATTGACTTTAAATATTTCTGTAAAAGAAATTATTCGTTAATCCTATTTTATTTCACATGTTTGCCTAGATAAGAAAATAAGTATTCAATTTTCAATAGAATTTATTACCAAAGGTGGTAGGAATAAGAAAAAAATGTATAGCTCGATCTTGGACTGCTAGTGGAGACCAATATGAATCAATAATTTTTTGCCCAGAAAATTAACATAAAAGGTATAATTTGAGAACTTAAGTCGAATTGCAAACTGATTGGTTCCATACCGTCGACAAAAAATTATGGGAATAATTAAACCTCATGAATGAAGTGAAAACTGACTAAATTATAACATTTTGTAATATATAACGTATTGAGATGGACTCAAAAAACTGATATAGTAAAACATAGTAAAGCAATGCATATGTATGTAAGTATCTATATATGCAAATTAAATGAAGGTTGAACTTTTGTGGAAGTGAATGATTCTTGACCCTAGTTTTATATGATTATTGATTTTTTATTGGCCGTATAACTTTAGTAAAGCAATATATTTCTATTGTGAAAATATATCAAACAACTGATTCGGGCAACTCAGTATTTTGTAATGAAAAAATTATTCGGATTTCCATAAATAGGTTGAATTATTCCACGTATTTTTTACATATTATTTGTACATTTGAATACCAACAGTTTTCTAGTCAACGGTGATGCAAAGTGTAATGCGCATGTCGTCGTTGGAGAACTAATCGCGAAACGTTACGGTCTACACATCTTGGCATCTTTTGCGCATTTTTGTCGCTGTATCGAAGGGGGGGGGGGATCTATACTCACTGCAAAGTATTCAAACGTACAAAAAACGTGTAATCGCAGGTTATCAAATAGTGCTCAGTGTAGCTTAAGAAATAATTAGAAAATGTATAAAATAATAAGTTTAGAACTTGTAGTACTGAAAATTAATAATAGCAAATAATAATATGAGACCTGAACATGTTTTTATTGACTTAAAATATATCTGTAAAAGACATTTTTCGTTAATTCTATTTTATTTCACATGTTTGCCGAGATAAGAAAATAAGTATTCAATTTTCAATAGAATTTATTACCAAAGTTGCTAGGAATAAGAAAAAAATTTATAGCTCGATCTTGGACTGCTACAGGGCGTAGTGGAGACCAATATGAATCAATAATTTTTTGCCCAGAAAATTAACATAAAAGGTATAATTTGAGAACTTAAGTCGAATTGCAAACTGATTGGTTCCATACCGTCGACAAAAAATTATGGGAATAATTAAACCGCATGAATGAAGTGAAAGCTGACAAAATTATAACATTTTGTAATATATAACGTATTAAGAGGGACTCAAAAAACAGCTATAGTAAAACATAGTAAAGCAATTCATATGTATGTAATTATCTATATATGCAAATTAAATGAAGGTTGAACTTTTGTGGAAGTGCATGATTCTTGACCCTAGTTTTATATTTTTATTGATTTTTTAATGACCGTATAACTTTAGTAAAGCAATATATTTCTATTGTGAAAATATATCAAACAACTGATTCGGGCAACTCAGTATTTTGTATTGAAAAAATTATTCGTGATTTCCTTAAATAGGTTCAGTTATTACACGTATTTTATACATAATATTTGTACATTTGAATTCTAACAGTTTTCTAGTCAACGGTGATGCAAAGTGTAATGCGCATGTCGTCGTTGGAGAACTAATCGCGAAACGTTACGGTCTACACATCTTGGCATCTTTTGCGCATTTTTGTCGCTGTATCGAAGGGGGGGGGGAATCTATACTCACTGCAAAGTATTCAAACGTACAAAAAATGTGTAATCGCAGGTTATCAAATAGTGCTCAGTGTTGCTTGAGAAATAATAAGAAAATAAATAAAATAATAAGTTTAGAACTTGTAGTACTGAAAATTAATAATAGCAAATAATTATATGAGACCTGAACATGTTTTTATTGACTTAAAATATATCTGTAAAAGACATTTTTCGTTAATCCTATTTTATTTCACATGTTTGCCTAGATAAGAAAATAAGTAATCAATTTTTAATAGAATTTATTACCAAAGTTGCTAGGAATAAGAAAAAATTTTATAGCTCGATATTGGACTGCTAGTGGAGACCAATATGAATCAATAATTTTTTGCCCAGAAAATTAACATAAAAGGTATAATTTGAGAACTTAAGTCGAATTGCAAACTGATTGGTTCCATACCGTCGACAAAAAATTATGGGAATAATTAAACCTCATGAATGAAGTGAAAACTGACTAAATTATAACATTTTGTCATATATAACGTATTGAGAGGGACTCAAAAAAACTGCTATAGTAAAACATTGTAAAGCAATTCATATGTATGTAAGTATCTATATATACAAATTAAATGAAGGTTGAACTTTTGTGGAAGTGTATGATTCTTGACCCTAGTTTTATATGATTATTGATTTTTTATTGGCCGTATAACTTTAGTAAAGCAATATATTTCTATTGTGGAAGTGCATGATTCTTGACCCTAGTTTTATATGATTATTGATTTTTTATTGACCGTATAACTTTAGTAAAGCAATATATTTCTATTGTGAAAACTTTTGTGGAAGTGCATGATTCTTGACCCTAGTTTTATATGATTATTGATTTTTTATTGGCCGTATAACTTTAGTAAAGCAATATATTTCTATTGTGAAAACTTTTGTGGAAGTGCATGATTCTTGACCCTAGTTTTATATGATTATTGATTTTTATTGGCCGTATAACTTTAGTAAAGCAATATATTTCTATTGTGGAAGTGCATGATTCTTGACCCTAGTTTTATATGATTATTGATTTTTTATTGACCGTATAACTTTAGTAAAGCAATATATTTCTATTGTGAAAACTTTTGTGGAAGTGCATGATTCTTGACCCTAGTTTTATATGATTATTGATTTTTTATTGGCGGTATAACTTTAGTAAAGCAATATATTTCTATTGTGAAAATATATCAAACAACTGATTCGGGCAACTCAGTATTTTGTAATGAAAAAATTATTCGGATTTCCATAAATAGGTTGAATTATTCCACGTATTTTTCACATAATATTTGTACATTTGAATACCAACAGTTTTCTAGTCAACGGTGATGCAAAGTGTAATAAATGCGCATGTCGTCGTTGGAGATCTAATCGCGAAACATTACGGTCTACACATCTTGGCATCTTTTGCGCATTTTTGTCGCTGTATCTAAGGGCGAAGGAATCTATACTCACTGCAAAGTATTCAAACGTACAGAAAACGTGGAAATGCAGGTTATCAAAGAGTGCTTAGTTAGTGTTGCTTGAGAAATAATGAGAAAATGAATAAAATAATAAGTTTGGAACTTGTCCTATTGAACATTAATAATAGTACCTATATAATGAGACCTAATCATGTTATTAAAATATTTCTGTAAAACACTTATTCGTTAAAAGATACAAAATTCAAGAAAATTAGGAGATGTAAGAGTTAAAAAATATAAATATAGCAGTTAATCCTATTTTAGTTCACATGTTTGCGGAGATAAGAAAAGTATTCATTTATACGTTCCCAATATTTGCCATTTTACATTTAATTCACATTTATCAACTATTTCATTTGCGAAACTTTTTTCCAGTGATGCTGGTTAACTTTATGCTCTAAAAATATTATAAATTAGAGTCATATTTTCAAGAATAATGAAGTTATACCCTAGCTCTTTCAAGTTAAATTCTGTCCCATTCATTTGAAAAGTATTAAAACATGGCTTGTTTTGAACATCAACACAAATTTATTCAAAGAAATCATTCCTAATTCTTAATTTTCAAGGCCAGTAGTAATTTGATGTCAGAACCATGACTTAATTATCAACATTTACTATAACGTAACCGTTTAAAGCAAGAAAATACAAAATTTCACAGTTCCGTTGTGATCAAAATTGTCTCAGCATACATTTTCATCATTGAATGTCAGGGGATGGAGTGCCGAACCATTTATTTTCAGTTTTAGCGAAAAATGTTATTCTTGATAAAAAGTTCTGCTTGTTCAAAACCCCAATAAAATGAAATTGAATTAAAGTTTCTCAAAACCTGCTCCATTTTAGTAACTAACAAAAAATGAAATTCCATATATGCGTTTCTTAGCATGTCAGGTGATTTTATTTGCGGCATTGATTATTGCTTCCTTCGGATCTTCGATACTGTTTTAAATTTTTTTGGTAACTTTCTCCTTTAGATAGCTTCATAAAAAATCCAGAATGGTTAAATCAGTTGATCGAAGCAGAAAAATATTGGTCCATACAAACATATCCATCGTTCAGGAAAATTTTTATCTAGCCATCCTCTTATAAACAAAGTCGAATTTGACGAACTGAAAATAAATTTTACGCCTTTGTTCATCTAATTCATGTATTAAAAGTTGACTAGCAAATTCAAATGTGAATTTAACATCTCATTCAGAAAATAAGGATTATTCGATCTGGTAAAACAACACGCCAAACATTTACCTCTTTAGCAAATATACTATTCTGTAATGAGGAATTTCACTCAACACCGACAGTTTTGGGATGAAACAGTTCCATTTTTTGTCGCGAACGTTGATTTATTAGAAAATCAAATATTGTAGTGAAAGACGAGGTCATTCATAAGCTTTTCACCAAACATTGCACAAAAGTCAAGCCTCGTCTCAAAATAACAATCTTGAACAGTGTGAATAAATTTCGGTTTGAATGGATGAATTTTATTTAGTTTGAATATTTTCAGTAAGTGGGCTCTTGCTAACGCCATCATCGAATTTGTTAATTTCTTCAATTCGTTCCGTGTAACTGGTACATACGTATATTTTTCATTGAATAAATGAACTGCGTACTTGTACGATACAGCTCCAATACCATAGTAAAAGTCACTCACTAGATTATTATTATATTTTAGAACTTATTTCAAAAATTCATAGGGTTGTTGAATTGAATTTTATTTCATTTTATGGGGTTTTTGAACTAGCAGAACTTTTTATCAAGAAAAACATTTTTTGCTGAAACCGAATATAACCAGTTGATGTACACCGCACCGCACCTTATGTAACGAGGCTATCAGTTTTCATCCAACATTTTTTTTCTAGTACTTTACTTGAAAAAACCTCTATTTAATAACAAAATTTTCGTAACGCTGAACAAAAAATAGATTCCTGATATTAAAATAGATGGTACTGCATAATTTTTTCCATACATGTCACTGTAAACCAAATTTTTTCGGACAGAACCGCAACATTTTTAACACGCTACCATAATAAATTCTATAATTACGAAACTATGTTATATATCGAGGTATAAAACATCAAGTTCAACTTTTTATTCAAAAATCCGATTCCGAAGGATTCCCCTTATGGATTGAGAACCCCAAAAAATTTATTGATTCAGATTTCGATTAAATTTTGCATAGGGGGTTTTTGATACGAGGATTCCAATGCATTTCTCAGTTGTTCGTATAAAAATTATTTCAAGTGGAAAATTGAGAAAAATTTATGAAAATGGGATTTTACTGAAAACTGTACATCAGATTTTGCTCATTTACGAACTTTTTACGTTCTAAACCATTCCCTTTATCTGAATTTATTTGTTCTTCTTCATTTGTGTTGCTTGTGTACACATCCAGTGATCTTTCATGTTGTGTTTCAACCTTTTCTAACGATTCGTCTGCATTGTGATTGCCATATTCCGTTAATTTTCTATTTCTCAAATCCATGATGTATGTCTTGAGTTGATGATTCAATTATTCAGAAAATACTACTTACAATAACCACCCTATACTTGTGAATCACTCTATATTCATACCGCCCCACGTTGGCTCGACAAATTTGTATTAATTATGAATTATTCATCAATATATGAATATTATAAGTAATATTTTATTTGCCCCACGTTGCATCGATAAATTTCTAATAATTATAAATCTTGTAAGTATACATTTTTTTAAATTGAATTTAGATAAATAAAGTGTATTACTATTATGTTAAAAAAGTTTTAGGGCGCCAACTTACCATTCAAAAGGTAAGTAAAATTTAATAATATGATTCAGAATTTGTTGTAGTTGTCTCAAATAAGTGTAAATGTATTTGCTCCGGCTCTATACAATATGACTCTTCTACAGGGAGTCGATTCTTGAAAGAATTGTAATAGTAATCTATATCTCTTTTTAAATAAATTTGTTATTTCAAATTTTAATACATATATTGAACTATTGACAAATTCTTTCCTTTTAATAAATGATGTCTCTATTCTATCTCTAAATGACAATATTAGAATTATATATAATTTTTATATACCTTTTTTTAACTATAAATTCAAATTCTATTGTCTATTTGAGAAACACCCTGTCTATAATTATTTCTTGTGTAACCAAAATTATTATCTATAATTTTTTTTCAAATTTATTCAAATTTTATAACAAAATTTCTTACTTTTCAAATAATACAGGAACTGTTTCTTATAGTCCCCAAACAAAGATCTTTGTTTTTTTATTATCCTTTCCTATGTTAAGATTACCTTATAAGAAAATATATATTAAATTACGATCTACAAAAAACATTCAATGTCAAATAATAAAAAAAAACTTCTGCGGCGTACACTACTTCAGAATTTGATAAAAAAATGGAACCAAACCTTTTTAAAATTGTTCTCTTCTGTCTTCCAAATCTTCTACACGTATTTTATATTTATATAAACTCCTGCAACTTACACTTCATCTGAATTTTGATGAAAATTTAATCAGAACTTTCTTTAAACTATTCTATTCTTTCTTAAATCTTCTAAACGTGTTTTACATTTTTATATAAACTCCTGCAACGTACACTTCTTCTATCATTCCAAAATATCCATTTGAATGATCAATTACAATGTCTGAATTTAAAATTACCATTCAAATTGTTACCCAGTTAAATACAATATAATTAATTGGTCAATATTCTCCAATATATTTAATCTATATATTTTTTCTGTTCAAAAATGTTCTCCCCTCCAATAGTACCTAGCTACTATTTTCAACAAACTCCATCTGTTTTAATCACTGCCATATACTGTCAAACTTTAAAACATCATAAATGTTCTCACATTATACTTCTAGCTTTCTGTAAAACTAACAGCCAAATAGAACTATGTGACGGTAAAATCCTAGAGGTTTACTCAACCTCTGCATAGGTTTTGTACATATCACAAGGAAAATATAACTGGATAAATCCACAAGTTGCTGTCATTAACATTTGACAAGCATCCAGCACAGTTGGATTTCCATTTTTATACGTGACTTTCATAATAAAACATACCACAAAACTTGACTATATAATGATAAAAAATTCAAATATTTCTTTTGATGTTTATACAATTTACCATTTACATCTATTATAATATACATTCTCATATACTTTATCCTTGATAATAGGATAAATAAATTCTGAAAGCTTGGACATAAAAAGTATGAAGGGTACTCGTTTTAATTTGCCGCTTCTCCAATAAACCTATTTTTAGTAATAATTATTCGGCAAAGATCAAGTTTAACTATATATATATATATATATATATATATATATATATATATATATATATATATATATATATATATATATATATATATATATATTTCCTGAGATGCCAGTATCTTAAATTTATTGACGAAATACTCCTACGTCACATTTCACACTTTTCTGACCAGTACTATATGACGTCGGATTCTTATTATTTTATATTGCAGTCTAATCGTGATAATCGGTCTGTTTTTCAATGTTGCGCATGTTCGTGAATAATTTATCAACAACTTTTGGATGACCTAAGCTTTTTTTCATACATCGAATTAGTAGTTTTTTAATCTTATTTCTACGAAGTACTGTATAGACAACGATAATAATATTGATAACCTATATTGCTCGATATTTGCTTTCAAATACAACCAATAAAGAAATAAAAATTGCAAGTTCCCATTCTTAACCAATACAATTTTGCTCAAAATACCAGTATTCAAATATCGAATATCAATTTGTGGAATAAGAAGTATAATGCAGTAATCCATACTAATGAAGCGAATTCTTATTTCCATTAATATCCTAGAAGTAATAGGCGGGGAGCCGGTGACACTGAAAGTGACGGAATTGCTGACCTTCAATATGTTTAGATTATTCATTGTAATAAAATAGTACGAACAGAATGAGCTTGTTATGACAATACGAATTTGCCAGAAACAATGTTCAATTAAAATAATTATTATTAATTAAGCAACAAAGTTTTGCCATCATCGGAAACCTGAATTTTCAGTAAATATTTAATTAGTCAATATCATAACCTTTAAAAAATATTTTTCAATATTATGATATTGGCGAATTAAATATTTACTGTAAATTCAGGTTCGTGATGGGCTGAACTTTGTTGCTTATCAATAATAATTAATTTATTTGAACATTGTTTCTGTCAAATTCGTATCTCATCCTGTCGTATTATTTTTTCACAATTAATAATCTAAAAATATTGAATGTCCCGATGACGTAACTCTCAGTGTCACCGGCTCCCGGCCCATGAGCATATACAACACTAAATAAGGGAAACACTGTTGAATTTAGGATATTCGTATTTGTATTTATGGCAATAACTAATAATAAAACAAATCAACATAATTTTCTCTACTGATTTTATATTCAAAGATCAACATGCTGTATCGATTTGAATGGTGATTTTTTTTTGAATCTAGACAATTGAAAAAAGTAATACCAAATCTATTCCTATGCTGAACACAAATTTTGAACGGATAACTAACAAATCACTTTTACTAAGATGAACATATTGAGATTGATTATAGAAAGTTTGTTCACTTACTACAAATAGACTGGTGAATCAATAAACTTTTAAACGTTTTACGATTCCTTTATCAGCTAAAATCAAAGCATTCATACTTTCTGGCAAAATAAACAAATATTGAGTAAATTTTAAGTATTCAGAAAGTGAAATTTGGTTGCTAAAAATTCGACGAAAAAAATTTTGATTATTTAAATAACTGCGGTTAATTGTTTTGAAACGAAAAGAATCTTAAAATGGTAGCGATCATTACATGTTTTCACAGCACACATTATAATTTTCTTCATATCTTCAGAATTTTTCAATGTGGAAAATTGAAGCTCTAGTTTTCAGACACTTCTGTTTTTGTGTTTTTTTTTGCGATTCTTATTGAAATCCACTAACATAGAAAAGGTTAAGAATACTAAATAGTGTACTTACTGTAATGGGCCCATAATTTTAAAATCTCCTACAGAACTTCAAGAATGTTTTGAATTTTAATATACAGAATGTAAAGTATTCCACACAATGTGACTAATGTTTTATAAAATAAATTCCCCAGTTAGGTTAAAATGATAAATGTTGTAGTTTAGATGGAAACTTGGCCAATATCACATTAATGTGATTTCATAAACATTCTGATATATAAAAATATATAAAACAAATGGGTAAATGTTACATAAATAATTAATAACCGAAAAGTAAGTACTTTATTTTCAATATATTTATTACCATTATTTTTGTGTGATTACATTCCATATGTGTAAATATAAAAATCATATTTGCATAAGAAATAATAGTTAACAATGGTGGTCCATTACCATTGGAAACAGTTGTTAAATAATTATACAGGTTATTATTTTAAATTAATCACAGATTGTCCTAAGATGTTTACAAAAACTGATTTAATTAATATAAAAATCTAGAAACCCTTTCAGAATAATCTAAGACAAGAAGGTCCTTAAGTCGCTTAGTAAATGTAGGGGGTATTGTCGTATAGCAAGGGTCGTTATTCCTTTCCAATTTAAAATAAATAGTAGGTACCCGTTATCTTGCGTGCAACCAATATCTAGAAAAGTATTAAAAGTTTGCCATTTAAAGTATAATCGAAGCCAAAGCTTCTCTAAAACTATTACATACTCTAGTTTTTCTATCATACCCATATGCGTTACAATATCTGCTTTTGGAGATTAATCGATTTCAATATATCTATACATGTTCTCTCATATCTCGAAATACTTGACGAACCGCACCCTAGCCGCCATTTTGGATTACGATGTTTATGTAGTATGATGAAATATTCTGAAATTAATGCAATATTTTTTGGGACCAAGCAGAAACGAAAAAGTATTATTTAAATTCAAATATTTACAACAGACATATTTACACTGGCCAGGTGTAAAGAGGTAAAATAACAAATTTTTATTAATTCTTCGATAAAATGTAAAAATAAACCTAAAACGTTTTTATACAAATCGAAAAACGTATAAACCAAGATGTTTCTAAAACGTTTAAATATACATAAAAAATTAAGAAATAAAAATACTATACAAATCCTGTTTCCTGTGTTAAAGATGTCTTGACCTTAACATCAATACTTTAGTCACTTCACAACATATTACCAACACCAACTAATATCAACTGCGTCACAAGCATAGCAGCTGCTGTATTTATATGTTTCCTTTATTCTATAGCGTTCTAGAAGGTCTACCTGACGCATGGCTTTCGGAGGATTAGGTTGTCTTTGTTCAACGCTTAGAGAATTTATTTTTATCTCTCTTCAAATTTATATGTGTTATTGATATTTTCGTATACTGCGTTGTTAGGTTGGTTTTTATTCTGGAAACTTCCATTTTATTATTCCGTGGTATACAAAGGTATATCAAAATGAACTAAACTTCAATTTCTTGGAAAATTTCCAATTGTTTTTAACGATTTTAGATGTTACAGTGATGAAGAACCGTTATGAACAGAATGAGAATGATAAATAAGTAGGTATAACTAGTTAGAATTTACTTTCAGATAAGTTATTAAACTTGTCAGGAATAGGTACCTGTGGCAACCGCTTAAATTGATGCAAAAAGCTATAATAAAATGCACAAATTATAGTAATTATAAAAATAGTTATTTATTATACAAAGGAAAAAAGTATTAGATTTTAGCTCGGGAGCTAAAATCTAATATTTTCCCGTGTATAATACACTATTTTTTTCTGTGACAGGAAAAACGACGATTTAATAGTGAAAGAACATATTTTTACAATATATATCTTGGCCTTGCGTATCTGTTCCATAAATATGAGCGTTTGCATTTGTATTTGCTTGTATAGTATACCCTAAATATTTTAGGGTATTACTAGGCTTGATAAAATGCCCATCTACGCAAAACTGAGATTGCAACGATGTGTCTTTTTTAGCTATTCTCCTGAGTAATAAATACTCTCTTTTGGAGACGTTGATAGCTAGTTTGTGTTCGTGTAGGTAAGGTAATATTACTGAATTTATGTGTGTTTGTACTGTGTTGAGAGCATGATCTGGGTTCTGTGCAGATGATACAAAACAAGTATCGTCAGCATACATTGCGGTTAATAAATGTGGGGATGTTGGGAGATCGTGGATGAATAGGGAGTATAGCAAAGGTGATAATACTGAGCCTTGCGGTACTCCTGCTTGAATGGAGTAAGGTCCTGCGCTATAGTTATCAATTTTTGAGTAAAATTTCCTGTTTGTTAAATAGGAAGATAAAATTTTTATTAAATAATTAGGAATTTCTAATTTAATAAGTTTATTAATTAAACCCTCTGGCCACACAGAATCGAAAGCCTTCTGAATGTCTATTGTTACCATAACTGACTTTTTTTATTATAAAATCCCTCCCTTATGTAGTTTACTACTCTAATTATTTGTGAAATTGTACTATGGCCGCTTCTAAAGCCGTATTGCTCGGTAGGAATGATATTATGTATTTCAACATAGCATTTAAGTCTAGCTAAAATAATTTTATCAATCACCTTTGCTATATTATTAAGAAGGGATATTGGTCTACATAACATGGTTGTTTATTAGTTTTGACAATAGGGACGACATTGGCAATCTTGAGCATATCTGGATATTGTCCCGTTTTAATAATAAAATTAACTATGAAGTTAGTTGTACAATTGCTTTTTTAGGTAAGTTTTTGAGTAATATGTTATGTATTGTGTCACATCCAGGAGCTGTTTTGTTTTTCAGCTGTTGTATGGTGTTGTATATTTCAGTGGTTGTGGTTAATTGATTTGTGTTCCAAGTGTTAAGTGAATCAATATATTGGTGTACTGTATGCGTAATGTTTTGGTGAAATTGTGTGTGTTGTGATGTGTTAATAAAGTTGCTTTGGAAATACTCTCCGAACTTTTCTGCGATTTCAGGTGTGTTTATATATGATTTATTATTGCTGATTATTTTAGTTATGATACTGCGCTTATTCATAAAATGTCTTGTAATTTTCCAGAGGGAATTGTCCTCTGGGCTGAGCATGTCTAAGAATGTTTTCCACTCGTTGTTTTTATGAGCCTTCACAAGGTTATTTATTTCCTGTTGCTGTTGTCTCAGTATTATGTGATCGGTCGCTAATCTTGTTCTCTGCCATTTTTACTTGTTGCATTTTTATCGTGAATCAGTCGAACTATATTGTCGGGCAGGTTACTTTGAGTATGATTTTTTTTTATTATTGAAGTAGTTTGATCTCTGGTTTTTAAAATAATGTTTTGAAAGTTGTGAATTATTTGTGTTAAGTGTTGAATGTTTTCAATTTGGTCTGTAATTTTTAGATTTTCATTAATTAATTTTCTGACTTTTAACCAATTCGTCTTGTTGTAATTAAAAATTTTAGGATAGTTGTGCTTCTGTATATTATGTGCAATATTGAGATGAATTAAAATAGGGTCATGATCTGAATTAAAATCAGTGAGTGTTTTTATTTTAGATAAGTTATTAATGTTTTTACTTATAGCTAAATCGATGATACTGGGGGTATGGTTGGTTTGAAAGGGGAAATGGGTAGGTTCAGTGGTATGATATATGTTGCACTCCGAATAATCGCAGAACTTCATGAGAGTATTACCATTCACATTAGGGTAGTTGGTGTATTGATCCCATTGCAATTGAAATCACCAACCGCCAATACTTTATTGTGTGAGTTAAATAAGTTATGGAAGTCTGTAAGTGTGAGTTTATTGTCAGGCGGATTATATGCTCCGACGATTTTAATTTTATTATCAAACAGTATCGCAATATGCTCAATCGATGAATTATTTTGTTGCAGAATTTGGAATTTGATACCTTTTTTGATTAATAGAGCGATACCGCCTCCGCCGGCATCGCCGGGGCGGTCTTGTCTATATAGACGATATTCTGGGTTTCTGAAATTAGTTTTATTGTGTGATTTAAGGAGAGTCTCGATTAAGAAGAAAATATCTGGTTTGTGAATGTCGAGAAAATGTCTAATTAAGGGAATTTTATTTTGTACACCGCATACATTGTAGAAAATTATTTTGAGATGATATCGTTTTTGAAAATCTAGATTAAATTTCTGGAGTTCCTAACACAAATGTGCTCACAATAATTTTAAGAATAAAATATTGGTATATATTTTGTAAACCGTCTGGTTAGGTCTTTCCATACGATGTAGGGTTTTTCCTTCAATCCATAAGCAATAAATGTTGGGCCAGTAGAGTCATATATTTGATGGGATTGCGTTGAGAGAATTCGCTTTAGTTTAAGTATGATAATATTATTAACATTGCATACATATGTATATATTGTAACTCTACATAATTTAATTTTTATTTTATGTAAGTGACTCATTTTTGAAGGGGCGTGTTGAATTCTCTGAACAAAAATTAATTCCTATACTTGTATAGGCGTAAAATTTTTGTGACATTAATTTCTACCCTATTCCTTCGCCCACAATCACGGGAACTTCGTATCCCATGGAAATACACCCGTAGATTAAGGGAAAATATTCAAATTCTAAACGCTATTAAACCATCTGAGAAGGCCAAACTGACGAAAAGAAGACGACGAACCACGACACGCTGGAGTTAGTAGAGATTCCCAATGCAAATACAGCGCAGAAATCAAAAGAATAAAAGAGAAAACCTTGCAATTAAAATAAAAAACTTAAAGTTAATGTACATCAATGACAGCATAGATCAAGGCAAATTCGACTCACAATTTAATTCAGAAATTATAAATATTCCAAAAAAGTGTTTAGAATCGTCGGATCACTTAATAAATATCTTGAGTTAACCAATCAGAAAAACAAGTGTCTAGAAAACAATGATCCAAATTACAAGTGTCTAGTAAAATCAGATAAAAATTGTCTAGAAATTATTAAAAAGACACCAGAAAGCCCAAACATCAAGTATCTTGGAAGCACGGACTACACATTGACAAAAACAAGTGTCTGGAATCAACTGCTAGAACAGAAACATGGACAGACATCAACAAATTCTCCGAGCTAAACAAGCTATTCAAAGAGCTCCAAGCTGCAATAAAGCTCGATGAGTTAACTAGCGCGGTAGCTGACCTTCTACAGCAGATGACGGCTGCAACCAATAAGCTCGAAAAATTCACAATTTACGACTTTGTCGCTGGAATGGGATAAATAGTACATTCAGGCAGGTAGATAGGGAAACAGGCATTCAAAAATGAAATTTTCTTAAATAATTTTTTGCAATGTAAATGGAGTTCTTAACAAACTTCATCTCATCAGACACTTTCTCGACAGTCACATGCCACATACTTTCTTTTTAACTGAGATGCTCCTTAAACCCAATAAAACCGTGAACTTTAGAAACTCAGAATATAGTCTCTTTAGACAGGACCGCCCCGCTGATGTCGGCGGATGCGATATCACAGTTTTAATCATAAAAGGCATCAACTTCCGACTTCTGCAACAAAACAATTCTTCAATTGAGCATATCTCATTACTTACTAATGTTATTAACACACAGCGGGTTACTTTTGGACCCTTTCCTTATATTAAAGATATATCAGAAAAAAATAATTGAAGAATTCAAATGGACCAATGTAAAAATTGCTCAAAGAACAGCCAAACCCTTGTAGTCTCTTTTTACTTAGTTAAAACAACCGGAGGATGAAAACTAATGTAATATATAGTATCCCTTGTAAAAATTGCAACAAAAAGTATGTAGGAATGACATGTCAAAACAAAATCACGGCGTGCTCAACATAAAAGCGATGCAAGGTTAAAAAAGCGAAAATGTGCATTATCAGAACATGTTATAGATGAGTTCCACCATGTAGACTTTGATGAAGTAGAGATTCTTGATGTAGAAAGAAACTATAACAAAAGAAAGTTTTTAGAAATGTATTATATTAATAACATTGAGGAACCAATGAATACAAAGTCTGACATTGAGTCACTTAGTAAGATTTATACATATTTTTTACACTTTAATAACGTTCACTCCGGAAACGAGGAGATTGATTCCCAAATTAGAGTTTTGAGTTGATGTTTGACTGAGAAGACAGGTCAGCCGAATGTTGATAATACAAACATTATTTAGTATTTCAGTTTAAAGATTTTTTTTACATTATGGCTAACACAGCTCAGTTGCGAATGCAGATGATTTCCAAACAGTCGGGCCTCAGCGTGAGAGGTTAGGTCCTACCTATTTTTTACAAATTACAGCTCTTACATTACTTTTTGTAACCAAAATTATTACTGTTATTGTTAATGTTATATCATTATTATTGCTTTTCATGGAAATTTACATCAGACGAAAGTGGAGATCGTCAGTATTTGCGGGAGGTTTTTGTCTGGCTTTTTTGTGTAACAATAGTAAATGCTGGAAGGCGTTGACAGTTTGGGAATACCGAATGTGAGAGTTTTGAGTGTTCGCTAACTGTAGACTTATTTTGTCACCCCAATTTTTTACAATGTGCAAAAGACATGTGGCAGCTGTTGACAATAATACAGATAAATTTAATAGTGTAATTTTTCAATCTTATCGTGATCGTAGGTGTGGACATTGGTCTATTACTGTTGTTTCTTTAAAATTTTCACCAAGCAACAAAACAACCTTAACAGAACTTCTTAGAAGTTTGGACTTTTATTAAACAATTTTACTTCAACCTTTCAATCGCCCCCCGGAAACACTACGTTCACGTTGAAATAGATATTCAATAAAATTATTTCATTTCTTGTTGTACGTCTTTTGGTTTATAAAAAACAGGAAAAAACCTGACTCTCATTACAATGTAAGGAACTAGAGTTAGTCGACGTTTTAGTCTGTAGTGGATGAAAGTTTTCCTGAAATTTGTTAAATGTGGGTTTAATTTGAAATCAACAATACAAGTAAGTCGTAATGATTTCAAAAAATATTTTCATTATTAAGTTAACCGGTTTTTTTTTGGTTTATTATAGCCTTTGAAAATGGAGACAATGTTCTTCGGAAGCTAGGTAACGTAGAAACACAACTTATCGGTCAGTCGGCTTCAAGCCAGTAGTGAGTGTTAGTGTTTTACGGTGTTTTAACTGCTAAGCAACTTTTTTATTATTATTTTTATTTCATTTTATTTATTTTATTTTTATTGTTATGTCCTTTTTCGGTGAAATTCCAAGGAGTAGGCAGATTTGGAATTAACCGAAGGGGGTGATTCGTTGCGTAAAGTAGGCAGATTGAGACTACGGAATCGGATCACTTCCTAGATTAACGAACGAATAACCTAACCCCCCCTCTTGATAATGGCTTCAAAGTGGAAGCCGAAACGTCGAGAAATTACAACTTTCCAATGCTTTGAATGCATTTCATCCTAGAATTCAGTACACTTTTGAGAAAGAAGTAAACAATTGCATAAATTATCTCGTTATTACAATTTCCTACGATACTTCCGGAAGAATTAATATTTGTAGGTTTACAAAAGATGGTCCGGCCGATATTTAAATTTTAATTCTGATATTCCAGTTACTTACAAACGTAGTGTTGTTACAGGGCTAGCAGATAGAGCTATAAAACTTTCCAGCCTTCAATATAGATAAAAAATCTTAATAAAATTAAAGAAGTTCTTTATCAAAGTAAGTATCCAAAAACTTCCATTGATCCTATCATTAAAAAACGAGTGCATAAGTTCTACAAGCAACAACGCATAACCAGCTCACAAACTAATAAATGTAGTCAATACATACCCCTTCCATACATAAGAGGTGTATCCGAAAACATTAAGAAAATGTTCAGACCTTACAATATCAGTATTGTTCACATACCTTATAATACAATTAAACAATTTTTTTCAAAAGTACAACCAAAAATTGAAATATTTTAAATATTACAATTCGAATCTAATACTAAAAAACGAGAAATTTATGAAATGATCTACATTCAAAAACATAAAAATTGTATTAATTTTAGAAATGATCTAAGTAACTTACCGAATTGCTACTACAACCTTATTAACAATAATAACTAAATAAAATAAATATTTCAATCTTCTATACTTAAATTATTCTGAAGACACACAATTCTATCACCGTGTATACAGCTTTATAGTTTTTGTTTTCCACCTTAAATATATTTTAATTGATACCAAGTAGACAGAATACTATTTTGATTCAAACGAAAGGAGTGTACCAAAGGCTTTTGTTGAATGAAATAACAATTTTCATCAAATACAAATTGTACAATTTGACAATGAAGAGAAAACATATTTTCCATTTTTTTGGCATCAGGAGTGGATCCATGCAGCCAGGAACACTGTTGATAAAATCGCAATAAGTATTGTATGGGTTTGTGTATATGCTTAAGGGTTATACAGACTATGAGGAAAGACAAGGTCACAAGGTTCTCGCCTAGGGGTCAATCAAGGCATTATTCTAACAACACAGGTGGACCACGGATAGGAAGGTATATATACATAAGGGAACAAAATATAGGTATTAGCATCTAACAATGGACTTTCTAGATAAATATATTTGTCTTATTGATGAATTTGATTATTACGCCAAGGACCTTTTTGTTATTGGTGCCCAAGAGGAATGGCATGTTGATTGGGAATTCAATCCCAAGTTCTCAAAGATCTCCTATTAGGATGTTGTTGTGAGTTTCGAATTTTTTGCATTTTAAGAAGATGTGGTCTAAGTTTTCATTACACTCCTCGCATAGATCAGATGTCATTACTTTGATTTTGTTGAGATGAGCGGGGTAAGATGCATGTCCAAATCGCATTCTTATTAAGGAGACCGTCTGTCTTCGGCTGTAAGGAGTGTTCCTGTACCAGCATTTTTTTGGTATGTATTTTTGTAACAGAGTATACTGTGAATTTTTGTTATTGCAATAATTTTCCCAATGTATGGTCCATTTTTTATACAAATTGTTTTTGCATATGTTAATGCAATCCGATAGGCAATTATTCTCAAAATATGCTTCTCCTGTATCGATAATTTCTTTTGCTAAAATATCTACGTGCTCGTTTTGTTTTATGCCTATGTGAGCTTTAACCCAAGCCATTTGTATGTCGAATTTCCTTGAAGTGAGTTGTCCTAGGATGACTTGAATTCTGTAAATATACGGATGAGATACAAGGGAGCTTGGATTGTTTGGTTTAGTTATACTCTGTTAGGACGGATAGTGAGTCCGAAAATAACGTAATGTTTTTATGTTGGTTTTCAGTTGCTAAGTATTCTAAGGCTTTCAATATTCCGTATGCCTCTGCGATGTAAATCGAACTATGGGAATTGATTTTGAACTTCTTTTCTATTTTTCCTTCGGGGATATAAAATGCACACCCAGTACTGTTGGAGACAATATTCATCATATTCGCTAACTTTCAAAGTTCGCGCGAATGAATCTTGTCTCCACCACATAAATTATGCTCTCGTTCAAGAACCAGTTCGAGAACCATGAAAAGTTCAGTTCAAGTTTAACTCGCATGTGGAACGCACGCAAAAGTTTCGTGCTTTCCACAACTGTACCAAAAAGTTGTACAATAAAGATTAAAACTATATATACAGTCCATTATTTAAAATAACAATCGAAGTAGACCAGACATTAAATTTGGTTCTTCATACCGGATATTAAAATTGGTTTATGAACAAATAATTACAAGGAAAGAACGTTTAGAACAAACCTATAACAATTATCTAGAAGTTGATGCTAATATAAAGTGTATAGATAGAAATGATGTGGAAGATTGTAATGAATTTGAGACTGCGTATTTTGATTTATTGTCTAACATCAACCTAATGCTGTCAAAACACAACAAACATGACAAAAAAATGATTCAGTTAGGGCAAATGAAATTCCCACAAATACTATAAAACCCAACACAAAATTACCCCTGGTAAATATCCCAAGTTTTAATGGCGCTAATTTAAATGAGTATAAACCATTTAGGGATATGTTTAATGCTGTCATACACACAAATAAAAATTTATCAGAGGTTGAAAAGCTTTTTTATTTAAGAAGTTACCTAAAGGCGGAGGCTTTAAACTTGATAAATAATTTACCAATAACAAATGAATCATATTTAGAAGCATTGAATCTGCTAGATGCAAGATTCAATAATCAAACTTTAATAATAAACAGTCATATATTCAAAATTTTAGATGTGCAGACTATTTCTAAAAGCACTAGTTCTGCGCTTCGGGAATTTGTATCCCAAATCAAGCAACATATAACTGCATTAAAAAATTTAGGGCAACCCACCGATAGTTGGGATATGCTGTTAGTTTGCATCCTAAGTAGAAAGCTTGATATGTATACACAAAGATGTTTTCAGATTGATAGAGACAATAAAAAACTACCAAGTCTTGATGAATTTTTAAATTACTTAGACAACAGAGCCATGGCATTAGAATCTGTTACTACTGCTAATACAAACAGTACCTCTTCTTCAGGATTACCAAAGGAGAAGGTACGAAGTTCAAATGTCACTGTACATAATAAAAATAAAACAATAAAATGTCAATTTTGTTCAGCGAATGGTCACAAAATTTATAATTGTAACAAATTCAAATTAGCTAATGTAACAGATCGAAATTTATTCATTGAAAGAAACAAACATTGTAAGATATGTCTCAATGCTCATAGTAATGCTTGTAAGTATACTTTTAAATGTCAAACTTGTAACGGGCCTCATAATACATTGTTGCATACTGAAAATAATTCTGAAACAAGTAATTTCGGGTCAGTATCAGTAACAAGAAAAAGCCCAGGAAATAGGGTATTGTTGCCTACAGTTCTAGTAAGAATTAAGCAAAGAAACGGGCAATATTGTACTGCTAGGGGACTTATCGACTCCTGTAGTGACTGTAGCCTAATAACGCAAAAAATGGTTTCTAAATTGAATTGGGAAACTGATCAAGACGAATTGATGATTGTCGGTGTGGGAAATAATCCTACACAATCAAATCGGGCAGTTACTTTAAAGATAGAGTCTCGAATACACAATTATTCAAAAAAGGTAAAATTCTACATTATAAACAAAATAACTTGCAACTTGCCTCATAACAATTTTGCTATAGATAAATTACCCAATCACATTGTTTTGAGTGATCCTAATTTTAATAGTTGTGACGAGATTGACATTCTCCTAGATGCAAATATTTTCTTCAATAGCTTGCTATCAGGTACCGAAAAACTTAATAATAATGAATTAGTCTTACAAAATACGTTATTCGGGTATGTTGTGAGTGGGGAGATTCCTGAAGTAACTAAAAATAGATTTTGTAATTCAGCAGTATCATTGTTTATGACAAGCTCAGAAAATTGTAAGATAGAAAATCTAATAAACAAGTTTTGGGAGACAGAAAAAGTCCCGGAAATTTTTACTGAGTATGAATCAGATCAAATAGCCTGTGAAGCTAGTTTTCAGAAATCAGTAACAAAAATTAACAATAGGTTTCAAGTTGAATTACCTTTAAAAAAGAATATTTCTGAATTAAATTTAAATGATTCGTTTTCAATTGCTTATAAAAGATTTTTGAATTTGGAAAAAAGGCTCCATTCAAACAATGAATTATTAGAGCAGTATAAGGCTCAAATAAATGAACTTTTAGAATTACATTATGCAGAAATCATTAATATAGATAACATTGACTTAAATAAAACTAATTTTTTTGCACACCATCCTGTTATACGCAATGACAAAAAATCTTCAAAGTGTCGGGTAGTATATGATTGTAATATGCGATGTAAAAATGGGATCAGTCTTAATGAACTCCTGTATAATGGAGGAATTGTACAGCGAGAGCTATTTGATATTCTGATTTGTTCCAGACAATACAAGTACATAATTTTAGCAGATATCAAGGCTATGTTTTTACAAATTTTGATAGCTCCGGAACATACAGTTTTATTAAATATATTGTGGCGTGAAAACCCAAATCTCCCTATAAAATGCATTAGGCTTT
Source organism: Galeruca laticollis (assembly GCA_963921935.1). Classification (NCBI taxonomy): domain Eukaryota; kingdom Metazoa; phylum Arthropoda; class Insecta; order Coleoptera; family Chrysomelidae; genus Galeruca; species Galeruca laticollis. The sequence goes on from OY998181.1 coordinate 125,889,857, forward strand.
TAAGAGTTTTATTTGGAGTCCGAAGCTCACCCTTCGTAGCGACGCGATGTTTAGTGGAACTCGCCAAAAACGAAAAAGAGAAGTTTCCACTAGCCTCCAAAGTGCTATTAGAGGATACATATGTAGACGATATAATAAGCGGAAGTGATAATGTAGAGCAATTAAATGCGATAAAGCAACAACTAATTGAAATTTTAAAATTAGGCTCATTTGAGTTACACAAATGGTGCTCAAATGTTCCAGAAATCTTGAATGATATTCCCATAGACAGGCGACATTTTGATAAGGTTGAACTTGACAAATATAATGTTATCAAAACACTTGGACTATCTCTAAATGTAAACTCTGACAATTTCGAGGTATCTGTGCCAAACTGTGATTTTGAATCTTGTGTTACGAAAAGACAAGTTCTAAGTGCAATATGTAAGTTTTATGATCCAATTGGGTTTGTAGGGCCTTTATTGGTCAAGGCCAAAGTAATTCTACAAATGATGTGGAAAGAGAAGAGGCTGATGTGGGACGATATTGTACCAGTTGAAATTTTAAATCTTTGGCGAAATTTTTCTGACGAATTATCAAAAATTGAAACAATTTTAATCCCACGTGATTTAAAAATATTTAATGCAGAAATAGTAGAGTTAATAGGATACTGTGATTCTTCCAGTTACGCTTACGGGTCTGTACTCTATATTCGTTCATTAAAAAGTGACTCACTCAGTTCATGTAACTTTATTATGCTCAAAATCTAGAATAGCTCCCATTCAAAAAAATAAAAAATTAACTATTCCGCGATTGGAACTCAATGCAGCATTGCTTTTATCAGCACTAACAAACAAAATTCATGAACTATTGCAGGAAAAAATAAATAATGTCTATTTATTTTCTGACAGTACTATAGTTTTAGGTTGGATCAAAACAGATCCACTAAATCTCAATGCCTATGTAGCAAATAGAGTAATAAAAATACAACAATTGACAAAAAATTTCAAGTGGGGATATATTGATTCTTTGAACAATCCTGCAGATTGCCTTTCCAGGGGCATAGAACCAAACCGTTTGAAGAATCACACCCTGTGGTGGCAAGGTCCGGAAAATTTAAAAGACAAAGATTATGTACATAACTTGGGGAATATCCCTGACATTCCAAATCCGTTGCCTGAACAATAGGTAAATGTTTTGGTTGCACAGAAAAAAGAAAAAAATTCATTTTTTGAAGAACTCAGTCATAAATATTCAAGCATGACCAAATTGCAAAGGATAGTGGCATACATTTTCAGATTTTTTAATAATTCAAAAAACAAAAATAAAATACACAATCATTTAGAGCCTTCTGAACTGGACCATTCTCTGAAGGTAATCATTAAATTAGAGCAAAAAGAAAAATTTGCTTCAGAATTAAAAACTTTAAATGCAAAATTAGAGATTCAGTCAAATTTAAAACATTTATACCCTTTTATAGACATGAGTGGTCTTCTTCGTGTGGGCGGCAGGCTGCAAAATGCCAATATCCCATACGATCAAAAATTTCCAATAATTTTACCAAAAAATAGTTATATAACAGAATTAATAATCAAACGGGAACATTTAAAATTGTATCACGCAGGTCCAAAACAAATATTAAGTAATTTAAATCAAAAATTCTGGTTAATAAATGCAAGTCGTGAAATCAAAAAACACATTCATAGCTGCGTAGTATGTTTTAGGTTAAAGGCTAAGGTATCTACTCAGCTTATGGGATCATTACCTCCTGATAGAGTAAATTCTAGTCGGGTTTTTAAAAATGTAGGAGTTGATTTCTGTGGATATTTTAATATAAAACAATCAAGAATAAGAAAAACAGTAGTGACAAAAGGATATATAGCCGTCTTTGTCTGTTTTGCAGTAAAAGCAATTCATTTAGAGCTAGTCTCAGATTTGACCACAGAAACCTTTTTAGCAGCTTTAAAACGTTTTACGGCACGACGAGGACTCCCCTCGAAGATTTTTTGTGACAATGGTAGTACCTTTAAAGGTGCAAAAAATGAACTGCAAGAACTATACAAAAATCAACATAGTTCACAGCATAAAAATAAAATTATAGACTATTCTGCTAATCAAGGAATACAATTTAAATTCATTCCGAGCTACTCCCCAGTGTTTGGAGGACTATGGGAGGCGGCCGTTAAAAGCACAAAGTTCCATTTAAAAAGAATAGCGGGAAATGCCTTATTGACCTATGAAGAATTTAATTCTGTAATCATTGAAATTGAGGGTATATTGAACTCTAGGCCAATAACTCAACTGTCCACAGATCCTTCAGATCTAACTTACCTGACTCCTGGGCATTTTCTAATAGGGGAACCCATTACAAGTTATCCAGAACCAGACTTAACACCAATTCCAGAAAATAGACTAAAATTCTGGCAAATTTGTACACAAATAAAACAAAATTTCTGGAATAAATGGTATAAAGACTATTTAGCGCTATTACAAAGTAGACCCAAGTGGTATAAAGGTGAACAAAATTTATGCGAAAATATGTTAGTTCTTCTTAAGGAGGACAATATGCCTCCACTAAAATGGCCCATGGCCAGAATAACAAAGGTTTTCCCTGCAAATGACTCCAAAGTGCGCGTAGTGGAAGTGAAAACCAATAGTGGCACATACAGTCGATCGGTAACAAAAATTGCTGTATTACCAATTGAGGAAAATAATATTTTATGTAAATATAATTTGTAAATTTGTGTATATTGTATATTTGTAAAAAGACATGTAAAATAGGGTAATTTCTTGTGAATAAATCAAATCTAGTTTTTAGCAATCACATACGTTACCAAAATAATAACTTTTGATCAAAAAAAAAATTGTAAGATTTAAATGCAAGGTGCAAAACATTACAGTTTTTTAATAGATTTCAAAGTGGTACTTGACTTAATGGTCAAAAAATTGTACCTACATTACTCATATTAAAATGGTACTTAATTGTCAAAAAATTGTGCCTACATTATTCATATTAAAATGGTACTTGACTTAATTGTCAAAAAAATTGTGCCTACATTATTCATTTTAAAATGGTGCTTGACTGAATTGTCAAAAAATTGTACTTATAAATATTATTCATATTTAAAGTGTACTTGACGCAAGTGTCAAAAAATTGTACAATATTTCACCAATATTAAGGCTAAGATCAAATTAGTCTGAAAATAAATAAATTATGCAATATGAATTTGCAGAATTATTTCATACGGAAATAAAATATCCGTTGCTTTTTTTAGGGTTACATCCTACTCTTTCAAAAACATAAGGCTTAGGTAAACATATGTAAGAGATTAGTATTTAGGGATACTTTGCCTTCTTTTGGGCCCCCAATATGTTGGAGACAATATTCATCATATTCGCTAACTTTCAAAGTTCGCGCGAATGAATCTTGTCCCCACCACATAAATTATGCTCTCGTTCAAGAACCAGTTCGAGAACCATGAAAAGTTCAGTTCAAGTTTAACTCGCATGTGGAACGCACGCAAAAGTTTCGTGCTTTCCACAACTGTACCAAAAAGTTGTACAATAAAGATTAAAACTATATATACAGTCCATTAATTAAAATAACAATCGAAGTAGACCAGACAAGTACCTAACTCATTCTTTGATGCATCAGTGTATACTGCACGTTACTTTCGTTATTATCTGTAAGTCTTTCGAGTAAATTTTGATTATAAGAAGCAGTTTCAAAGTATTTCGGTATTATAATTTTTGGTTTGTTTTGATATAATTCAAAGTATTTATCTCCCGTGTATTTCATCAATGTCGTGTTGCTCGTATTACGAAAACCTATACAAAGTGGAGGAGAATTTTTTTTATCCAGTATGTTTTTGTCAAATCGTTGCAGTTTAAAACAGATATTTTATGGATTAGTGGCGACTGTTTTAATTTGCATTTTAAAATCATTGTTTCGGCCAAGTACTCTCTTCTCAATTTTAGTGGCGGATCTTTTGCTTCCACTCTAATAGCTTCGACAGGTGTAGACGTCATTGCTCCAATGCAAATTCTAAGAGCTTTATTCTGAATAAGATCTAGTTGTTTTAGGTTTGTGTCATTTGCTGATCCGTACAGTATGCTTCCATAGTCCATTATAGATCGGATGTACGCTCTGTAGAACAAAAGTGCGATGTCTAGACTAGCTCCCCACCACGTCCTCGTAATCATTTTCAGGAAGTTTATTGCTTTTCTGCACTGTGTTCGTATGAGTTCTATGAATGGTTTCCATGTTAGCTTGCTATCCAGTACTATTCCTAAATATTTGACTTCATCTTTGTATGGTACTAGAGCATTACCTAATTGGATATTTTCATTTTTTTGTGAAATGTTGATGCTTAACTTATGAGGCGTGATCTGAAGTCCTAGGATCTGAATGGTGGTAATCAAAGGATTGAATGAGTTCTTTAGTTTCTGTAATCCACGATCGTATTTCTTTTCCTGTGAGTATAAAACAATATCATCTGGATATTGTATTATAGTTGTTTCCTCTGTTATTGAGTGTAAACAAGCGGCAAATATATTAAATAATAGAGGAGATAATGTTGATCCCTGAGGTAGTCCCAGTGAGGTATGTCGTGGTCCGATTAGGGAATTATTCTGTCTAATATATATACTTTCCTATTTGATAGCATTTGATATAATATGTTACAGATTCGTTCCGGGAAGTTCAATTCTTTCATTTTATCTTTTAGTATTGGGATGTTGACTGTATCGTAAGCACTTCTAAGGTCTAAGAATGTTGCAATTAAGTATCCATTTTCTGAGAATGTGTTCTGTATATCTGTGGTAATGTGTGATGCCGCGTCAATTGTGCCGAATCCTTTTTTAAATCCATATTGGGTTATGGGTAATATTTGGTTCTGGTTTATCCACCACTCCAGTCGATTTATGATTATTCTCTCAAAGGTCTTCAGAACACATGAGAGAAGCGATATTCCTCTGTAAGATTCGGGATCTTCAGAATCTTTCCCAGGTTTTAGAATTGGAATGATTATCCCTTTTTCCAATCTTGTATGTTGCAATTCCCGGTTGACCATATTTCGTTGAATATTTCCAATAAAAACATTTTGGCGTTTTTAGGTAAATGTAGCAGCATTGCATATTTATTGTCATATTCTCCAGGTGCCTTATTTTTTGAAATATTGAGAGCATTTTCTAATTCCCCAAATTCCAGGCTCCACTGGAAAATTTTTAGTGTATCTTCTCTGCTTGCTTTGCTGTTGTAATTTCCTTGGGATTTAATAGTACCATTGGGGGTGTCATTTTGTCTAAAAACGGTTCTACCCAGTTGTCATCTGTGGACTTCCCAGACGGCCACCTGACGTCGAAATGACGTCATTTTTCGGTTACTATCCGTCGCAAACGTCATTTCACCTAAAAATGACGTACAGGTGACGTCACTAATAGGACGTCATTGGAACGTTACCTTGTAACGTCATATCGACGTACTATTTTGGTCTTCATAGTATACAACATATTTGTTCATTCCACCCAGCCCAAGTTACTAATTCTGATTTTGAGAATATTCTCGGCCAACAATTTTATTCAAATATGAAAATATAATAAAACTTGTGTTATTGGTAATATTTTAAATGACACCAAGAACAATAAATAAAACCCCCCTCTTTTCTTCGGTCATTTACTGGTCGAAGCCTCTACTATTAAACGTTCTATAAAATGAATAATAAGAAATATTAATAAGTATTTAATACATACCATAAACAATTATTAATAAATTAATTTTACCCGCTACTTATTTCACATTCTATTTTGCCTCGGTGACAGGAATATGTTATACTTTTTACCTACGACCACCCCTGTAAGAAGTCAAAACACACAGTCGGTAATCAATGTAAGACGTCTATTACGCACGGTAAAACAAAACGCACGGCTGTAAAGTAAATCGTACGGCTTCCATAGCAACCACTTAGCAACTGTTAATAGACGTAGCCATTTTATTCAAAATTTATTACTTAGATATTTGACGTTAAATTTTATTCTATATATAAATGGTAGATAACATTTATTAGATAAGAGATTGCATTAAATACTAAGAGTTATTTGGAATTATATGATAATTGGTTCCGTTTCATTCAATCCGCATCTTTTAGCTGTCTGAATGTATCTCATATTAGTAAACAATAGTATATTATACACCGAGCGACTGAAGTGGCCCATTTAATCCCGCGGGTGGTGTTTGATTAATGTCACTTTAGTCGAGAGGTGTATACGCTATTTTATGCAATTCCGGTAATTCTACATACATTTTTAATAAAAATAAATAATACTTAGGACGGACTTTTACGAAACTTGGCTGGGCATCGAGGGTGAACTTCTAAGATGCTTGGCTGGGCATCTAGGAGCGACTTTTATAAAACTTGGCTGGGCATCGAGGATGTACATTTTTACTTATACTTTAAATACCTTAATAAGATTATAAACACAGGTACAAGTGGGTGGTAGGTAAAGTATAGTACGTAACTCGTGTTGTAACGCACGCTCACGGAATTACGCACTCGCCGCTACGCGGCTTCGTGCGTAACTTTTCCGTTCGTGCGTAAAATGCTTCTTACAACACACGTTACGTAATATACTATTGCTCTTCAAGATGGAGTTGTTTTTGCATTGAAAATTTTAATTTTAGATGTCCAACTTGAGTAAAACTTTTAAGTATATCATATTGTTTTTTAGGAGAAAATCATTCTTTTAGAAATGCTCATACTAGTCCACTAGTTACAGTTGCATCAAAAGGTAATGAATTTGTTCAATATATTTACTAATAGATCCTATAAATATAAAATTTGTTTAAATGTTACTGTACACAATGACAACTGAATGACACCAAGTTCATCAAAAGGAAAGTGTGGTCCATCATATGAAAATTCAGGTAAACTAGCTATAATAACTGACCCAGCAAACATGAATGAGCGGTAAATAGACGGGCCATAGCTGTTAACTGCGGTTAGATGTCGGCAACGACACAGCGATATCGCCTTGGCTGAACATACGCATATTTATAGTGGATGTTTGTAATTTAGCCACAAATTACCCGTTGAAAACTTGCGATACTCGCGCCGATGTCGTTTTGACACAGTATTGTAATGTTTTTGTTATTTATTTAAACAATAAACGAGTGGGATAAATTTTAAACACACGGTAGGTTCACTTACTTAATTTATTTAAACACTAAACTAATCACTAACACTTAATTTATATATACTCAGTACATTCACTTAAACTAATTTATATAATCACTTAATTTATATTCACTTATTTACTGTTTAACTCACTATGTCAAATTAAACTAAGCTCATCCGCTGATCGGTCCTTTATTTATATCAAAGCTTTTTTTACTAGAACATTCCGGACTGCGGCTTATACAAAACAAATGCCTTTCGCGATATTTCTCGATTGCCAGCTTAATCCTTAAAAGACCTTCCGAGAACATGTCTATAAAAACGGTCACAATAAATCCCAATAGACCTTCTCAGAATTCGGCGCGCTCGCCATTTTTTTAACTCCGTTAACATAACGTTACAGGACCGTACTTAGTATCTGCTTCGGTGTGCGAGTTCGTAACAGTATGCATGCCGGCATGCAACCTGTAATGAAAATAAAACATTGGCATTACTGAATATTACCTTGGCAGTTGGCACTACTGCTGATGATTTGCTAGCCGTAGTGTTGAACACGTGTTGAAAATCAACCTAACCTAGATGTGTTGTGGTAATTGATAATTAATCACTGTAGCGACAATTTTATTAGATTTTTGTGTTGTATCCAATCTATTCGGAGCAAAGGAACGAGCAGATATGTCCGGAAACACAGAAAAGGAAGTACATACATCAATTGTTTGTATCGTATACCATCATAATATATGTTTCCTCTAGAAAACCCCTCCATATCTCAAAGAGCACTCGTCAGAGACAGCGTCTTGCGAAAAACGCTGTTAAGGATATAGTCTCCACTGTAGAGGCTGAGGTTATAATAGACAATATATCTCGTAGAAGTAATAATCTTTGTGTTGATAGTGAGCCCGGACCCAGTAAAGCTATTGGTGAACATATTATATATATATATATATATATATATATATATATATATATATATATATATATTGAACCAGATATCATAGATATTAAGAGAATTAGTTCTATAAAAATATGTTGCTAGTATGAAAATGTAAGAAAATAATATAACTTAAGAAAACACAATTAAAAAGGAAACACTTTTCTTAATTCAAAAGCATATCAAGTAAAGATATATTAAATAATAGCCTATAACAATATAATAAATAAAGAAATTACCTCAATAATAATATAAAATATAGAGATTGCCTAACCAATGTAATGATGTAAATAAAGTTGCCTAAGACGAAGAATATCTTCTGTAACGTGATCAGCTGATCACCTAAAAAGAAACAATTAGAATACAAATATAAATGTTTATTAGAATAAGGAGTATAGTTTTTCATAGATAAACAATTAAACATAAAGAAAATGATATATGTCTGTAAAATGAACATAGGATTAAATAATAATTTATTAATTGCGTTAGTAGAAATAAGTTATTACAAGAATTAGATGGAGAATACATAAAAGGATTTATGATTTAAGTTATATAATTGTAACAGTAATAGATTGTTTATGACAATATTAGATAGAACTATTTAAACAACATCTATGTATATAACCAACTCTAATTTATTTGTATGATTAAATTTCAAAAGACTCTCTACAAGTGTATTAGAAATGTGAAATAGAATATTTATGAACTTTTCTATTAAGTAAACCCAAATCAAATAATTCAATTGCATAGGACAATATCTGATTGGTTAGAAACAAAATGACAGATAAAATTTGCAATCAACAAGTATTGAAACAAAATTTGGGAGATAGTGACCTGAAAACAAACAAAAGACTTTGTTTGTTGAAAAAAAGTGAAAATCGAGAGGAAGCGTGGATTATGAGAAGTGGCGTCGAAAGGTGTGGACTGTGTGTTAGAGTGTTCCCGAAATTTTTATGAAATTCCCTAAATAACTTAATAAATTGTAACATAACTATGAAAAACAATCTTGTGTAGTACTCACCGATAATCAGACACAGTGGTTCTGCAAAAAAACCAGCAGAATTTCTCCAGAAATTGGTATTGGAACTGCAGAGAAGTATTCCTGGGGTCCAGAAGAGTTATCCCAATTCCAGAGCATCAGGTCAGTGTTCTTTTAAACTATTATTGGCCAATAATAAGCAAAAAAAACTCAAATAAGTGTTAGGTTCCGTATTTTGATAAACATTCACAGAAATGATCGATCTAAAATATAAAGAAAACGGACTTTATTTAATTAGTTAATAAATTAAATCTTTAATAATAACAAAAAGGCCTAATTTAAATAAATAAATAATTCAAAAGTACGTACGCCATTTTATCATAAGATGATGCTTAACTTGTTTCCATGTAATCTGTCTATCTGTTTATAAATTGTATAATAATTCCATGTCTATATAAATTTTTTAATACTTTTCTTCCACAGCATATTGATAACATTTTCATGTATATTCTTCACATAAATTCTGGTATGTTTTAAACCATCTAAATGTTTCTTGATTGTTAATTCTATGTCATACTAATGAGCCACCGAAGCTCCATCTCACGTTATTAAAATTATGTTCATTTTACGCATGACTGGATTTTGAGCATGCGCACCGTTAAAAATATAAAATAAATAATTTCTTTAGAGGTGACCATAGGCGTCTCAAATAATTATTATCACATATAAAATATTGAATTTAAAATTAAATGTTGTTATAAGTAAAGTGTTTCTTTTATTTAAATGAAGGTAATATGTTTTGAATGCCAGGACTCGAAGAGTAGAAAGTGTTTCATGCTCCCGAATAATTAAAATAAAATAAATTACAATACAATATAATAATAACCAACTGAGCTAGTCAAATCTAAATAAAAATTCTAAATATAAAAGTATAATCATCGAAATTCCACAACAATAATAAAAAGTAAGTATATAAGTCAACTATTATTTATAATATATATATATATATATATATATATATATATATATAACAAAGAAGATGTAGGAATATCGCGTGATATGTTAACAACAACAACAAAGAGATTCATGGGTAATTCACGCAAAATAAGGGCTACTGAAATAGAGTGGTTACCACTCTATTTCAGTAGCCCTTATTTTGCGTGAATTACCCATGAATCTCTTTGTTGTTGTTATATATGTATATATATATATATATATATATATATATATATATATATATATATATATATAGAAATGTGGATATGAGAGGAACGAGCTATAAGTTTTTGCTTTGCTTGTACTATTTAATTTTAATAGAAGCATTTATTTTATGTGATTATACTAGTATGAAAAATGCTAATAACTTTGCTTTGGTGTAATTATATTCAATTACATGTTATTTTATCTCTACTATCCAATCTCTTTTTAATAACTTCAGAAATGGTACAAAAAACAATAATTATGTAACTAAAAATGTACTTTTAGGGGCTATAAAAAGAAACAATGAAAATACCTTAGATTCAAATGTTGAAGATATAATCAAAGTTTGGTTAAAACATGCGTCCCAACGGCTTGAACGTCGAAAAAGTTAATGTGATCATGACTTTTGTTTTATCTTTTATAAAAAAATACTCAAGCTGGCTGTTATCTTGTAAATCATATACCAAATAAGGAATTTAATTCTAAAATCAAAAATTTTCTTTATTACTTAACTTTGCAAAATGTTTAAAAAAGATCTTAGTGAGAGTATTGTTGGAAAAAGGCAAATTTTTCGCAGAGTTCAATCACATATACAAACATTTTAAATGATATGAATGAGTCTGTCAATTACACTAATATAAATACTGAGAGTATTGAAAATCAGAATCATAATGTAACCATTGAGGCTGTTGAAGTTGATAAACATTGTCCACTGGATTGTAACGTACCAGGACCTTGAAATCTACTGGAAACTGAGAATGTTATCAGAAATATCCTAACTGAAAATTTTGTTATTTTAGATGATGAACATGAGCAATATAACTATAATGAGTTGCAAAGCTCTTGTTCTAATTTGGTTGAACAGAATGTTGAAGCCCATTTCAGTAGTCCTACTTGTTCTAATCTTTCAGTACAAAAACCTGTCGGGTCATTAAACACAGATTTAGCCCATTGGGCGATTGAATCCAATGTACCAAAAGAAACAGTTACTAAGCTTTTACGTATTTTACATTCTTACCATCAAGAGCTTCTATTGGATTTTCGAAGCTTATTAAAAACGCCTCGTATATATAAGATCAAGCATTTAGAAACTGGGTCATATAGTCATATAGGGTTAGTTTGTGGTCTTACTCGCTGTTTAAAAATACAAAATTCACTAGATTATGAAAACAATATTTTGAAATTCACTTTAATATAGATGGAATTCCTCTTTTTAAAAGTTCCAGTTTGCAGTTTTGTCCAATTTTGTGTAAAATTTCTAATAGAAATAACTTTAGTCCATTTACAGTTGGAATTTTCTGTGGTGTTTCAAAACCATCCCCTTTACATTCTTATTTAGAAGATTTCTTAAATGATCTTACCATTTTGTTAAAGGGAGGATTTATATTTAGAAATACCGTTAATTCTGTAGAAATTGAAAACTTCATTTGTGATGCCCCTGCAAGGGCTTACATTAAATGTATAAAATCTCACGGGGGATATTCCTCCTGTGATAAGTGTGAGGAAGAAGGAGATTATGATTATGTTGGTCGTACGGTTATTTTAAAAGGAATTTCAGCTCCTTAGAGGACAGACAGTTCTTTTAGAAGTAAAAGAGATCCAGATCACCATCTGGCAGAGACGCCTTTATTAAAATTGCCACGTTTAGACGTAGTTTCTTATTTTCCCATAGACTATATATATGCATAGTGTATGTCTGGGAGTAACTAGAAAACTGTTGCATTCTTGGACAAGTAGTTCTTTACATGTTCGGTTGAGTAGTCAACAGGTAAAATTATTGTCTGAACGTATCCTTTTACTAAGAGTTAGTACACCAACAGACTTGAGACCCTGTTTTTCAGCTGCTTTTCAGGGAAAACCCAGCCGAAACTTTTATGGAGCTAGAACTATATACCGGGGACAAAGTTAAACTTGAAATGACAACAAATGGATAATGCACCTCAGCAAGGAGCCATATATGACTAGATGAAAAAGCACAACCACCCCAGAAATCGCCAGGACATCGGCCTCTATTTAATGTATTTATTGTAAATGTATTAAATAATTTCGGGAAACGTTGTAACTAGGGACTGAAAATCTATTGTTAATAAAGATATTAAAAAAAAAGTAGTACACCAACAGAAATTAATAGAAAACCTAGAGAGTTGCCTGAACTGGCTAGATGGAAAGCTACAGAATTTAGAAGTTTTCTTTTATATATTGGTCCAGTAGTTCTAAAAGGTATAGTTGACATTGAAATTTACGAGAACTTTTTATTATTGAGTTGTGCTATTTCTATTTTAGTTTATAATACTCGAATCACAAAATTTAATCTTTATCACTGCATAAGTCAACTTCTATACTCGTTGTTTTTTGGCTTATTTGAATCGGTTGCTCTGGTCCGAAGTTTATAGGAAACATTGGAGGGTGCATTTCCTCTCCGCGTATATTCACCTTTCGTTTTTTGGGAGTATTGCTGAGAGGTGTTGGTGGAGCTGGGGGGTCGTGTATGGTAGAAGGGTTATTTGTTCCATTACTGGGATTTGTTGTTTGGGATAATGGAATGTTAGGTCGGCGGCTATTATAATTATTTTTATTGTGGTTCATATTTTTGTTTGGAAGGGCGGGAAAATTTTATGGGGTATTGATTAAGGTTTCAAAACTATTTAATAGTGTGATATTAGCATAAGAGTTACAAATGTTTGCTTTTGCCTCAAGAAAGGTAGTATTATTTTGTGCCATGTGTTCTTTTATTTTTTTTTTTGTTCAAATGTAGGGCAGAAAGTGTTTTCCGGATCGTTGCATGTGATCTTCTTCTTCTATTTCACCCCAATTTAAACACCTACTATTTGTTGACCAACATTGTTTGGCTACGTGTCCATATCTTAAACAATTGTAGCATTGTGTTACTTTTTGGACATATTACATACACTACATATTTTTATGTGCGTTGGCAAGGCATTACCCTTGAAAGTTACTAGGATTGTTTGTTTTGGTATATAAATAGTCTCTCCGTCTATGTCTATTTTTTTAAAACCTCCCTAACTTCCGTGACTGTACTCGTCGTAATATTTTTGAGTGAGTACTCTTCGTTAAAAATTGTATCTTTTATTACTCCTTTACGCTCCAATAAATTATTTAGAATAAATGCTTTTAAATTTTCATTAATAAGTTCTTTGTTATTAATTAAATTATTAGCATCTTTTAAAGTTTCTAATTGCACTCGTACTCTATTTTTCCCTACCTTTTGTATTCGTTTAATATTAGATATTTTTAATTTTTGGTGTAAAATATGCCCTACGGCCATCGGATGTAAACGACCTATGTTATCAGTATTCAACTTTTCAATAAAAAATAAACGTTATCTGAATATAAATACGATTTGTCGATGTTGAATTTTTTGGGTTTTTGTGGATTATCACCTGTTGCCGTCTGAATAGAGCGGCGTTCGTCCTCCAGCTGCTAGCATGGTTATTAACTGGCATTAAATTAGGATTTTCGATCACTTGTGGTCCCATCTCGCTGTTATTTTTATTGGGTTCGCTGTTGATATTCGAAAGATTATTTATGTTCCCCCCGCCGTCGGGGGGAAGATTTTCAGCCATTTTCTATTACTTTCCACGCACTCTTGTTTTACAGTAATTTAAGTTTATTTCACGTAAAATTTACCAGTGATATTTGGTTTAAACGGATAGCTGTGTCGCACGTCTTGCACCTACAATTACCGGTGATTTACATTTATACCTACAGAATAACAGCCTGAAATGTTGAACGTTGGATTTTTTTTGAAAGTAAGCTTTTTTGTTCTGTTTTTCTTTTTAAATCTTATCGGTTTGTATAATGAATTTGTTGACTATCTGGAGATATTTTTTTAGGTTTTTATCCATATGTTAGTATTTGAAAATGGCTTCATGCCGAAACGTACGTAAGTACTGTATTTTTTTTGTGACATCTCAAAAGGGGGAAAAATAATAAATTATTAATTGGCCGAATCACAGGACTTTTATTTTTAAATTGGAAATATATTCAGGACACAATATATAAGTGTTTCTAAAGAAAAGAAATATATATATATATATATATATATATATATATATATATATATATAGGATTATTTTTTTGGGTTTGTGGCAATGATACCAAGTGTACTCTTTCAAATATTTATTTTACGAGCTTTCGAATACAATCGTATTCATTTTCAAGTAATTATTTAACGAGATTGCAGGTAAAGTTGTAAAATATATGTATAATAAATCATTTCAAATAGTATCCAAAAATTATTATAAAACTTCAAAAAAAATAATCCTGATTATTAAGTTGGCAAATAATTAATTTAAAATTATATATATATATATATATATATATATATATATATATATATATATATATATATATGAGATGAAGTGTTGGTTCATAACCCACTTCATCCCTTCATCCAAATCAGCATGCGTACACACCGGATAGATCTACCGAATTGGCACTACACCAGGTAGTTGGTAGGATCGAAAGATCGCTGGATAACACAGAATCCACCCTGGGTGTATTCATAGATATTGAGGGAGCGTTTGACAAAACGACATTTCCGAAAATCACCCAGCAACTCCAGGTTAAGAACGTACCTCTGGCCGTGAGCGAATAGATACTTAGCATGCTCTTCAGTAGAGCAATAACCATCAAAGTAGATGACATTACGGTTACAAGAGTGGTTATAAGGGGAAGTCCACAGGGAGGGGTGCTATCTCTGGAACAATGATCTGGACACCCTGATTAATCACATCAACACCATTGAATTCTACACAATAGCATATGCCGATGACATAGCTATTCTGCAAACTGGTAAATTTGTGAAAGAACTCAAGTTGCTCTCAAATCTATAGAAACGTGGTGCAAGGGACACTCACTGTCTACCAATGCCAAGAAGACTGAGACGTTCCTGCTTACCAGGAAAAGGAAATTCACGGGCTTTAGCCCCCCTAAAATTTTCGATTGCAAACTAAACTTTTCGGAAGAGGAGAAATATCTTGGTATTATCCTCGACAAAAAGTTAACTAGGAACTCTCACTTAGATAACAGAGTGAAAAGAGCATATGTTGCCTATGAACAGTGCCGAACGACGGTGGGACGCACTTGGGGCCTTTCGCCAAGAGTGGTCCACTGGATCTACACCGCAGTGATTAGACCTATGCTAACATAAGAAGCCATTGCCTGGGTACCAAAAGTACTGCAGACGACGGCTATAAATAAACTATACCGTGTATAACTTGCTTACATTAAAATAACAGGAACCATAAGAACAACACAACTGCTGCTATGGAGGTGATCATTGGCATTACCCCTCTTGATATCTACATCAGAGGTTGCGATATTGTAAATGTTACGATTTCGCAAAGTTGATATAAATACCGAGATGTAGAAATGGGGCAACTGTGGCAACGCCTGTGGCGGAAAGCGCTTAATGCGCTACCCATGCTGCAAGCAAACAACGACACAATTGAACCCACTTTTGTTTTTGGAAAACACTTCGTAATAAAAACAGTCTGGCAAGGAGGGCCGCCGGTCTAAGAATATTAGGTGACTCTTCCGGCCTGTCGACAACAGCAATCGCGGAAATAGTCAAACGACACTCACATAGCCAATTGGTGAAACGATGGGATGAAATGCAAATATGCAGAATTGGCAAGGAAACCCTTGGGAACCTTTTCGAGTCAACGCCAAAGAAATACTTGGCGATTTCCAGGTCAAACCTACAGTTGGGTGTGGGATTCCTGACTGGTCACTGCCAACTACGAAAACACGCAGAGTGTGAACGAGAAGACGAAACTGTGGAAAAAGTTATATGTGAGTGTCTGGAGCTATCGTATATAAGAGAATACGCGTTCGGCGAGTCTTGGCCTACACCTGCCCACATAAGGGAGATTACCACAGATGACTTGTCCACCTTCCTAGAATTGGCAAGATGAACGATGAGCTAAATGGGACAACTCCTGTGAGAATGAACAATGGATTAGCTGTGGCCAAAGTGCTGTGGATCCAACTCACCTTCCCAACTCTACGGATACCCCATGCAATTTATGTTGTTAGGCATGTGCATGCGCTAGTTCCGACAACATCCACATGATTATATATTGTTTTCATGCAGCACAAGTATATACGCGGTATTTATCTCATGTCACATGTTTGATGCGTCCTTTGTGTGCAACCCGCCTAAGACATAAGTTACAAACAAAGGCAAACAACAGGGGAGTCCCACTGATTCACATTTGTAACACTCATTTTACTCGCCAATAGCCAATATCAGCATAACAATTCATGAAGTCTTGGTTGCCTAAATAAGATAGAATATTGTAATATTAAAATAATAATCAATACTCAATATATTACTAAATAATTTTCTAACCCCTGGTGTGTTCTGCTTGTGTTCAAACAAATGTATTCATTACTAATTTATTCGAATGAATCCATTCAATTGTTAGATTCATTAATTTAATAATTATTCGTTAGTTCAATTTTTGTGGTTCCCATCACAGAGGATGACCTAAAAGTAACAGCATTACAGCAAAAATACAATGAAAAAAATATAAAAATTTCCGACCGACAAAAAAATGTTGAACTCGGCTAAGAAAGAATTATGACCAAATTTCTAATAAGATTTACTGAATTTCTCGAATAAATTAATAATACGACAAAATTATATCAAACGCAATAAATTATTCACGAGAAAATTTCGGATGATACCTACATTTAAAGCCTTGGATATCCAACGCCCATACAAGTGGATTAAATTTTGCTAGCACCAAATGAGGAAATAACGATGACAATAATTTAGATGATTATAATTTTGCTAGTTCTGATGAATCATATAATGAACAATTATTTTTTGTTTTAATAACAATTTCACAATAAACTTAATTAACGAATTGACTTATTACTTTTCCGCCGACCTATCTAATATGCGAGAAAAGTATTGGTTTACCCACAAAAAAGTTGAAGTTGAAAATTTTTTTTGAGTTATTTTTACGTTATCCATCAACAACAACACGAAAAAACGGTTTTTAGAAAAAAAATCCTGTGTGTATGTCATCGTCGTCGTTGTTGTCGGCCACTTTTCCTTGCAAGTCTTGTTAGCACGATACAGCCTCCGGAGTGCAATAAGTCACCAATTTTATGATGGAATATTGTTAAGGACATTTCACAGATGAACCCTATTGATTTTCAGCTCACCAGAGCCAGTAAAACGGGTGCTATATGGTACTTGAAGTACGATATTTTGTCGTTTTTCGAGAAATTTCAGTTTGTTAGCACGATACAGCCTCCGGAGTTCAACAAGTCACCAATTTTATGATTGAATATTATTCAGGGCATCTCACTGATGAACCCTATTGATTTTCAGCTCACTAGAGCCAATACAAACGGTGCTACAGTACTTTAAGTACGATATTTTTGTCATTTTTGGAGAAGTTTCAGTTTGTTAGCACGATACAGCCTCCGGAGTATATACAAGTGATGAATTTTATGATTGGATATTATTCAGAGCGTCTTAAAGATGAACCCTATTGATATTGAGCTCACTAAAGCCAGTACTACGGGTGCTGTGGTACTTGAAGTACCAAATTTTTGTAATTTTTGGAGAATTTTCAGTTTGTTAGCATGATACAGCCTCCAGAGAGTATACGATTGATCAACTTTATGAATAAGTATTGTTCAAGGTGTCTCACAGATGTACCCTATTGATTTTCAGTTGACTAGAGCGAGTACAGCGGGTCCTATAAAACTAGATATACTACATTTTTGGTTATTTTTGGAGAAATTTCGGTTTGTTAGCACGATACATCCCCCGAAGTGTATACAAGTAACAATTTTATGATAGAATATTGTTCAGGGCCATAGATGCGGAAAAGTTAGTTTTAATCTTTAAAACCGTTTATTTTTAATATGGTATTATTTTCATTGATGAGCCCCACTTTATCATTAATATAAATTAACTTAGAAAAGTTAGAAAAAATGTTGATGACAATTTAATTCATGTATAAAAAATCCCATAAACCGCGTGATTTTGTCATTATGAGAGCGAAAAAAGTTTGCCCTAACTTTCCAGCGACAATAGCGGAACCTAACTTTTGAAAGCATGACAACCAGCATTGTAAACAAATTTTTGATGACGTTATGTCAATTTATCTCAAACTTGCGTTGTCATAAAAGTTTTCATTTGTGGAAATGTCGCGATTTGGAGAGTCTTCGAGTGGAGAAATTGAAAAAGCCATTAATGATAATGTGCCTCACAATACTGTGAATTCAACTACCATCAATTTGGCGACAATTTGCGATGTTTTCTTTGGAAAAAAAATATGAACTCATTGCCGAAACTTCCACTGAAGAATTAGCTTCTATTTTATGTGACTGGGCATTCAACATGAAGAAGAACAAGATTATAAAGAGAGTGCAGTCAAGACGATTTAACACTTCAGCAAAAATGTTACAAGAGAAGTACTTTAAAGATTATAAAAGAATTTTTAATCCGTTCACAGACATACAGTTTAAGAAAGCGAGAAATGCACGCGACACAAAACGCAAAATTGTGCAAGCAATCCCAGAAAAAAGGAAGTTGCGTTCTAATGCTCTCACAAAACGAAAACTTTTTGAAGTGGCACTGTCCTGGAGTAAAGAAGAACATGTAGGCCTCCAAAGAAAGTTTTATCACATTGCTGCGTATGAATTGGCTTGGATAGGTGGAGAAGCAACAAATTATAAGGTATTCTATTTTAAAATCGAGACCGGACGAGTTGAATACAACCCAGTGTTTACGAAGACAGCACAAAGGGGAAATCAGAAGTTGTCCGACAGTAAATGGTTGGTAGCAAACACTGCAGAAGATTGTGTATGTCCAGTAAGATTGTTTAAACAAATTATGGGAAGACGAGGAAACCATATCACATGTGAAAAGTTTTTTTAACTCCAAATCATTTCTAATAAAAAACAAACTCGAAGGGAAGAGAAGAATTCTCCTATTGGGATCAACGAAATATCTAAATGGACCAAATCTTTGGCGAAAAATATTGGACTTGATATCAAGCAGGTGAAAATTACGAACCATTCTAATCGAGCTGCCGCCGTAACTGAATTGTCCAGGAGTGGTATAGGTGAACAAAAACTTGTGAAAATTACGGGACATACCAACCCATCGTCATTAAAACCGTACCTTCAGTTAGATGAAGAACATCATAGAGAAATCATTGGTGAAACCGTTACTACCACCATGCAGCAAAATATTAACAAAAGACACGAAAGTTCTGAAAATCAAGCTATTTTTAATAATTGTGTTTTTAACAATTTTACTTTTCCGTTAAATTAAATAAACTAATTTACATCTCATTTTTTAATTTATTGATTTACATTTTCATTAAATTGTCTTACCGAATTACACTCTAGATTTCTTTTGTGTCGAAGTAAACTTTACATTACATTTACAATTCGAATTTTGTTGCCATTAGGTAATTCAACTCAAAAAACTGCCAAAAAAAATTACTCGTCCTACGGACTCGTAATTTTTTCAGAGGCAGTTTTTTTCGTTAAATTGCCAGGCAACAAAATTCTTATTGATACATGTCAAGTTTACTTCGACAAAAAAAAGTTCTCGTGTAATTATAAGTGAAATAAATCAGTACCTACATATGAAGAATTGATATCGACGGCTTAATCTGCAAACAAGCAAACTCAATTTTTTTTGAAAAGTAGTTTTATTTCATCATTCACTATGACGTTTAACTGTCTACCGTTCTACAAAACGATATCTCCTAATTCTAAACATAAAGTGTGACAACGGCGCGCACAAAATCAAGCCAACTACCCGCATAAACGCAACGCTTTGAAAAAAGCGCTAACTGCTATTCAGTCTGCCATTTTGCATATTATTAACATTGTTTTACCGATTGTCCCTAAATTTACGATGATTTCAGTGGTTTTTACTGTGTTTCTATTGATAAAAACTAAACCAACTTATAAAAGGTGAGTTACTCTAACTTTTAAGTACAAAATCGATTAGATATTCAATTTATTTTCGGCTAAAAAAGAGTTATTGTAAATATTGGAGTTAGCTTGTTTGCATTAAAATTGAAATTTAAGAATTTTAATACTGATATGGAGTTAACCGTTTTGTTCTAACTGAATTTATTAGTAAAATGAACTTTCATGTCAATTAATTAGCGTTATTATTAAAAATGTTTAGATTACTATCCGCTCCGTGCGTCACCTCCTTCAGCGTGCAAACAAAAAACTAAGTTTGTACACTAATATCAAGAGACTAGATTACATAAAAGTTTTAATTTTTTTGCAGATACTGTCGCGTTCTAGAAAAATTCTTGAGTTAGCTTTACAAAACATGTCGGAAATCGTGTCAGAAGGCTCAGAAGAGACAAACTTGGAGTCTACACTAGAAAATAGCTCTATAGCTATTGAAGACATGCCTATTATATTTCTTAATGACGGTGAATCAGATATTATATTATCTCCAGAATTTAACAGCAATATATTAGAGCCCACTCAAGATCATTTCACTGAATCAGTTCTTACTGAATCCAATAATAATACTATGAACTTCGATAATTTCCCTGAAAGAGTAGATGCGAGTAGTAATATAAGAAAATATTCTATATCATCGACGTACCTGCTTGAAGCTGACCACAATATACAAAATACCACAACGTTACAAGATAATTCTACACCTATGCTTCTAGAAACAGACCAATCTTTGAATCTCTTAAAAGATTGTGGCGATAAAATCGTTATAATACCAAAAAAAGTGTCTTCTAATTCAGATCACTTACTTTTACCCGACCAAAACCTGCCAATCGTTCAAGACGTACTGTTGGAACCTCTTACTACATTCAGTGTTGAAATGCCAGGAAATAAACCTTTGGTGACCTACTCGGACAATGTCAGTGATTATACCGACTCGGACCACTCCTTTGGAGAGCGAGAAAAAAATAAGATAAAACGACGAAAGAGATGTGAAGTAGGAAACACAACAATCGTTCCAGATGTACTGTTAGAGCCTTATGCTACATTCAGTGCTGAAAAGCCTAAAAATAAACCTTTGTTGACATACTCAGACAGTGACAGTGGTTATACCGACTCGGACCACTCCTTGGGAGAACCAAAAAAAAATAAGGCAAAACGGCGAAAGAGTGAAGTAGACAACTCTAATTGGACTGATCGCTGCAATGCAAAAAAAAGAGAAAAAGGACAACAGTATTTTGGTAGGAAAAAAAGATGGCAAATGGGACAACAAAATAATGAGAAATTCCAGAAAAATTAAAGCTCGCTGTTCGTGTTCATCAAGAAATAGTGTTCTCAAATGTCGCAACATATCAGACGAAACCAGAAAAGAAATATTTAATGCTTTCTGGTTATTGAGCTGGGGAGAAAAAAAGATATACGTTGACGGCCTGGTTAAAATGATGCCTACCATTAGATCAAGAGATAGGAAGGACGCATCATCGTCAAAAAAATCTTATTCGATGTACTATCACTTAAAAGTAAACGAAGAGTTATTTAGAGTCTGTGAGACCATGTTCTTAAATACGTTAGATGTCGGTAAAACGGCTATATGGAACTGGAAACACAGTTCAAAAGAAAATTTTGCAATTGCGAGAAAAAGTAGCCAGTCTATTACCAAGATAACAACAATAAAAAAAACTCGAAAAAAAACATTCCAAAATGAAGTTGATTCGTTGAAAACATTTCTTAAAGGTTTGCCCAAAATGGAATCCCATTATTGCCGAAAAGAGACTTCGAAGTATTATCTGCTACCAGAATGGACATCCCAAAAAGCACTGTATGACTACTATGTTTCAGACTGGTGTTTTTCAAATAACATACCCCCTCTATCTGTAGCAAAATTTAATAATACTTTGGAATCCGAGAAAATCTCTTTATTTCACCCGAAAAAAGATGCCTGCGAAAAATGTATGTCATTTAAACTAGGCTTTGTACCAGAGGACGAACATAAATTTCACATAACAAAAAAAAGATGAGGCCCGTGCAGAAAAAGATAATGACAAAAACCAAGAAGATAATAATATTGTGTTTGCTGTCGACGTCCAAGCTCTGCTAGCATCCCCGAAATCCAATGTTTCATCACTATATTATAAGTCAAAGCTGAATGTGCATAATTTGTGTGCATTTAATTTAAAAACTAAAGAAGCCTATTGTTTCCTGTGGAACGAGACACCTCCTCGTGGATAAAGTTCTTCCTCAAATGCCAACAGGTACCATGCAAGAAAAAATTATCATTTACAGCGATGGATGCGCTGCCCAAAATAGAAACGTAACAGTTTCCAATGCTCTGATAAACTTAGCGATGATTAAAAATATTACAATTGAACAGAAATATCTCGAAGTAGGGCATACACAAATGGAAGTGGATTCTATGCATGCTTCTATCGAGAAAAAACTCCGAAATAAAATAATCAATGTACCTGCTGAATATATTCGTATTTGCCGAAGTGCTCGAAAGAATCCAAGACCTTACAATGTAGAATATTTAACACATTCATTTTTCAAGTCTTTTGATGATATCAAATTCATTGAATCCATTAGACCTGGAAAAATGAAAGGAGACTCAAAGGTGAGTTTTTCCTCTTTAAATCAAATTACTTCTCTTAAGTTTAGTTCCGTGTTCACCTTTATGTATTTTTTTATACTCGTAGGTGAATGATATCAGAGCCCTGCAGTACCAACCTAATGGAAGCGTTTATTATAAACTGAGGTTTACAGAGGAATGGAGATTACTTCCGCAACGTCGTGAATTTCTTCAATCAAAGGAGTTTGATCGACTACCGATTTTGCATTCTAATAGGTTGTCATTAACGGCTAGAAAATTTCAAGGCCTTCAGGACTTAAAAGCCACCATTCCTTCTGATTACCATTCGTATTATAATAATTTACCACATAAGTAATTTATGTTTTTTATTAAACATGACGTTTGACTTTTGTTAAAAAAACTGTATTACCTAAAAAAAAATTATTTTTTAGTGGCGGTTTGATTAAATATTCCCAGAAAAACAAGCCAACTCCATTCAATAAAATGCATAAATAAAAATGCAATGAAGCTAACTCCTTTTATCACATTAAAAAAATAATTGGGCAACCCAATTCACTTTATTTCAATTTTTCTCAACATGAAGTAATAAGTAAAAACAAATAACATTGAAATATGTAAAACAAGTTCGACTTTTAATTGTTTAAACTGTTTTATGTCGGTAGTGAAAAATTAGCGTCAACGGAGTTGGCTTGTTTACAGATTAAGCCGTCGATATGCCTTTTTACATATTTAAAAATTATATCAGGGTTACTTAAAAGTAGTTTATGTGACTCCCCCGACTGATGTAGATGACTTAAAGGATATGTCATGTCAAACCGTAACACCCGAAATAATTACAGGAGCACGTTAAAGAAATGTTATAACAAGGTTTGAACGTTGTGTCAATGTAAATACATAGTCATACATTTGAACATTTACTTTATTTTTTTAATTACCTGTCTTGCTGTTTTTAATAAAATAATTTATTTTTGGTCTATACTATATATTTAAAATTATTCAGCTGTGCATTTAATGACCCCTATTATCATCACTGCACAATATGTGGTGTCGTTGAATTTATTTTTGAAAGACATATAAAAAAATGTTAATTATATGGGTAGTCCCATTAAGAAAAATGTTGGGTCACGTGAACGGAAATAAATATTAGCATCAGTGTCGACTGTTTATAGCTGCCTAACCCCATTTTATCAAGAATGTAAATTAACTTAGAGTTAAGAACACATTTTAATGAAAGAAAAATCCGTGCCTACATATGAAGAATTCATATGCTTTTTTACATATTCAAAAATTATATTTCATACCGGAAAAAATATTTTTTCATTAGCTTCAGGTCAGTGTTGTTTACAAAAAAAAATATTGGAAAAAATATTTTGAGGTGGCCCATTAATTTTGAAAACAAATAAACCAGAGCTTCTGAAATATCATTGTCAACTATATTCATCTGAATACCATAATTAATTAAATTGTAGACCTTAGATGTGTACCTAATAAATTAACAATATTAGCTGTTATATAAACAACTTCGAGTTATTTTTTCGTTTAGCACACAAAAACGGAGCGGCGACGGCCTGCTTCTTGCTTGGATTTATACATAACGCACAATTAACCATAATTGAAAAAAAAATATGCTTTACCTTTATGCTTCAGTTAATGGAGGTTTTCTCATTTTAACAAAAATTTTTTTTTTTTTTTTTTATTTAAAAAAAACCTTAATAGGCTTTTCTTGAAATTACAATCTGATCATTAATACGATCAATAAGCAATTTTAATCTAACTTAATTTACTAATTTCTACCTTATAACTAAAGGTCTTACTCATTAGTAGTTCCTTAGGCTCTAATACAAACAAACACTATCACTAGCGTGCAATTACCGCACTATGCTCTGCTTTACACTGTCACTAGTTAACTAACTCAAAGGGCTTTGTCCTCTTGAGTCTTCTCTTCTGGTTGGTGTTGTCGAGGAGCTGGATGGCCTCTACATTCACATGGTCTAAAAGCCGTTGTTCGTGGCTTTTGGCAAACTTAGTGATTGTCTGGCTGACAGTGTCCATCTCCAGGTCCCTGTGGAGGTCACTGTTTCGGGAGTACCAAGGCGCATTGACGATGTTCCTTAATACTTTGTTCTGGAATCGTTGTATGATCTGGATGTTACTTTCTCTGGTACAGCCCCAAAGTTGGATGCCGTAGGTCCAAACTGGTTTCAGAGTTTGCTTGTATAATAGCAATTTATTGTATACAGACAGAGTGGAGTTGCGTCCCAATATCCAATGCATGTTTCTAAATTTGAGTCCTAATTCTTCTCTTTTCTTTTTGATATGTGGCTTCCAGCGTAACCCCGCATCTAATGTAATACCCAGATATTTTGCTGTATTGGCGTAAGGTATCTGAGCATTATTTAGTCTAATTGGTACATGTTGATTTCGTTTGTTGGTGAAGTTAATGTGCACTGACTTTGTTTCATTTAATCTGATCCTCCATCTTCTGGTCCATTCATAAATCTGATCTATGTTATTCTGCAGTTTATTTGCTGCTTCTTCATGGTTTTTGCCTACAGCTAAGATAGCTGAGTCGTCTGCAAATGTGGCTGTGGTATTATGTTCTAGGTTTGGAATGTCACTAGTGTACAGTAGGTAGAGGACTGGTCCTAGTACACTTCCTTGTGGTACTCCAGCATTTATTTCTCTCAGTTCAGAGTATGCTTCTTCTTGTTTTATTCTGAATACTCTTTCTGATATATATGAATCCAGGAGGTCAGAGTATTGTTTAGGTAGGTGACATCTGAGTTTGTGTTTGAGCCCCTCATGCCATACTTTATCAAAGGCCTGTGCTACATCTAGGAAGATTGCAGAACAGACTTTTCTTTCTTCCAATGCGTTTTCTATAATATTTGTTATTCTATGCACCTGGTCTATCGTTGAATGGCTCTCGCGAAATCCAAACTGGTGATCAGGTATCAATTTTCTTTCTTCTATTATTGGTTTTAGTCTCTTTATCAGAAGTTTTTCAAATAATTTAGAAACTACTGGTAGTAATGATATTGGCCGGTATGATGATACTTCTTCAGGTTTTTTGCCTGGTTTGGGTATCATAATCACCTCTGCAACTTTCCACATTCTGGGGACATATTTCAACCTGAAAGCTGCATTTATCAGGTGTGTCAGTTTTATTATAGCTTTTTTGGGCAGCTGCTTTAGGATTTCTCCTGTAATCAGGTCAAATCCTGGGGCTAATAAATTAACAATATTAGCTGTTATATAAACAACTTCGAGTTATTTTTTCGTTT
This sequence comes from Galeruca laticollis, assembly GCA_963921935.1. Lineage (NCBI taxonomy): Eukaryota > Metazoa > Arthropoda > Insecta > Coleoptera > Chrysomelidae > Galeruca > Galeruca laticollis. The sequence goes on from OY998181.1 coordinate 125,915,979, forward strand.
AGCACACAAAAACGGAGCGGCGACGGCCTGCTTCTTGCTTGGATTTATACATAACGCACAATTAACCATAATTGAAAAAAAATATGCTTTACCTTTATGCTTCAGTTAATGGAGGTTTTCTCATTTTAACAAAATAATGAAATTATTTTACACTATGCTAGTTATGGTATATTATTTAACGAGCGGTAATGTAGGTCATAACTCACGCATATGAAGCTTGCAGCACGAGCAAAGAAGACACCAATATTCTTTGTTAAAAGTATTAACTTAATTTTAAAACATCAAAATTATTCAAGTGACATTACTCCCGTCAATAACAATAATGGACTGTTCCCTTTCGGCCAACCAGCTTGTATAAAAGTACAGAGCATGAGTTATAGTAGTGAGTTATTATAACTCACGCTGTTTGTTTACAGATATTAATTGCTCAAAAGCAGTTGAATAATTAATATATAATTTAACAGGAGTAGATAAAGATTACTTATCATCAAAATATCCTGCAAAACATATTATTTTGGAATACTGTCTACGTATGAAGCTTCAGACTAAAATATTATTCCACATTACTAATTAGAATTCCGTATATAAATAACTGTGACAGGAAGAAGAATGTAAAATCATGCAAAAAATTTAATGTTTATTATAAAAGTTAACCTACAATTGCGGTAGCAACATTTACAAAATTATGTTGATAATTATTTGTAAATGACCACTAAAACTACATATCTTCAGTTTCAGATTCTGAATCTGCCTCCATCGCTTGTTTAGCAGCTTTTTCAGCATCAGCAAATACTGACTCAGGAACTTTGACGTGGTAACCGCCGGTATCTTTACAGACCCATGAAAGTTCTAATTCAAAATTTTTGTCTTTGAGTTCATCATGCACAAGGTAAATGCTGAAAATACATAACATTATTAAAAATATATTATTATCCATGCAGATGGCTTGTATGGAAAGTTCCCAACTTAATAAAAATATAAACTAATTTTTTCATCAAAATGATTTTTAAACAATAGTACATGTTAAGTTTTGGTTCCTTTTTATATACAATATAGAAATCTCCCAAAGTCTAAAGCGCAGTTGGTCTGCGTATTAAACAAATGTAAAGGGATTTTGTTTTAAGTAAGTTGTTGATTTGATTGTTAAAGTTAGTTGTCATGATATATGTCCATTGAATTGAAATAAAAAGTTAGGGTACAGTAAATTAGATCGTTGCTTCTTTATCACATGAGAAATACACAGCCAAGGGCGTCGCCAGCCGATGGCGCAGGGGGGGGGGGCAAGTTGACTTTACATACTACAATTCATACTTTTCTCATTCTCTATGAATGAGAAAAGTAGGTATGAATTGTAGTTATTCTGTGACAGTACAGCGTCCAATGTGTAAAGCTACACGAGCACGAGCTCTTGACTATGCAATAAAAAACTTGTAAATAAGTTATAACATTTATTAGAAAAATAGAATAAAAAGGAGTTTGAATTTGAATAAGTGTACAGCGTACAGCGTATTTTTTTTAATTATCAGATTTTAATATTATAATGGTCGTTGTTTGTTTATATTAGGTTAATTAAAATATAATTTTCGGGGATTCATTGTAAACTTCTCGACCACTTTATTATTAAAATCTTGTAAGTTTCCATGTATAAGTTTTCGGTGCACACTCATCATGGCCAAACCATTGAGGCGATTTTCACTCATAGTGCTTCTTAGCCAGGTTTTTAGTCTCCTGAGGCTGCTAAACGATCGCTCGACCGTACACGTCGTGCATGGAAGAGCGATCAAAATTTTCAACGCTTTTTCCGTGTCGGGAAAGAAGGTTTTTGCTTCTTTTAGGATATCAACAACGGTTTGATCTGTTGAGTTTGGTTTATTATGCCAGAATTGCTGCCAAAGCTCGACTTCAATTTTTATGTTTGGTAAATTATAAAACTGAGCGATAGTTTCACAAGTTTCTGTGAGATTTTCGACTGACATCGTTTGCATTTGTGCGGGGTGTAATTTAGATAAAGCAAATGATGGAGTATTTTCTTCAGCAAAGCGTATTTCAAGCGATGTAATAACGGAGTCCAAGTATGGTATTATTAATGATCTTTTCCAGAATTCTGAAGGGCTTTCTGCTGGGCGATTGCTTCGATGACGTTGTTCCCCAACAATGCGCGGCATTGAAGTGATATCCTCCTCCAGGCCGACTTTCTCCGCAACAACAGTAGCATCCTTTATAATTTCATCTGTGACTCTTTTGGGATTATCACGGTGGCTCTTAAGCAATTGCAAAATGCGTTTGACGTGTTGCGAGGCCTTAACCACATCCAAAGCTATGGATTGGAGGCCGTTGACAACAGGTTCTAACAAAGCAGAGTATTTAGCTATCAAAGTAATACAAAGTATAAACGAAATTTTGAAAGCAGCCGCATGGAGTTGAAAGGCATTTTTTCGAGTAGCACTGTTTCCTTCACGCGATAAGTTTTCTAAGGCTTCCAATATAACAGGAAAATTCTCCTTAAATACTCTGATAGTTTTATGTTTCTCACTCCATCTTGTTTCGCAGAGCCTGGCAATATTAGGTACCAATTTTCTTCTCAAAACAGATTCCCGAAAAAAATTAATAATACCTTTAGTGGTTCCCATGGTGTTTCGAATTTCAGGAAGAATATTGAGATCATTTATTACCAGATTCAGTTTATGGGACGAGCAATGAAAGAACAGTGCTTTGGTATATTTTTTGCGAAGGATCGCTTGTACTCCACCGTCTTTTCCGGACATCGTCGAACAACCGTCAAATCCAAAACCAACGCATTTATCAGCAGGATTAAGGTCTTCTTTTGTCAGAAACTCATCGATGCAATATGCAATAGATTTCGCATCCAGACCTTTCACCTCAACAAATCCGACGAACATTTCTTGGACCTCATTGGCTTCCTCGTCAAAATATCGCAGCCCAATCGATAATTGTTGAGTACCGGAAATATCAGCTGTTTCGTCTGCTAACACACTATAAGCTTCTGCTTCTTTTACTTTTTTCACAATGTCTGCCTTAATAACATTTCCACAAATTGCGATAATTTCATTTTGAATAGCAATCGATCGATAGCTTGCATTCTTTTTCCCATGCTCAATGTGTTTCTTCAAAACTAAATCTCCCGCGTCAATTCGTAGCTTGTATAAGTCCTCGAGAATACCTTCGCCATAATGTTTTCCTCTCAGAGCTAAGTCGTGCGACCCGCAAAACGTGATGCAGGAAATAATAGATGTTATAATTTTTCGGTTTTCTTCAATAATGCCCCGGGAGTATTTGTTGAGTTGTAAATCTACAGGCACACTTCCAAGAAATGATTTAGCGGCTTCCAGTGCCATCTTATGGAAGTGGGTTTCCATGTGCTTTTTGCAATGCTCGTGAATATCTTTGAACTTACAAAACGGCCTTATGATAAATGACCCTAATACGCCTCTAAAAGAATTTGGATTTGGCGGGAACAATGTACAATATTTACAAAAGGCTCCTTTTTGGTGCCTGGAATAGGCCAACCATGGAGAGTACGTTTCCAACCATGAATAATTGAATTTCCTCTTCAAATGTTTAGCGTCTTCCGCAAAGTCATACGTCGCAGACGTAGACCAAGTGTTTTCAAGCAATTCTTTCTTCATTTCAGTCGATAACATTGATGCTTGTCCAATAAATTTACCGATGTCATTTTCGTTGCAGTCATTTATCGAAGAGTCGGGAACTAAGTTCGGTTCTTTGGATGTGCTGGTCTCGCCAGGTCACCCACGGAATCATCGCTGTCACTGCTTGCTCCTTCAGGTTTCTTTCTTTTTAAAACTGCAAAATAAAATATTTGAAATAGCAACAACTTCTTCTGGTCCGCAATTCACATTGAAAGCATAAATGCCCTTCAAGACGGCGGCAGGCTCGAGCCCGCGCAAGGACTAGCGTCAACGATATTTTTTATATCAACAGTCCTAGCTATTTCGAGCGGCTTAACCGCCGCGGCTATGCTCGCGCGGTCTCGGGCATCCTCGCTCGAGCACTCTAGAGCGGGCGCGACGACACGCACGCACCGGAGTCTCAAGCATACGCGAGCCAAATGTGCCGAATCGGCACTGCCGATATTCATTCATACAATTTTCTACTTTAAGCTATGTTAATACGGTCCTATTTTCGATTGAACCATTAAATTGAGCAATTTTCCTTTTGGTTTAAACTGACGACCCTTAAGAATCGGATATCGTGCCTAGAAACGGATCTTTGCGATTTTAAAAACCGATACAAAATCAGCATTTATAATCAAATCAATTGACGTTATTTTACGGACGGAAAATACGAAAGCTAAACGCAAGTGATACTCACCAAAAAATTTTCTGATGTCCATATTGATTATGTGGTCACAGCAACTATTTAGATGTGATAATAGCGCACAAAACAAACGTAAAAGCGGGCAGTGGCAACGCTAACGCACGAATAAATGACAGACAGACGATAAAACAAAGGCGGCTGTGCGGGGGGCGCGGGCGCCACGCGGTTACATGTTGCTTTGCTTCCCCACTCCCTCTCTCCCGCTTCAACGATAGAGTAGAGCAGAGCGCAGCGTAGTACGGAATATTAATAGTGGAATTGGTGAATTCATTCGAGTTTCGACGCACGGGAATGATTGTTCAAGGCTTGAACTTCAAGCAAATCAACTCAAATACTTAGGACTTTGGTTGCATTATATTTGGCAACTTTTTTAGAATCTCTAGGGGGGACAGCTGCCCCTCCCTGCCCCCCCTTGGCGACGCCCTTGTACACAGCCACTCAATAGAACCAGTACATTCGAAATTAATTAAAAGAAATGTTAAGGTAAACAGTTGCCTACATTTTTTATGATTCTTCTAACCGGACGGACAACCATCTTTTATGGTCATTCGAAACCGATTTCTAACCCTCGCTGAGGACGTTTACTTTTCCCAGAAAATAAGTTTTGAATAGTAAGAATTGCCAAGGACAATCAGCTTGCATTGCATTTCTCTCACCGAGGACATTTCCAAGTGTATATACAAATCTTTACATGTATATTAGCATTTCGCGTTCAAATCCAACAATTTTAACCACGTTTGAGATACGTTTTCGATTATTGAAAGTGAGTTTTCGGGTAATTCAAAGCGAACAGAGAACTCAGTAATCAATAGTGACTAGTGGTACTTACGAGTAAAGGGAAGGGGAGAAAATGGGTACCCATTTTGTCCTAATAAACTGATTTGATACCCATCAAGGTAACCTAAAATAAATATAAGTAGACTCCGTTTCACGAGAGAAAATGCCATCTGAAGTTGCAGTCGTATGCGTGAACGTGTTGTCAAAACCAATAGATCAATCTTCGTTCTATGCCATTGGTTGTTACTAAGCGACGTAGATAAACAGGACACAATTTGTTTTCTGCGATTGTCTATGTTCCAACTTCAAGTGGCTTTTTCTCTCGTGAAACGGAGTCTACATCAGTTGGCATCCAGAACAAGAAGAGATTGCAGCAGTTCATTGGAAACTAAATTCCTTAAATTCACTTTCCTTCTTTAAGCACAAGAATAGAACTAATCTCATTAATTTTATTTTTTTGTTGCTAGTTAGAAATAAGCAGGGGACAAACAATCATGAGTAAGCAACAGAATTTGATTTAAACAAGAAGGTAACATAAAATTAAGTGTAACATGCTTAACTAAATTCTTTGATAAATTAAAAATTCAAATTTACTTTTCACAATTAGATTGAGAATAATTAGAATTAAAGTATGCAAAAGCTCAGTCAGAATTACTATTGCCGAATTTCTATGAAGTACAAGAGGACATGCAGTAAATTAAGGGTGATGATTTTGATGAGTCAGAAACAGAAAAACTTGAATCCTCATGGTATAAACTTTTTGCTAACTAAAAAAAATTTCTTCACAGAGCTCTCACAGTCAACAAGTGGGACAAAGCCCTGGTGCCTGGTGGTGGAAGTACAACTACAAATTCCAGTCATAAACAAATTGGGGTTAGGTTCGCAGACGTCAAGGTGCCCAAATTTGCCGAAGTATACGAAAAATGGCTAGAGTGGAAGGGTTTTTACTTATCGCTAGTTCACAAATGCACAGAACTACTATTTCAATGGAAAACATTATGTGACCGTTTCGATAATAAAAAATTAATAATGCACATACATTTAAAAAGTGTTTAGTTTAGTAGAAATTAAAGCGGAAAATCCTTCCTCTTTCAGAGCATTTGTTGAAACAATAAGAAATATCTAGAAAACATCCAAGTAGACACTAGTTCTCGGGATCCTTTAATTTTTTTAGTATCAAGTAAGTTAGATCTTGCATCACTGGGAGCAGTATAAAATTGTTGGGAAACTTCCCACCTTACAAGAACTTGAAACTTTTCGACGGATCGCGCAAATGTTTTAGGTAAGGCAAGGAAAGCTTGAAATCAAGGCAAGGAAAGCTTGAAATCAAATCAGAATCCACAACCTGATCAAAGTTCTAATAATAAACAAAAAAAGAGACTTGTCAAAACAATTAAAACTTTGAAAAAACTGCTTTTCTCGGACAATACATCAGCTAGACCAGTGTTCAAGAGGTGGTTGCAAATATTGTGGTGAAAAGCACAATTTTACTTACGACAGAAGACACTGCCGACTCCAGTAAACAATCTTCTCATATATTCTCAGGTTAAAGCTCAGTAAATGGTTCAAATCAAGTGTTGATGGCAACAGGGCAAGTAGCAGTCTTTCACAGCCATGGTAAAAAACACACATGTAAGGCTTTATTGGACAATGTGGAACTTTATTTCAAAACGTTTGAGGGACAAATTAGACCTTCCATGGTATCCCACAAATTTGATAGTAGTGGGTATCGGTCAGAATTCGTTAAATAAATCCTTCTTGACATTGCATCTTATATAACCTTATAAGATCGGAGCTGGTCTCTTCTCTAAATGGATACAGTTTGGCCCGGACAAACCCATCTTGCAAGAAAGGTTGGATAGTAACAGGTCCTTTAGGGAAGTTGTCATGTCCTGCAATTTTTATAAATCCATTGACAATCAATATCAACTCGAAAAATTTTGGGAGTTCGAAGGATTACACAGTAAAAGTATCCCTGTTATGTGAAGAACCAGTAGCTGAAGGACATTTTTGCGATACTTTCAAAAGAAGTTCTCAAGGAAAATTCATTGTTTCAAATCCCTAAAAGGAATAGCTAAGCTAGGTAATTGTCAAGAACGAGCAAAAAATAATTTTTTATAAAAAAATTGGCAAAAAATCATACACCAAAAACAATGTATTGCGACTTCATGAATGAATTAAAGCTCTCTCACACATGTCGTATTTCAACGCCGTATCACATGACCAAATCACCTATTTCTCTCCTCATCACGGCGTCTTACGGATATTCCTACCACTCAATTCAGTTGGTAGGACCTACCATTCAGGAGGATCTTTATTCAATTCTAGTTCAATTTAGGCAACATAAGCAGAATGTACCGTCAAATTAAAATAGCTGAGGAATTTAAGCCTCTTCAGCTTATATATTGGTGCGAAAATCCTGAAGATGAACTGAAAATTTACTGTCTAAAGACAGGGACATATGGCACACCAATGTCCCATTTTGACAACTCGTTGCTTATTACAATTAGCCATTGATCACGAAAATTCTTAGCCGGAAGCGTCGCAAATAATAAAAAACATGTACGTAGATGACTTAGTTTGCGGAGCTGATCAATTAATAAAAAAGTCTCTTCCAGCTGCGAAAATGAAAATCAAGTAGCCCTAGCTTCCTTAAAACCTAAAAAGTTGGAATACCTCAGAAGCTCATTTTTTCACCTTCTGAATCACGAAAAACTTTAGGTTTGCCTTAGTCCTGTAAAGCTTATGTTTTTATTTTCCAAATCAGACAGGTACCACCAATAAACCATATCACGAAAAGGACAATTTTACCAGACATTGCAAAAATATTTGACCCGTGGGACCTGATAAGTCCACGTATCATTTTAGCAATCATCATACTACAAGCAAATTGTTACTGGCTTGGGATCAAAAAGTTCCACAAGAAATTTCCGATAAATGGATTCGCTTCAGAGTAGAACTCCTTTGCTTAAACGAACCTATAATTGAAAGATACATATCATGTGAATATACAACTGCACGGCTTTGCAGACAGCTCTCAGAAGGATTATGGTGCAGCACTATATTTACGTGCGTAAAATACTAGTAATGAAATTGTTAATCTCATTTTTACAAAAACTAATGTGGCTACCATTAAAACAGTAACGATTCCGAGATTGGAGCTGTGAATATGTTTTTATTGCTTGCTAAGCTCTTCGAGTAAGTTGAAAATTGTCTAACTATTAAAATCGACGAATATTATCTGTGGTCACATTCGATAGTAGAGTTAGAATAGCTACGTACATCTCATTTTTTGAAAATATTCGTCGGAAATAAAATGTCACATTCAGAATTTTAAAAAAATCGATAGATGGCGCTATGTTCTACGAATTTCAATCCTGTCGAGATTCTTTCAAGAGGAATGTCTCTTAATTCTAGTCTTTGGTTTCATCGCCCTTTGTAGTTAAAAAATGAGAGTAACGATTGGCCAGAATACGTCTCACAGGTTGTGGTAGATTTTTTTTTAGATTTTAACGGGGTTACAGTGCACTGAATCCAAAGGTTTATTGTGCCCCCCCCCCCTATCAGAGCTGTTCTCGCTACTACTACAGCTCGCCTTCCAGTTCCAAGGTTCTAATGAACTCTAGTATTTGGGACGGCTTCAACGAAGTTAAGTCCTCACTCTTACAAGTTTCTTGTCCGAAGCATTTCTTGCGTTGGCTTGCAATGGCGAGGCATTCCGTGATCTAGGTGATCCGGAGTTTCATCCTCCTCCCCACAGAATCTACACTCGTCAATCTCTGCTAGACCTATTCTCATTAAGTGCTTCATAAGGCGGCAGTGTCCTGTAAGAAAGCCCGTGAGGAGATGTAGCTTATCTTTACTGAGGTCCAAATATTTTTTGGATCTAGCAGTGTCAAAGTTCCCCAGGAAGTTTTTGGAATGTACCAACCCGGGAAGGCACCGCCAGAGTGCTTCTCTTTCGGTTTCCTCTTTCTTCCGAAACTCTTTCTTGTAGAAGCATTTTGCTACACCACAGAAAGGCTCCGGGCCAATAAAGGGCATTGGTGCTCCTTTCCTGGGTTGTAGTAACATTAGGTGATCTTCCGGAAACCCGAAACGAGTTTACACTAGTAATGAAAAAATTTAAAGAAAAAATAGCCATAAATAGTGATGTTAAATGGACATTTATACTAGGTTACTCCACTCACCAAGGTGAAATATGGGAGGTTGATGTGAAATCTAGCTTGTTAAAGTCTCCAAAGTTATTACCCAAATTGAAGGAATATTAAATACAAGGCCATTGACACTTCTTCCGTCCGGCCCAAACAATTTAGTGGTATTAACTTATGTTCACTTCTTAATCGGAAGATCCCTAAATTCTTTACACTATCCAGATGTTCAAAATATCCCTACCAATAGACCAAATGATTACAAAAAACTTGAGAAGCTGAAACAACAGTTTTGGACACACTGGTGTCAAAGGAATAATACATCAGTCAACTTCAAGAATTTACAAAATGAAAAAACCAATAGATGAGATATTGGTGTGGTTCTTGTTCATAAAGACAATTTACTACCGTACAAGTGGCGGCTAGGTCGTGTTGTGAATGTATCCTGGTGCCGATAAAATTATTCGGGTGGTAACAATAAACACTACTTCGTGTTTAATGAAACACTCAGTAACGAAATTGTGTTTACTACCGTTACCAAAATCGTTAGAGAGTGGGGCTTAGCCATAAAGCGCAAAGATCACACCCATAGCTTAACCTATAAATTTCAGATCTCGTAGAATCGGAAAAAAACTGTTGATGCAATGGTGAAAGGCCAACATTTTTTGTTTCTATGAAAAGTGTTCATGTGATACTGCCATAAAAATATGTTTTTATGACGGTTATATGGTTGAGACAAGAGGTCGCGCTTAAGGTTTTTCGCAAACTCATGCTGTGGATTTTGTCGATTTACAAATTAGAAAAAATCAGTTTGCGTTCCATTAGTTTCAATTTTTTTCAAAATGTGCCTGTTTTGATTAATTTGGGACTTCTAATGCAGTTATTATTTCGTTGTTGCCATTGCATATTTATGATTATGTTTCTGTAGGCTTAAACTGTAAAATGATGTTGGGTACTATAATACTACAGTAATATTGAGAAAACCAATAATATACAAAGCACAAAATTAAAATTTAATTTTTGAACGTTTAACAGTAATAATACTATTTTATAAATCAGGAAACGTTTTATGCTACTAAACATGTACAAAAATAAAATATATTTTCTAATGTATTTCTATCTATCTATTTTGGTACCTATAAACAATATAACTAGTCTAAATAGGAACTTTCATAAATAAATCAGTCTTATTACAAAATAACTTTACAGTATCGAGTTAAAAAAATCTGAATAAAAACTGGGTATTAGGTTTTTTGAAATGAGATCTTTCAGAGTCTCTCTTTTGGTTTTCACCAAGTTCAATTTTTGTTGGGTATTCCAGCCCTAATTGTAATTTTTCGACAGTTCTCGGGACAAGTTGATTTCATTGTTCTTTCTGGAATTGCTTTTTTGGATTTCGAAACCGACTTAAAGGCTTTCTCGCTATTTCCAAGGTTTTTTCACCATATTCTGCTTCCATTTTTCGGGATTCCTAAAACGTTTTCTTAGTTTTTGAACATTCTCTTCGAGATTTCCTGCAGCTGTAGACGACTCTGAAGATGAACTCGAAGACGATTTACTTTCAGGCATTGCAAAGCTTGTTGATGGTACTTCTTTCAAGAACGTATACCTACTTTCATAATTGTCTTGTATATACGTCGGATCAGAATCAGTGTGATCAAGATCACTTTCATTTGAGCAAATCAGATATATTAGTATTTGTTCGTTATATATGTGCAGCATTTTCGTTTTATATGTAATTTATCTGCCTCAACTATAGATGATTCAGTAGCCTGAAACAAATAAGACGATGAGAAATTTGGATTTTTTTTGTAAAATGGTAAGAACTTACTTCAGGCATTCAAACCTAGAGTCCTAGTCTTTTCATTGTCCTTCTCTAAAATTGAGTGATCTGGTTTTTCATTGGAGAGTTCTTCAACTATTTCAACATCAGAATTATTTTTGGTCTAAGACAGACAAACATTGTCAAGTTACAGACTAAGGTTTCTTTTAATCTATTAAAATTTACCAGTTCCAAATCATCACTATTTTTATTTTCTATGGCTTGAACTGAGATATAATTTTCAGTTATCTTTTCCATAGTAGATTCTTCTGCCTCTATAAATTTGTATGACATCTGGATAATTACCATTTGAAAAATTTAAAACGCATTTTTTTATACTAACTCACCACATTTGAATCTGTAATATTGCCCTGTTCCATGTCTTGATCTATTCCAATAGGGGTTTTTGATTCGTTTTGAAATTCTTTAAATGAAATATTCACCTTTTGTAAGGTAGATCTGCCGTATCAACCATTCAGTGAGCTCTATCAGACATCACAACAGTTTTATAAACAAAAAAGTAACTTCACACAGTAATAGATGGGCCTAACTCTAAATCTTCCGAGTTATAAATTTCCAAAATTTAAATCCAAAAAGCACTAAAATCTAATATACCTTCATAAATTGCCAAAGTTTAAACAAATTTAGCAAAACAAAGGCACATTTGTAGTTGGTTATACAGTGTTGGGAACATTACGAGGGAACATACGTTTTACCGTCAATGTGTTAGAAAGAGACAAAATACATATAAATTCAGTGTATTATTCTTTTTCGCTAACAGGATATATTAAAGTGGAAAACGTGCAATCAATCTAAACATATGTCTGGTAGGCATTTACTTCCAGTTTTCAATAAACAAGAAATGCATTCAGGCTATTACTAGTCACTTTACCACAGCAAAATGTTGTATAAACAACTCATTATGTTAAAGATCGCAATGAAAGAAGTTAATGTTAGAAATACAGATGTGTAATGTGAACAGTTTAGTTTATTAATTGAGAAATAATAAGATAGCTTAATGCAATGAACAATAAAAAAATCAACATTACTTTTGTTTATCCCTTCATGATTAATTTACAAAGAAATGATTCAGTAGTAATAAACTAATCCACTATATCAGTTCGGGTAGTACACGCTAATATGATTTGAACAATAAATTATAACTTACCTAATAGGTATTTGAAATAAGTACCACTAAAAAATCACTGGAAGATAGCTAAAAGAATTACATTCGTCGATATTGAGGATACAATTAATGAATTTAAGCATAATAATTTTCATTAACATCATAAGCAATAATCTAAGGCAACAATACAGAGTCCAAAAGCGACAATATGTTGTGATAAAACAAGCGTATTCAGTGTATCACCATTTTCTTTAATAGGATATCATAAAATGAGAAATAAGTCGTATGCTAATATTTGTTCCACTGCTTCTGGTTTTAAAAATATCTCAATGTAAACCGCCTCTGTTTCCTACGCTCCTGATAAAACGATTTCGCTTACAGCTCTAATTCTTCTACTTTTATCTGTCCCCTCTCTTCATTTTCAATCCACGCGTGCCCTTAAAAAGTTCCTTCTTATTTGTGATAGAAATCAGTCACATTTAATTTCAACGTAAAACGATAACCTCTCACGGCCAAAGGGAACTTATAATAGGCACATGGCGTTACCAGTGTGTTACAGAAGGACAATCATGAGACAGAGAATTAAAAGCCAGCGTAGATTATTATACCAGACGAATACGAATCGCGCGTGTGCCTCTTGAAGATGTTTAAATGTACAATCTGGGTAGCTCAAAACGGAGGTTTATTCGAACATTTGATTTAAGCTCATTGAAGAATTAACCCGCCATTTGTCGCTACCCATATTCAAACGCGGTTTATCGCGCGTGAGCATTTTGCTCACATTCCAAATATTTGGGTATTTAACAAAAAATATTTCAGAAAAGAAGTAATATATTTCAGAACAATAACAGAACATACATTCGCCAAATAACAATAAACTATGGAGTTGTTGAGAGTTCTTTTGCTTGAAGACTCTGTAGACATCTTTGACACATGACTGGAATGTTCATTGCATAAATAAATAGAGCACTTGCAACATGTTTTTTTGGTTTTCCTATTCTTGCGTCATGGATACAAAGATCACATACCAGTAGTACTAACACTTGGTTCCGGAATTTCCTCTTCAACACATACGAGCTGCTTTACTGAATTCCGCAGTTTTAGAGGCAGATTTGGAATCGATAGTATAATTTGCGCCTGTGGCTTCATTAGTTCCAGAGCTAATTCTCTTAGAAATAAACGGCGGTCTAATTTGTTTTCCGAGGAATAAAATAATGTCAATGGCCATCTGCACGAGTTTCTAGAAACAGTATAGTGGGATATCAGTTCATCTGCAACATCAACGCCACCTTTCGTTGAATTATAAAATGTTACTATCTCTGGTTTACATTTATCAAGAGTGCTTTCATCATCTTGGTCCCCTGAAAGTGAGGTAGAGAAACGTAACACGTTTTTATTTTTTTTTAGCTACATATGATACCAAAACTCCTTTTCTAAGAAATGCAAACATACTATTACATGGCCGACGCTCCTTTGTTTGAACAAAAATTTGAGGAATTTCTTTTCTGTTTTTCCTAATCGTTTCGACTAGAGTTCTTCTTTTTTCTAGCAACTGTAGGGCTAGTGGAATAGATGTGAAACAATTATCAGTGGTTCAAAATGTGATCGGCTAATCTTTTAACCACGCTGTCTGCTTTATTGTCGAAACTGTAAGGTCCCTCAGGCTGTTTTTCAGAGTAGATTTCTAAATTCGAGACAAAAAACATTTTTGAGTCCCCTAAGGCGTAAACCTTTTGATGGTTTGTTGGATATATACTGACGAAATTCATATAGTCCGCGAAATGGTGGTAGCATTTCGTCAATAGTCATATATTCGCCTACCACATAGTTGTTTAAGCATTTCGTAGTAAATTCGTCAAAAACTTCCGTTATAGGTGCCAGGTCGTCTAGTATCTTCCTTTGATTTCTATCATTCAAGTCAGCAAATCTAAGAGCCTCCAAAAGCGTATAAAATCTTCGAATTGACATCACAGCGCGAAAACATACAGGAGAAGAAGTCACATCATCCTCCCATAATTCATGAATATTGAGATGAGCGGATTTTTTTACACCTGCCTTGTAATGAAGACCTATGAGAGCCGTTATTTCGTGAGGTGTGGTATTGGGGCAATCCCTCTCGCGTGCATAATTTTGACGCATTTTTTAAAGATACATATTAGTACAATTTGTTATATGCAATATCATATCATCAGAGAAATATAATTTCCATGAATCTACAACTGTCTTTGCGTCTCTTGCTATTGTTTTCACGCCTGGAAGTTTGATAACTATATTTTCCTTAGCTTGTCGAATATGAGTACGAGGTGGAAGCTTTGCCAAATTGTAGATTTATCTCTTCCAACATATAAAAGATTCCTCTGCTGTATGTATTCGTATTCGTCTGAGGAATCAACTGGGGATTGTTCAGAATCAGTTAGGTGATTGCTGTGGGCCGAGGGGGCATCTGATTCATATTCATCCAACCGCTGTCTTTGTTAGAATCGTCAAGAGCCATGGGATATTGGTCGCTATTAAGAGAAACATAATAAGCACAAAATTATATTATTAATCAATAACTTACCATTCAATTCTTCTTCTTGGGACTCCAAAGCCATTTGTACAAACGCTCACGGCATTAAAGTTTATTATACGTAGTTTGTCGCTCGATGAGAAAAATGCTCACTTATGGTACGCCGCTTCAAACAACCTGCCTCAAAATGATGTGCGGGCGTACTGCTCGAAACTTCACCATATTTATCGCTTAAGGAGGCACATAAACTCAGCTAGACGAATGGTCAACTTCAATCAAGTCGGCGCTGCCAGGCTGCAGACATTTTACCAATAAAGTTAGCAAAATGCTCATATAGCGACAAATGGCGGGTTAAGAAGTTTTATTTTTTAATTTATTACACATCATAATATTACTTTTATTTAAAAATTCTAGGAACTTTCATTAGAATTCGATTTTATTTTCGTTTTTTTTTAATTTGTACTGTGTGTGTTTACACAGAGATTTCGTTCTCATTTGCATACAAACGATAAAGATACCAAAATTTTTTTTACAAACAAATTCGAAACACAGCAGTTGTTTCGAGACCAATTTCACGTTGCCAAAACTGAAAAAAAGTAAAGGTTTTAAACGCTTGCAAACTGAACACTAGAACAATTTCCAGGATTACAATAAAATATTCAACGAATAGATGGAATTAATTATATCTTGATCTGTTACAACCTCTTGAATTATCATAATTAAAATCTTCTTATAACTTGTTCTCGTGTTAGAACAATGCATTTTACAATTAATATAAGTATACAATGAAAATTGGCAATACTGTTAGAAGCTACAAAGAGTAAGAGGCCGGCGTTGTGGGTTTTCCACGTATGAGATCCTGTTAGCGAAAAATGAGAATTGAGATATTTGGAAACACATATTATTATTAATACAAATTTTATTTCGCATGTTATGTTATTTATTCCAATACTAACCGAACTAATATAGTGAATTAGATTATTACTACTGAATTATTTCTTTGTAAATTAATCATGAAGGGATAAACGAAAGTAATGTTGATTTTTTTTTATTATTCATTGCATTAAGCTATCAGTTTAGTACAATCTTATTATTTCTCAATTAATAAACTAAACTATCCTCATTACACGTCTGTATTTGCACGTCTCTCGAAAGCGGTGCCTACCAGACATACCTTTACACGTGGTGGGAGTATATTTCCACCGTTTTCCACTTTATGATATACTGTTAGCGAAAAAGAATGATGCACTGAATTTATATGTATTTTGTCTCTTTCTAACACATTGACGATAAAACATATGTGCCCTCATAATTTCCCTAACACTGTATAAATCTGCCTATAATTTCGGTAAAATAAATACATCTTTATAATTGCATAACTATTAAATATAACAAAGCACTAACTAAAAATAGGCCTCTGTAATATTAAAAATCCCAATGGCACGAGACCAATTGGATAGGCTTATTTCAAGTAACATTTTTGCATCAAAACCAAAAAACGAAAGGATTTTTTTTGGAAAATTTGCGAATTTTCTTAAATAAAAGTTTTCGTGTACGCTTGTAGTGTTAGGTACAAAACTTGTAGAAAATGTTAGTCTATTAAAAATATCAGAAACTTTTTCGCGTCAGATCAAAAATTAGATACAAAAGTTATAGAATGTTTTGAGATGTATAAAAAACCAGAGTAACATTTTGGCATCATATCAAAAACAAAAAATAAAAAAAAATCTGATAAATTTGTGAAGTTTCTTAAATAAATGATTTAATATACGTTTTAGAGAAAAATGTTAAGTTCAAAAGTTGTAGAACGTGTTGAGGTCTAGGAAAAATCTCAGTAACTTTTTTGTGTCAAATGAAAAACAAAGGAAATACGATTTTTTTCAACTTTGGCAGGCCGCCATTTTATTTATACTGGGCCGATTTGGCTCATTAACGAACTCGTCAAAGATTTTGGCCCAACCGATTTTTGTAGCGAGTTTGGTTTCGATCCGTCAAAAAATATGCCCTCTATCGTAAATATATATTGTGGCAGTTTCATTTAGTTGTATTCAATTTAATAAAGATTAATAGTATTCGTGAAACAAGTCAAATTGATTCTCCCATCTTGTCCTTTATTAGCCATCATTTTAACGAATATTTATAAATTGTACAAAAAAACATGTCTAAATCAATTATAGACGCAGATAGTAAAAACAGTGAACAAAATCCTCACAACAATACTGAAGAAAATCTGACCAAAGATAATGAAACAGACGATATACTCGTTGAACCGTCAGAATCGAAAATACTAAAAAAAAACCGATTCAGATTCAACAGAAATGAACACTAATAATTGAACAGATGATGTAATTTCAAAAGAATTCGTCGGAATTAAAATGAAATTCAAAATAATTTCAAAGAAACAGACATTTGATACATGACAAATTTTTATATAGTTAGCAAATATGTTATTTAATACAAGAGAATTCAGGAATTTTTAATAAATAGTAAATAAGTTATGTTAATATTTATGTGTATAAAAATCCTCATCTATATATATTCTAATTTCTAATACTAAAATGTTATTTTCATGCTTCATATACGTCTTTAAAAATTAATGGTTTATTCTAATATAAACAGCGAATCGACGTCAAAGACGCAATGTTTATACAATTCATAATGTATAGATAAGTTTCCCTAGAATCCCGGAACGATGTTGATTATGGAGGGTGAATGAAAAACGTCAGTGATTTTTAAAACGTCAAACTGGAAGGAATATTATAATTTAACTCGTCAATGAGAAGAATGAAGTAAATGATAGCGTCATTGTTTAATTTAGAAATATGTTAAAAAATTTAAAGAAAAACTCAGTGAAACTAACCTTTTGAAAAGTTTTTAGTAGAAAATAAACGTCAAGTGGTCTCCGTAAGGGAGTCAATTTCAAAACGTAATTCATCAAGATACAAGCTTCATTTCTGATTCGTGGTACAATTCTATATATGTGGTAGAAAAGATATCGAACATTTAAAAAAAACTAGAAAGGAAAAGTGAAAGTTTTCTTGGAACTGTAGTTGTAAATAAAAAGTGTAGCTGAAGTTATCGAATGAGAAGAATACGATTTATATTTTAATTCTGGAGGTAATAATTAATTTTTAAAAGTATATTTACCTAAACCTTCGTTAAAAGTAGTACCTACAATAGTACATCCTTGGATAATGAGCGATGGTGATATTACTTCAGCTCCAGGTTTGCTTATTTGGACAGTACAACAGCAAAGAAATTGAGAGTGAAGATTAGTTTAAAGTGAATACAAACTTAGTAAATAAAAGGTACCGTTTTAAAGTATTATATTAGAGATCTCTAAATTAGAATAGGCCTTTATTTAAAAAAAAAAGAGGAATGCATTCATGATTAGTAATCAATCTAACATTTTTATTGTTTTAAAGTAATTGTAGTTTGTTTTTCCGTAGTATATGTATACACATTTTCTGTTTATAAACTTCTATGTTTAAAAAAAATTCCTGAAATCATAAGTTTGTTCATTTTAATTTCACAATCCAATAATTAGAGTAAATTTGAATGGCGCAATTGAACCCTACCCATTGATATAGTTGTTATACATGCTTAACGATTATTCAGTTTCAAATAATAAATAATCAGACCAATACAATATATATATATATATATATATATATATCGCGATAGCGGTTGAAGTGGCATCCGTATAGATTTGTAGCGCTGTGACATCCGCCGATATACACAATATGTATATAGAACAGCCCGAATGCATCGAGATCACGCACATAGTGGCTTCCAATTATTTGGCAACACTGGGACCTCGATAGATTATTAGTAGGTAGATTTGAATTTGTATAAGAATTGGTGCGTCCTGTATATTGTGTATAGATCGCGTACGAAGTGACTTCCAGTAATTTTAAATATGAATTTGTTTTTCTTTTCAGAGAGGAGTATGAAACATATATTCTAGTAATTGGGATGTTGACGATTGTTACAAATTCATGTGAACCTATATTTTACACATTAAAGACTGTATTTAGAAACTTAAAATAACATTTTTAAAACCTTATTACTCGTCTTAAATTAAATAAAATTAATTTTATTGCGTTATTTATAACCCATTATCACGTGATTACGAACATCAATAAGAGCGCGATGACGTCACTGCACGAACAAGTGGACTTATTTCTGATAACGCAGTTATAAGTATGAACTATTTTTCTTGATAATTTGTTAGAACTACGATAAAATTTTACGATTTTTATCACAATGGAGACTGGATCCATCAAAAGAAATAGTTTTAACTTACCGAAGATTGATTCTATAATGGTGCGAGCTTCTTTGCTAGAAACATAGTTCTTGTGCAGTGGAGAAGAACGTGAAAATGTCTTTGTAAGTACTTATAATTGTTCATTGACATACTTTATTAGAAATGAGAGAAACACCTTACTCATTTTATATACTCTTATCAAATTTAGAGCTTACCATAAATATCAACAAAATAAAACTTGAAATCAGCCCTGTAAACAAACAAACTACTAATGAACTGATGAATAATTAACTATTTATTTTTACCACAACCAAAAATATCTAACATGATTTTCAATTTATATTTGTAGTTTATCAGAGATTATAACTTATATTAAAGTTAATGAAAAAGACTATCCATTTCAAATGTATTATGTAGTCAAATAGCAGTGAGTAAAACGCCAACTCCGTACTACCGCATATATTATTCCAAGATGAAGGGGCAACTAGCTTCGGCACACTGAGCTATCATCAGGCCTTGAATGTATATATAATTCATACGAAAAGTATTATGAAAGGAAAGCTGTTACATGCTCCTGGCAACCAGCAGAACCCAAGATGTGTCAGTAGGTAATATGGGAAATATACTGTAGGCAAATTTTATTAAAAATAGTTAGGATAATTTACATAATCATGCAAACGTCAAACAAAATTAAAATTGGAAAACATTAAGAGAAGTCATTAAGTCATGTACAATTAAAAGAAAAAGAAAGAAAATATGGACTTCATCATAGGACAGAATCCGTCTGAAGCAAGAAGTCCAGTATTTGATTAGTCGTAATAGGAAAAAGGGCAATGGAGAAGACCGAATAAAATTGACTAACGAAAAACAACTTTTGCTTTCTGTTAGTCCGCATGATAATAATGATATACTCAGAATTAATATTTTAACACTCATAATTCACACAACTTGTATATTCATGGTCGTAGGAAAAATAGAGTACATAACTTGTTAGAAATTGTATTTCCTGAACTCGTACGGAATATGTCACTTTCCACACTTCTTATACAATACTATTGAAATACGAGTCTATGCATTGGAATCATGGTAACGAGAGATATAGGGATGGTTAAATGGGGGCAAAGTTGTGTATTTCAGAGGTCATTTATTTGATTCAAGACAATCTAGCGTCTTTAGTTCTGGAGTTACACCGGAAAAATTGGAAATTTTGAAATTCTTCTTTTGCCTACATCTTTTAATTTACGAGGATTTTCCAAAACTTTGCCATAGCAACTTTTTGTAGACTATCCAAAAATGCGAATAAAAATTATAAAGAAAGTATGGTACACATTGGGCCACCCTCAACATTTTATTTTCAAATACGAACCTGTATTTTTCATTGCAATTTTTTGAATGCCAATAGGTATGTTTCATATTGATGTAGTATTTTCATGTGAACTACAGAATGTTTTGAAAATATTGAACTATTACCAGAACATTTTTAACCTCTTTTTAATATTCCATAACAGCTGTAATTGAGAATTATCAGTGAGTAAAAAGTGAATCAATGCAAAGTTGATCTTACAACAAGAACATTAATTATTGAAGATTTGAAATTTTACTGGTATAGATCAATATTTCCAAAACACTCTGTAGTTCAGATGTAAATACTACTCCGATATGAAACATGACTCTTGGCATTAGAAACAGTGCAATTAAAGATATAGATACGTATTTGAAAATGAAAACTTGAGGGTGGCCCTATTTTAACGATACTTTGTATACAATTTTTTTTCACACAGAGCATGCCGCAAAAATGTTTAGTTCGAATACACAAGCTTTTCAATCTGTAACCTACAGAATAATCCACGTTATACACCCAAAGAAATTATTTTTTACATTCTAGCGCATTTGAATAAAAGTTAGTATTTGAAAAGTTTTTTTATATTTTGATTTTATTCGTCAAAGATAAGCCAAGGATATGATAAATGTTTAACATTGTTTTTCTTAGAATTCAAATTTAAAAAGAAAACATTTATGTAGTTTCTTTTAACGACGAAGTTCGTTAAGTTTCCGATTGACCCGGAAATTACAATACTCGTATGTTTAAATACCTGAAATGTTCATTCCATGTACATATACAAATCGCCCAAATTTCAAATCGTCCGCTAATTTAATAACAAAATAGCGGGCTGACTAGTAATTTCGTTGGCAAACTATACAGGGTGTTTCCTAAGTAATCTAAAATATTCTAGTGGACGCTTCGTCACACCATTTTAAGACGAAACGTTCATATAAACATGTGTGATAAGTCTTTGTTTTAATGAGATACAGGGTGCTGAATTGTATTATTTCAACTTTGATGTTTTATAACTCAGTCTGTAATGCCTATGGAAAAGTGCCGTATTTTTATCATTGTACTCACTCCCCTCTTTCGATTTTACTACTTCCGTTGTTTTCAATTTGTAAACGTAGCCGCTACGAATTTTTTTAAGGTGACTAAATATTTTTATTAAAAATCACACTAAAGAACACGTAGCGGCTACGTTAATGGATTGGAAAGTATTGAATTAGTAAAAATCGAAAGAGGGAGGTAAGTACAATCATAAAAAAAATACGGCATTTTTCCACAGGCATTACAAACCCAGTTATAACACATCAAAGTATCTCATTAACGACAAGACTTATCACACATGTTTATAATAACTTTTCGTCTTAAAATGGAGTGACGAAGCGCCCACTACAATATTTTAGGTTACTTAGGAAACACCCGTATATAAAGGATGGAATATGTTCTGTTTATTTTTTGTATGAACATTTGTATAAGTTTCATTAAATATCTTTTTATGTCTATTCTATCTAAAACGCACAATAGGGAGTAGCTTCAATGATCTGAAAACTTGTACAGAGTCATGATGGATTCCTCACTACTTCATTATCTCTTTAGATTTCTTATTCTTTTGATATGATCTTCATTAGCGTTACACCTAAGTCTAGCAATTCAAGTGAGTTCAAGACTTTGTTCAAAATTTCGTGTTCACACTTTTCTTTTTGAAATCCTGTTTCAAAGTTTTACTTCAAAATTCAGAGCGGGTTTCGAATTATTCAAGAGTATGAAAAAAACCTTCATCAAACTCACATGGCTCAATGGAACATATAAGAAAGTTGATTTCAATCGCCCTATTTTAAGCTCTATTTCACTCTGTAGGATTAATTGCATGTTGGTCTGGGACACCCTGTATACAGACATCACACCAGTAGAACCGTTAGCACATGTTTAAGTTTTGCAATTATCAGACTCCCTGCATATTGGAACATAGCTTTCATTTTTGCTCTACACTGTTTGGAACCGGTGGTGTAGCAATGAACAGACTAGAGTTTTTTCCCAACACCAAACCGCTATGGTGTTAGGAAAAAACTCTAGTGTATACATAGCTTTTATTGCTCTCTACTTTATTTATGACACTTTTTCCTTAGATCAAATAAGGATGCAGTTATCGTCCATTCAGTTATCATTGATACACACTGTATATGCCAGATTAGAGTTTCACCGTCTCCGAAATTTTTGTTAAATTCAATATTCTAGGTCAACTACGAACAATCCACCTAGTAATCTGATTGCATTTAGGTTTTCGGAATTTTCACAAAAAAAACTTGACTTCTGCTATAGTGAAGTAGAAAAATATACCCATTCGAATATATATATATATATATATATATATATATATATATATATATATATTATTTTATATTCGTAGTGGTTGTTAATATATTTATATTGATTTTTAAAATTATGAATTATAAAATTGTATACTATTATTATAATTTATCAATTTTAAATAACGCCTAACGTTGGTTGCGTCAATATTGTACACACGGCTTAAAGGGACATATGTTATCTATTTCAAAAATTCCCGGCTATAAAATTTTTATTTTATTGAAAGATAAATTTAATGTACAATTTCTAATTACTCTTATCTGAGGGTTGGGTTCAATGCGCTATCAAAAAAATAAATTCTTTACGATTTCCAAGTTTTGTCCAAATTAAATGTTTATTATAATATTTGTTCCTGATTTCTAACCAGTAATATAATGTAACTGTTGATTCTAAATTGTAAAAGGCTATTTAATTTCTTTCTGACGTCCACTAAATTTCAATGAAATTATCTGTCGCTAAAATTCAACCAAATGTCACCTTCAAAAATAAATCAAAAATTTTTATTGCGTGAAATAAATTTAATTTTAATCAAACTTCTTCAAATAATTATAAATGAACTCGCAGTAAGTTAAAATAAAAATACTAATTACCAAATCGTAAAAACAAATCTTACTTTTCCTTTTTTTTAACAACTAACTAAAAACCTTATCTACTAAATACAAATTAAGATTAAATGAATTATAAACTAGAATATCTAATATCTATTTACCGAATTGTTCAAATTATTTTTTAATTGTCACCTGAATGGACAAGTGTCAAATGCTAGTTCACAATACTTTTATATTTTCATCTAAATTGTTTGTTTCATATGTATACTTATGTTTCTTTTTATTATTTTGAAATCAAATTATGAATTTCTGTTGAGATTCATATATTATTTAATTTTGTTTAAAGGCCTGACGTTTTCGATGAAATAATGCATTATTGTAAATTTTGACTGGACTCACCAAAGAATTTGGAATTTGGACCAGAACACAGCTTGTATAACTCGTACTTATTCTAAATATAATTTAGAATTCAGGAACTTCCACTGGATTTTAATGAAACACACGCACTGAATTTAGAATTAGTTGCCGAATACAAATTTCTACTATTATTCACAATATTCAAATTTTAATTAATTTATAATCTTTGGAGACTTCTTGACAGATATGTTCTCCGTTCGAATATACAAATTCAACTAATTATATTTTTTATAAATAAAATAACCACATTACACTGTGGTTACAAACATTCTATTTTGTTTTAAAAAAAAACTTGTTATTACCCTGCTAAAGGTAGATTTGAATTCTTTTATTCAACAGTAAAATGTCTACAGTGACATCTGTTTTTAATTTTAAATATACTTTTCAACTGTGACATGTAAATGTCATCAGAAACTAAATAGTGTCAAATCTTATATACTGGGTTTTTAAACTATATTGAGTACATAGATAATACTGGGTTGTTCAAAAGTATTGTATATGAAAATATAAAAATGAAATTCTTTAAAATTTGAAATAGAGGAACTGTATTAATATATGTATATATATATATATATATATATATATATATATATATATATATATATATATATATATATAAATTTTATTATATGAATTATTCTGATGTAAAGGTTTTAACAATGGAAAATAATTATCATAAGAGGCTCTTTTTGGAAATGACTTTTATCGCACAGGAGCCAAATTCTATCAATAAAAAATCAGATATAAAAAATCTTAGTGAAATTTACTCTTTTTTACTGTCTGTTGACACACAACAAAATTTCAATATGATTCGGGATTTACATAATTCTTCAATTTTATCATAAAAATATCTTTTTAATAATAACATTCAATTTTATTCCCCCACCTGTTGTGGTTTTTTGTCGCTTTGGAATGTGCACCTACCATTAACAGGAAAAAAAATTATAACTAGTTTCGTATAATAACGTGATAGATGGATTTGCCGTTTGTGTATGAAATGTTTCAGTTTGCGGAAAGAATATTTTAAAATGTAATATAAATTTTATTAAGCTTTTTAGTAATTTCGACTTTGTCATGTTTCTTGTGTCACAGCGTTATAACTATTTTTATTAATCTCAACATAATGTAAGTATGAAGGAATTTTTTGATAATAGACGTAATTTGCTTTGAAACGGTTGGAATTGTACCATAATACCCAATAAATGTTTTTTGTTTACTTTGATAAATTCAAAAATGAAATAATTCTATCACATACATATTTTAAATAGAATATATTTTTTAAGCTGGTTGATTCCTGCAACATACACTCTCTTATGTGAGAGATGAGAGTTTGTGGTGCTTGAATAGCTAGTTGTTTTTACATAATTGATAATATTTTTCAAAATTTTTTGACTACAAAAGAATTTCAATGTAATGTATTGGCTTTGTTATTAAATATAATTATTTCAGTATTATAGTCGGGTAAAATTTTGTCACAGTTTGACCTTTTCTGACAGTTCATGTTTGTGTCGCCATCAGTGCTTTTTGTTGAGTTGAAACATGCTTGACTACTTCGCTGCTTTTTGTGAGAGAGAAAGATTTTGCAATTGGTCGGGGTTGTTTTGGCTTGGCGGATTGTGGTGTTGGTCGCATTTAGTTGTTGTAACGTTTTTGTGATTTTTTGTAGTGCTCCCCGATGATGGAAATAAACGTTTCCGAAAGCTTGGAAATATTATAAAGAGTGTACTTTTATTTGCTGCTACCTCAATATTTTTGCCAATTTTTCCTAACTGGTCAGCAAAGACTTCCAATCTTTTTATATATATATATATATATATATATATATATATATATATATATATATATATATATATATGATGATGAGTGAGTTTTAGGCATAAGTCTCATAAAAACCGATAGACAGTATTTTATGTCCTTTTGTGAATGAAACTTGAAAACCCAGTTTTTTGAGGTTCGCCCCTTTATTGCTAAGAGGGCGTTAAAGGCTTTCGATAGCCCAGGAAAACTTTTTTATAATTCGACAATTTGCATTTTTGAAGCCGGGAATATGTTAAGTTTTTATATATACAAAATAGAAAAAACCGAAAGTCTAAAGCGCAGTTGGTCTGCGTATTAAACAAATGTAAAGGAATGCTATATATTTTATTTTTGATTATCATTTTCTTGTATAAATTAATCTCTAGATTCTACTATAACTGTTTTATTTCTTTTAGCATGAATTCTTGACAAGAAAAATTTAATAATACATTGTCGATATGTCAAAAGAAGTTTTATATTCACATAATTATTAATTAGCATGGTTTTCCCTGTATCGGTAACTTATTCATTTAACATTATTGACACTTTCAATACATGTTAAATATGAGGTTTATCTTATAATTGTTCCTAAAATTATTATTTATTACTTTTATTACTCATTTGAAATCCTATCTTTCAACAATCACTACTATATAAAGAATTTTAACAATATTCTACCGTAATTCTATTTATCTAAATATGCTGGCAAGAAAATTCTCTTAACTCAGGATGAGTTCAGTTAATTATGAAATATTTCAATAAATTTTACGTATTATATAAAAAAAATTTTGATTATTATTATTATTCCGTACCATTTACCCCGTTTCCAGCTGTGATTGTCCACGTTCAATTATAAAGGCTATCTAATGAAATACTAACGTTTCCAATATACTTCAATTAAATATCTGTCACCAGAAATCAAGACATGTCACTGTCACAAATTAAAATTCTCAGATTTAAATAAACAAATTTATTTTAATATAAAAACATTCAAAATCCTAACAAATAACATATGCAATATGTTTAATTCAAATCTGTTTTGTGTCAAACCTACAAGTCATCAAACAAACCTTAGTTTTTCACAAAAATACAATACATTATCTATAAAAATATGATTTAAAATCATATACAATAATCAAATTGAATCCCCAAGTACAGTCTTCCAAAACGTAGAAAGTTTATTGTGATTACTAAATGTTCCGATAAGTGTCAATGACTTTCCCGAAATGTCAAAAGTTAATTACGATCTCAACGAACACCTATATAGTTCTTCAAATTGTTCAATTCTTGCATAAGTATAAGATTTTCTTTTTTTATTCTATTCAATATTCATAGATAATCATCTCTTTGATTCATTTATCATTTATATTATAAAGGCCTGTTATCTTTGATAAAATAATTCATTATCTATCATAATTAAAATTCAGAAAAATATCACCTATGATCTGCATTCGGGACTGGAATCTGGATCCAGCTCTAAGTCTAACTTAGAATTTCAGGATGATTACACTTCGCATATTACGAATAGTTTTGTTCATTCACGAAGCACGCACAGAATTTAAATTGTTTGGGACCCAGTAAAAATGTATAACTTGCCCTATATAATAAGAGATCTTTAAAATTAGATCCTCTCCGTTCAAGATATCAAATTAGACTGAATTCTTCTCTCAAATCAACAACCTACTATGGCTTAGTTACAAAATTCTTTTCTTTTATAAAAAAACCAAACTTGTTTGTTGACCTGACTGATCACATTCCAAAATTCTATTAAAAAATGAGATTTGTTCTAATTTTTTTATCCATATACGGACGACCTAACGCATCTAATGTAAAACAATCCAAATTTTGAGACGGACGACTTATTACCGTTTTTCTTATATTTTGTATAATTTAGTTCAGCATTTCTGTGATATTCCTATTGGAGCTACTGTCGCTCGTATATCGTTTGCGTATATTTAATTTCAATTCAACAGTGGACAGGTCAACATGCTTTTATGTGAAATATTGACAACACTGCACCTTCTGTTTCGTAAAATATTATTGTGAGCTACATAGAGATACCAAACAAAATTCAAAAGTAGACGAGTCGCTGGCAGCGTTTTGAATATTTAGTTTAAAGATGTTAAAAAACTAGGCAATATTAAGTATCAAGTACGTGTGAATGGCTGTGGCATTGGTTCATTATTTTAAGTGTAAAAATAAACTCGAAAGATGAAAATAGAAAAATTTAGATGCAAAAAAGATTAACATGTTACCTTACTTTGGCATCTGAGAGTCCAAAAATTAAATTGTTATCTTTGTCATTGTTTTGGTATATACACTGTTATTTATAAAATGCGACATACGGATTCCTGTTCAAAACTGTCAAAAGCGAGCTAACTTTTTTACCAAATATCGTCTGGTTTGATGAAAAAGTGCATAATTATGTTTAAAAAAGCCGTACGTCATTCAGAGGTTAAATATCTAGGGATAACCCTAGACAGTAGGCTTCTGAGGAATAAACATGTTGAAATAACTGCTAGTAAAGCAATAAGAGCTTTGATGGTGTGCAGAAATCTAGCTGGTAAGAGGTGGGGATGTAACCCAAAAATACTGCGATGGATATACGCCATGATTGTGAGACCAGCAATTACATATGGGGCAATAGTTTGGCACACAAAAGCAAGTCAGTACAGCACGAGGAACACCCTCGACAAAGTTCAAAGGCTTGCCTGTGTGTGCATCACTGGAGCTATGAGAACGTGTCCAACTAGGGCACTTGACATCATTACAGATCTCACACCTCTACATCTGGTGATAGAAAGATCTGCCGAAGAGGCAATTTTTAGAATATCTAAGGAAGGTTCAGGCAATGAGAATATTAAAAATCAGGGAGCTTGGTCCTCTCTGACAAGATACATCTCATCAGCTAATCTTCCCAGTGACGAAATGATCAGAAAAGTAAGCATCGAAAAGAATTTCACCACGATGCTAAGTACGAGGAGAGACTGGGAAAGGGAATACACCACCCAAACTCTCAAAGAAAACACCATTAGATGGTATACGGATGGTTCAAAAACCACCATTGGAGCAGGCGCTGGAGTATTTGGGCCTGGCGCCAGATACACATTATCTTTAGGCTCCTTCCTGAGCGTCTTTCAGGCAGAAATACTTGCGATCAAAAGATGCATGGAAATGAACCTAGAAAGAAACTACCAGAAATGTGACATATCGATACATTCTGATAGTCAAGCAGCTATCAAACAAAGCATTGAGCTCCCATGTCATTGACTCAAAGTTGGCATGGGAGTGCTGAAGAAAACTTGATGAATTAGGCAAGAATAACAGGGTCTCTTTAGTCTGGGTTCCTGGCCACTCGGGTATCACGGGAAATGAAGAGGCCAATGCACCTAATGAGAATAGGTCAAGCAGAAATTGACGAGTGTAGATTCTGTGGGGAGGAGGGTGAAACTCCGGTTCACCTAGTTCTATAATGCCTAGCCATTGCAAGCCAACGCAAGAAGTTCTTCGGACAAGAAACTTCTAAGAGTGAGGATCTAACCTCGTTGAAGCCATCCCAAATACTAGAGTTCATTGGAACCCTGGAACTGGAAGGAGAGCTGTAGTAGTAGCGAGAACAGCTCTGATAGGGAGGGGGGGCACAATAAACCTTTTTTCAGTGCACTGTAACCCCGTTAAAATCTAATCTATGGACTGCTTGACAGAGGCACCAACTAATTGTGATGCTGTGTTAACAGATACAACCCGAAGAGGGGTGCAACTGCCCTCTTATTTAAAAGATGATGTTAGATTTTAACATCATGTTATTTTTAATTTTGTATGTAACTTCAGTTATTGAAGAAAGCAGATGTTATATGTGTTATATACACGTTAAAGTACTTACAGACATAACTGACTAATGTCAGCTGTCATTACCTGCTTTAATAGACAGATAACCGAGACGTAGAAGATTTGTACCTTCCACCATGTTTTGATGTACTCTTGAATGTATAGTTTATTTCTTTATTAATAAAATGTTAAATATATATTAAAGTATTTAATATCAATGTTACAAAGGTCTAATTTTGTCATATAAATAAAGTTTTCATATGCATAAACGTGACCAGTTTACAATACTGCTAAGACATAATTTGAATTTTATATTCCAGTATCATATGATACATCCAAATTGTTTTTACTGGAATATATAGCATAATAATAGTCATAAGTACTAAACAAATACTTATAACTTTGTAATATAATAAACAACAATTTGTGCAACAGATAATTTAATAAAAATATGGGAATATTTTTTTTCAGAAAATCAGATCAAATTGTTTGATATCAAGTCCCAAGGGATTTAGTACTTTTGATTAGATTACTTACATTTTGGCTGCTTCTTTAACGAGTTCCTTGCAAGTAAGTTGGCCTAATTTTAATTTCTCGATTTCTGTTTTTGCAGATTGTTTAGCCTTTCCAGTAGCACATCCAAAATAACCCTAAATAATGAAACTGGTTAAAAATGTATTTTATAAAATAGTCAATATACTTACATAGCTCACCCCTGATGGATCAATTAAATACATGTATGGTTCATTATCTTCATAGCTTGCTAATATTACACTACATCCAAATGGCCTTACTGCACTGTATAGTGTATATGCATGCATGTACATACTGACTCTATCATTTAAATACTTAAGAGGAATATTAGTTCCATATTGAAGCCTATAATTAGCTGCTTCCTTTCTTGCAATTTCAACAATTTGTCTGGCATCTGCTATTAAGCCAGAAAATGCCTAAAATGAATAATTTTTTAACATACTGGTGGGTATCTATCTATACAATAAAAATGCAGAATCTACTCTAATACATAATTTAAATTTGAATGCATAGGAAATATTTTATAATGGAAACTTACCATTCCTATGTGTTTATCAATGTTAAAGACTCTTCTGTTAGTTGATGGTTCATGTAATTTGGACATAATAAGTTTTTCTGCTGCTAGTATTATTCCATCTTTAGCTCGTAGCCCTATAACCGTTCCGCTATTTTCTACTGCTTTCATTGCATACTCCACTTGGAAAACTCTGCCATCGGGAGAAAATTGAGAAGCAGATAAATCATACTGCAAATAAAAATAATTTCAATTAGTTATGTACTCAAAATTGAATATTTATATATATATATATATACAGACCCCAGTACCAATTGAACTCATTTTATTCCTTTAAATGAAAAATCTTGCAAGTCGTAGTGATATTGCTTTTTCTAGGATCTGAATTTTGACAGCGTCAAAAGTCAAAACTGAGAAGCCGCTGTCCATAGACAAATAATAATATAAATTGTTTATTTCTCTAGTAGCGTTCGGTATTTTAATCGCAGACGCGACGGATTTTTGGTCACGTGATCATAGATTAATCTGAGCAAATTTCATTAACGAACGGCCCGAGCAAATAAACGTCAGTGTAAAGCTTACAGAAGCCATAGATATATACCTTAGACTATGAAACCACCTCTTGCACCAAACCATGGAACAGGAAAACAATTGTTTTTTATTCTGTGCTCAAACCGAGTAGCGCGCAGTGGCATATCAATTAGGAATGAAAATATTACAAGTTAATTATGTTTTTAGTGTGAAACATTACTATTTTTTACAAAAATTTTCATTAACTGTTTTTACATATTATATGCAACTAAAAGGCCATTATAGTTATGAAAAAGTTTTACATTGCTTGAGAAGTACTAAATTCAAATAAAGTTGGTCAATTTATTAGGACTACTAGGTGTAAGAAATATGAATGCATTAGATAGGACTTTTATTTAATTTCAAATCTGTAGAAATATGAAGGGTAAAATATTATTACACGGGTGTTGAAATAATTACAATATTCTTCAAAAACTACTATTTAATAATTTTACAATTGTTGCTCTCGCTGTAACTCAATAGAATGCCTGCTTAAAAATATCCCATACCTTATTTCTTTCAGTTATCGAATTGATACTTGTTTTTATAAAAATACAACACATCTTCTACATTCTAAATATTTTCCACTAACTTATTTACTTAAGAAAATATAATATGGATTCATATTATTTGATACTAATTAACTAAAGGGGATTATTAATAATTCACCTTATGGATTATGTGAATGAATATAAGTAATGTCTTATATACAGTGTCTAACAATAATATGGTTTGGTATATCTAATCTACTTAAAGAGTAACAAATACATGACAATATACAAAAATAAAACGATATATTAATGGAAAAAATATATTGAAATCAATACAATTTTACTGTGATGTCAGTGTAAATACAATATTTGTTATTTCTTATCAACCGTTATTTGATAGTATGCTGAAAATTAACCTATACATATTAACTTATACTATAACTATAAAATAATACAAAATAAACACTCCAAACCTATTGTATTTAATTAACCAAATTCATTTATTTCAAGAGCAGTATGTTTCCACTGTCCTCGAAATAATTTCGTTAGTTGGCTTCGAACCCCATCTTCTTGTTGGGATTCAATTTGGAAAAAATATATTGAAATCAATACAATTTTACTGTGATGCCAGTATAAATACAACAGTTGTTATTTCTTATCAAATGTTATTTGATTGTATGCTGAAAATTAACCTATACATATTAACTTATACTATAACTATAAAATAATAGAAAAAAACACTCCAAACCTATTTTATTTAATTAACCAAATACATTTTTTTCGAGAGCAGTATGTTTTCACTGTCCTCGAAATAATTTCGTTAGTTGGCTTCGAACCCCATCTTCTTGTTGGGATTCCATTTTATTTACCTATAAAATATATTCTGACATTTAAAAACTTTTCACATATTGTTTTCATCAAATAATATTTATGATTGATTGGGTATTTTTATTCAAAATATATCATATTCCACAGGTAGTGTGGGTCACTTCTTCCAATTAAATTGTGATATATAATTTCATCTGGTTTTTGTTTAATTCTACTGGAAGCAAATAACACTGGAACCTGTTCCTAAGGAATGCAGTTTCCTACACCGCCGGCTATAACTTCACCCCCTGCGAGGAGTCTTTTATATGCCCCTATGAATTGGCGACTAGTGGAGTTATTATAAAAATTATATTATATAAATTTAATGATGATGTCTTTCTAACTTCTTAATTTACATTTTCTCTAAAGTTTCTTAATGGACATTGGCCCTTTTTCTACCAAGCTCCAGATATGTCGTTATATGTGTCATACATTTTGCAGAGATGGGCTTTCTCAGGCAAATTCTAAGTAAATTGGATACACCTACATGATAAACATTAGCATAAACCCAAATAATGTACCTCCAGCAATAATGTTATTATAATTTTCTTGTGATACAGGAAATTTATATACTTTGTCTTCCTCAATTTCGGTCTCTTTTGCCAAACACATGGAGAATGGACAAATAAAATCTAAAAATTAAATGTTTGTACACAAAACATTATCTAAGAGACACAACATAACCTCACAACATGACAGGTAAACAAATTAATTTTTCTCGTCGGTTAAAATATTCCGAGTCAACAGATTTAAATCGGACTGATCCGAGCGGAATTACCGAACGGTTCAGATTTATCTCCTTACCTCTAGATGTAATAAACGAACGATTCAGACAAAAAAGATTGATCAGATGCAAATAACGAACGCAGCTTCTATAACGCTGTCTGCAAACGATCCGATGTTGCCATTTTGAAAATATGGAGTATGACAAGATGTAACCACTGAATTAAAATAGATTACATCATATATAATTTTATTTAGATCGTTTTGGCTTAGAATGTGATATTGATAATAGTTAAATTAATAAATACATACATACCAATGAGAAAAATGCCAATTATATTATGTAGAAATTATAGTTTTTTATTGAACTGCTTAGAATGAACTATTTACTTTAATTTAGTAATTTTCATAAAAACTGAGTGGAACATGTCTTACAATAAGAAAACATTTTGAAATATAGGAATATAAAATTCTTCGTGATTCACGTAAATAATGTATGTATATGAAAATAATATTTAAAACAATGTATGATGAATTAGGTGCGTTCTTTTTGACTGAGATCTCAGATCACTTCAGTTAAGGTGATCTGAGATAAAGTGATGTGAGTAAGCACTAAAAAGAACGACATCTCAATTGAAGCTCACGATCTGTCGACGCATGCGTGAATAAGAAACAAAACATATAATAATAATAATAATGTTATTGTATCCATAATTATTTGTAACAAAAGAAAAATAGATTATGTGTGTTTATATGTCAATGGTTAAAACTATAGATAACCTTGGTTAAAACTACAAATAACCCAAGCAAATCAAATAATTGTTCATCCCCTCCACATTCAGTATCGGTGAAGGGGTAGGATAAATCTCAGCTCACTTAAAGTGAGTAAAACAAAAAGAACGCTCACATTACTGATGTGAGCTGAGATTAACTGAGATCTCACTCAGTCAAAAAGAACGCACCTATTGTATACAGTTTCACTATTTATAGTACTGTTACGAAACAGCACACTGGTATAGTCCCTAAAACCGACTCTGTCTAAGCCAGGTATAAAAGTTAAAACTATGGCGGATACGCAGTTATAAAAAACTGTTTACGAGTTCACGACTATCTAACGAAAACATTGTTTTTGTGACCAGAGTTATCTAGAAAACACCAGAAAAATTATTCGTGACTGTGTAAGCCGCAGCCCAGAATTTACTAGTAAAAACGGCTTTAATATATAAGGGACTGATCAGGAAGAGTGAGTTTAGTTTATAATTTGACATCATGAGTAGAACAGTAAATAAGTGCATATAAATTAAGTGATTATATAAATTAGTTTAAGTGAATGTACTGAGTATATATAAATTAAGTGTTAGTGATTAGTTTAGTGTTTAAATAAATTAAGTAAGTGAACCTACCGTG
Organism: Galeruca laticollis; assembly: GCA_963921935.1. NCBI lineage: Eukaryota > Metazoa > Arthropoda > Insecta > Coleoptera > Chrysomelidae > Galeruca > Galeruca laticollis. The sequence goes on from OY998181.1 coordinate 125,950,380, forward strand.
TGTTTAAAATTTATCCCACCCGTTTATTGTTTAAATAAATAACAAAAACATTACATTGGTGTCAGGTGTGGGATAATATAAATAAATTGCTACGTAAAAATGGCCAAGAGATTAAGGGATCTGAAGGTGGCGGAATTAAGAGCTGAATTGGAAGATCGTGAGTTGGAAACCTCCGGTAAGAAAAGTGAATTAGTAGAAAGACTTAAAGTGGCACTGGAAAATGACGGCTTTGATCCAGAAACAGTTTTATTTAATGACGAGGCTTCCACCTTAATCTCGTCCATTTCTGCTAACATGGACGAGAAGATTTCTGTCATGGAAGAGAACATTTCTGCTAACATGGACGACAAGATTTCTGCCATGGAAGAGAACATGGACGAGAAGATTTCTACTATGAAGAATGATATTTCGGCTAACATGGACGAGAAGATTTCTGCCATCGAAGAGAACATGGACGAGAAGATTTCTACTTTAAAGAACGATATATCTGCCGATATCTTATTGATGAAAAACGACATTGCCGCTGATATTGAAAATGAAATTTCGTCACTAAAATCTGAAATCGAGGATAATATGTCAACAATGGACGAGAAAATCGAGATTAAAATGTTATCGATGGACGAGAAAATCGAGAATAAAATGTCAACGATGGACGAGAAAATCGAGAATAAGATTACAACGATAGACGAGAAAATCAAGGAATTAGAGGAAAAGATTGCCGATTCAAGAACGCGAGGCACGCCAGAGGAATAAAAGAAGACCGAGCAAACGAAACTTTGCAAGCCAGAAACACTACCTAAGTTTGAAGACATTGGCAGTTTTAACCGAGTCAAGGCCCCAACGTTCGATGGAAAAATGTCGTGGACCAATTATGTGAAACAATTTGAAGCAGCCGCTAGAGTGAATAATTGGTCCGATAGAGAGAAGGCAGTGAACTTAACCATCGCGCTTTGCGGAGATGCCTTAGATGTACTCTAGACGATACCTTTGGAAGAAACGGATGACTTCGAGCAGCTGAAGAAGAGGTTGGACATGCGACATGGTCATGAACATCTAGAACATTTGTACCAATCTCAACTGAAGAACCGAAGGCAGAAACGGGATGAATCCCTTCAAGAATATGAAGTGGACATTGCTCGACTAGTTCGATTTGCTTATCCGTCAGCACTAGAGAGCATGATGGAATGTCTGGGCATCCAGGCCTTTATTGATGGCTTACGTGACCCCGATATGCAGAGGACGCTTCGTTTAGCCCATCCGAAAACATTAGTCGACGCATTGACAGCTTCCCTTGAATATGAAGCAGCAAAACGAAGGCTTCAGGATATAACAAAATCAGGACCATCCAAGAAGAAGGTGACGAAGACATATTTGACCAGTTCGTCAGTTTAATGAAAAATATGATGGACAAGAAGCCGAGAAAGATCAGATGCTGGAATTGTGGCGAGCTAGGGCATGTACGTAGTTCATGTAAGCGCCCCAAGACTCCTGCAAACCAAGAACCCCAGTCACAGGAAAACTAGAACGGGTCGGCTACGAGGGGGCAGCACCGACCCATGATCGTTCCAAAGACCCTCTCATACTGATAGCTTCTCTCAGATGTCGCAACGACAGTGTATATGTGGATGGCGAAGTAAATGGCAAGAAATATGCTCTGCTGGTTGACACTGGAGCAACTAGAACCATTATACGACCAGAGATAATAAACCCCAAGAAGAAGCTCCTACCAACGAGACTGCGACTGCGGACCGCCACAGGTGAGAGTGCCAACGTTTACGGTGAGACACAAATCCAATTGGGAATTGGCGCTAAAAAGTTCACGCATACGGTAATCGTAGCTGACATTGAAGAAGACGTGATTCTGGGAATGGACGTATTGAATGTACATGGTTTCCAATTAGACTTCAGAAACAGAACCATTAAAGTGGGTTCCGAGGAGGTATTCCTGCATCCATATGAAGGCAGCGCGGTGTTGGCAGCTGTACAGGAAGATACCGTTCTACCTGCACGAAGCGAAACCATGATAGTAGCACGGCTACAGGGAATCGTGGAGGAAGGTACACCGGTTATGATGGAGCCAAGGAACCACGACGAAGAAGTTGGCAAAGGAGTACTAATTGGAAAAGGATTGGTTACATCGGCGAAACAGATCCCAGTACGTGTGATAAACGTGAATGATTACCCAATTACCATCAAGAAGGAAACTAAGATTGGATCCTGCGTACCAGTGACGTCTATAGTTCGTCAAACAACGACCACTGACAATTCCAATGCCAGATTCGAACAAATGTTATCAGTAGCTGGTCAATCTTTGAATCGAGCTGAAAAAAAGAGAATGAGAGAATTTATCTTGCAGTACCGAGACTTATTCGTACCAAAAGGAGGAAAGACTGGCAGAACATCAGCCGTCAAACACAAAATCGATACTGGTAATGCTAAGCCAATTAAACAATCAGCTCGAAGACTTCCACAAGCGAAGAGAGAGGAAGCTGAAAGAATAATTCGAGAGATGGCAGAAGAAAAAGTAATAGAACCATCTACTAGTCCATGGGTGTCTCCAGTAGTGCTCGTCAAGAAAAATGATGGAACTACGAGATTCTGCGTGGATTATCGCCAGCTTAACAACGTGACGAAGAAAGACAGCTATCCTCTGCCCCTAATTGACGATACGCTAGACACTTTGGCCGACAGCAAACTGTTTTCCACCTTGGACCTGAAGTCTGGTTATTGGCAAGTGGAAATGGACCCAGAAGACAAAGAGAAGACTGCTTTTACCACCGGATCTGGATTATGGCAATTCAACGTCATGCCATTCGGGCTCTGTAATGCGTCTGCGACATTTGAAAGACTCATGGAAAATGTCTTGAGAGGGTTATCTTGGAAGACATGCCTGGTCTATTTGGACGACATCGTAGTACTGGGGAAGACATTTGACGAACATCTGAAGAATTTGGAAGACGTATTCAAACGACTCCAAGCTGCCCAGCTTATGTTAAACCCGAAGGAGTGGCGGTGGATCCAGAGAAAATTGCTTCCATTCAGCAATGGCCGCAACCAACCGACAAACATCAAATCAGGAGTTTCCATGGACTTTGCACATATTATAGAAGATTTATCAGGAAGTTTGGAGACATTGCTAAGCCTCTAACTCGACTTACAGAAGAAGCAAGAGCTTTCCAATGGGACGAAGATTGTCAAACGGATTTTGATACCTTGAAGAGGCATTTAACCACGGCGCCGATATTAGGATACCCTTTACCGGAGGAAGACTTTATTCTGGACACTGACGCAAGTAACGTAAGAATTGGTGGAGTGCTCTCACAGATCCAAGGAGGGCAAGAAAGAGTACTGGGATATTTCAGTAAAGTCCTCTCCAAACCAGAACGAAACTACTGCGTCACAAGAAGAGAACTTTTGGCAGTAGTGAAGTCCGTGGAACACTTTTACCAGTATCTCTATGGTAGGAAGTTCTTAATCCGGACTGATCATGCAGCACTTAAGTGGTTGATGCAGTTCAAGAATCCCGAGGGACAGATTGCTAGATGGATTGAACGACTTCAAGAATACGATTTCAACATCGAGCATCGAGTCACCGAAATGCCGACTCCCTGTCCAGACGGCCGTGCCCAACAGACTGCTCCCACTGCAACAAGGTTGAATCTAGGGAAGCCGCAGTTTCAAGAACTACTGTAGTCAACGAGGAATGGTCATCCACCAGGATCAGAGAACCTGGAGATGATCCGGCAATGGAAGAAAGAAAATCTGCGACCTACCTGGCAAGAAGTGTCAATATTTTCACCGACACTCTAGGCATATTGGGCTCAGTGGGACTCCCTTGTCCTGGAAGAAGGGCTGTTGAAAAGAGCCCTTGAAAACGATGATGGTTCTGAGATGAGGAGACAGCTAGTTATCCCGAGAACAAGAGTAGCTGAGGTACTGAAAAAGTTACACGACAGTCCATCGGGAGGTCATCTGGGAGTGAAGAAAACCCTTCAGCGAGTCCGTGAAAGGTTTTATTGGATGAACAGCTCCGACGATGTGAAGGACTGGTGTAAGAAATGTACGACTTGTGCTACGAGTAATGGACCACATCGCAAGAGAAAGGCACCCATGAGACAGTACAATGTTGGAAGCCCTTTCGAAAGGATTGCTTTAGATATCGCTGGACCATTTCCGACGACAGAAAATGGTAGCAAGTACATACTGGTTGTAATGGGTTATTTCACAAAATGGGTAGAAATTTACGCTATTCCCAACCAAGAGGCCATAACTGTCGCGTATGTATTGGTGAAGGAATTTATCAGCCGATATGGAGTACCCTTGGAACTCCACAGTGACCAGGGGAGAAATTTTGAAAGCCATCTATTCCAGGAGATTAGCGACAAGCTGGGAATGATGAAGACCAGGACAACAGCTTTACATCCACAGTCAGATGGAATGGTCGAGATAATGAACAGGACTATTGGAAAATACCTGTCCAAAGTAGTTTCCAGCCATCAGAGAGATTGGGACCAGTATCTTTCCCTATTCACATTGGCTTATCGATCCGCCGTCAATGAGTCCACGGGTGAAACACCGGCGAAAATAAATCCTGTTTTGACGTGAAATGAGGCTTCCTTGTGACCTGGAATTTGGCTGCCGGCCTGGAGAAGATCTAGCAGGCGAAGACTACGTGATCCAGTTGAGAAGAAGGCTGGTCGATATTCATGAATTAGTTCGAACCAATCTTCAAGTTGCCATCGACAGAATGAAAAGTCGGTACGACACGCAGACCACAGAAGGCGGTTTTAAAGAAGGGGACAAAGTATGGCTACACAACCCGGCTAGGAGAAAAGGATTTTCTCCAAAATTACAAAAATCCTGGGAAGGTCCATACTTAATCAAGAAAAGGATCAATGATGTTTTATATCGCATAAGCAAGATCCCCAACGGAAAACCAAAAGTAGTTCACCAAAACCGACTAGCGCCATTCGAAGGAGACCATGACATAGAGGAAGGAGTAAACCTTATTCGAGATGTGTCTGACCCCACCTTCGATGAATTTATGGGCGTTTATGGAGGTACCGGGAAAGCTAGATATGGAGTCACTTCGGAACAACAACAAGATTTGTTCACTCTCCCGGAAGATTATTCACTGGCATACAACATCCCCGCCCGTATCAAGAACGCACGAGGGTTGGCAACCGTCTTTTGAAAGAAGTTCGGGCAATTAGCAAAACTTGAAGACCAGATTCCAGCCCCTGGCAAGACACTGAAACTGAAATATAATTCGCGGTACGTCTTCTACGTGGCAACTAAAAATGAATTCCAAGATCGATCTACCTACCGCGATATGTGTGGGAAGCACTTCGAAACCTCCGAGACCATGTGTTGGAATCCAACGTGAAGAAACTGGCTATGCCTAAGATAGCGAGTAACCAGTTGGATTGGCGAATCATCAGGAACATGGTAGAGATTATCTTTCAAGATACCGGTGTCCAGATATTAATTTGCAGCTACAACCCCCGTTATCAGTATCCGATGACGGTGCCCTGCTATTTCCATAAGATCGGAAAGTGTAGAAATGGGGCCAGTTGCCGATTCAAGCATATAGTCCCTAAAACCGACTCTGTCTAAGCCAGGTATAAAAGTTAAAACTATGGCGGATACGCAGTTATAAAAAATTGTTTACGAGTTCATGACTATCTTATGTAAACATTGTTTTTGTGACCAGAGTTGTCTAGAAAAGGCCAGAAAAATTATTCGTGACTGTGTAAGCCGCAGCCCAGAATTTACTAGTAAAAACGGCTTTAATATATAAGGGACTGATCAGGAAGAGTGAGTTTAGTTTATAATTTGACATCGTGAGTTGAACAGTAAATAAGTGCATATAAATTAAGTGATTATATAAATTAGTTTAAGTGAATGTACTGAGTATATATAAATTAAGTGTTAGTGATTAGTTTAGTGTTTAAATAAAATAAGTAAGTGAACCTACCGTGTGTTTAAAATTTATCCCACCCGTTTATTGTTTAAATAAATAACAAAAACATTACAGTACAAATAAATATACGCAGTTACAAAGTAAAATTTATTTATTTTACAAGACATTTATATTGATAATAATATTCCAGATTAAAAAAGCTCAAATTATGTATTGATGATCATGATAAAGAGAATGTGATAAGGTTTCTCTTAATGATTATTTATTTTCTAAATTTGCTTTAGCAATCCTGCTATTGCTTGTATGTCTCTTATTTTTTGTTGATATAAATGGGAGTTGTTTGACAAATTTTTTATTTGCTGGTTCTAAAGATACTGATTTATTCCCTCTAGATCTTTTCTTATTCTCACATTCAGGCAATATGGAATTTGTTTTGAAATAATTTAGCACTTTCAAGTCAGATCATCCCATGAAGTACTCCATCGTCATTTAATTTGTCAATATGTACGACTATATTCTATATTAGTGTGTAGATATCGAAGAAATGATTTATAAAAATAATAACTCTAATTGATTATGTGCTCACTATATATTTCATGTTTATCTACTTCATTTCTATTCATTTTGACGTAACCTAGACAACTATAATAGACGTTATTTGAGATTTATGTTAAAAGTGAAAAAAAATGTAATTACATAATTGCACTTTATTTGGTCAAATCAAAAATCAGACACGAAGTTTTTGTTGACTCAAATATCTTCGTTTAAAAATATTACAGACGGCAAATACAGCATTTGCACATAACAAACATGGCCACACAGAGTGTAGTCGCACCTCTCAGGCTGGATCCACATGCATCCGTGATACGTATCCGTTGTATACCACGTGATCAATATCAACTAATGAAATTTTAGGGATCAAAATCACGCACGTTTCAAGGTCACAACGGATTGAATTTGGTTAATTTTAACTTTTCATGCCTGATTGTGGTTAGGTTATTATTTTGTTTACGTTTTTTTGGTGATTCGCCGACTACTTTTGAAAAGAATTATTTACCTAGGTTAAAAAATGTCGAGTCTAGAAAATATTCCTCCATAAAAATTTGTCTTGTCCACATTGCTCTTTTTTGTGGGTTTTGTGTGATAAGCCTATTGTTTTGCAGATACATTAGGAATGCTATTTTTATTATTTCTCTAAATTCTTTTGTGCCCAGGGAGGAGCATTCACTAATTGTCTGTTTAAACAGGAAATGATTAAAGTCCTATTATTTACACTAACACGACAAACACTCATAATTTAAGAAGATTGGTGTATCAGTCATACGGTAATGACAAAAATATTATTAGCACAGATCATATAACTATCAAAAATTATTAGAATATTTTGAGCATAGATAAGAGAATATTATACACGGATAGATCGGAATCTTACGTTAAAACTCGAGGTCCCAGAGAACCAGTAGCGCCCCTTACGGCTGGAGGATCAATTAAATTTGGCGCGGCGGTTCTTTTGAATCTATAATTTTTCGTTTTGAATTATTTAATAAGAGCCCCGATTCTGAAATTATCGAGTGACCTCGAATATTGTCGAATCAAATTTACCCATATTTGAGTTCACTCGACAATTTCAATCAACTTCAATAAAACACCATTTGAACACAATAACAAGTATATTACATATTATAAGTTAAAAAAAATTAAAATTCCATTAAAAAATATTACAAATACAATTAAAAAAAACAACTAACGCAAGGAAATACTGTAGAAACGGTGAAGCTTTTCCATCAGGTGACTTAATTGACGATATTATTCAACACACAGTATGTTGGTACTGTCTTCTTCAAATAACAAAAAAAGAGGAACAGCATTTATATTATGTTCTTGAACTAAAAAATAAATGTATAATTACTTTTCCTTCATTTCCACAAAATCATACAAAAATAAGTTAATCATTCATCTTTAATATTTCATTAAAAAAACTTACATGTTTCAATGGAATTGCCCAATAGAGTGGACACAGCATCAGCTTTTATTGTTGATCTATATCTGCTACCAACATAAACAGCTTCTGGTCCAAAATGTGTATGCCACAAACTCTATAGGATTCACGAATTCTTTCAAGAGGTTTTTCCTTCATATCCAAACGTCCAATTGCAGACAACCAAATATTGCACATCTAAAATTATAAAATAAATTCTGTTTGCTCAAGCTTATTCAATTATTTTTATTGAAATATTGTAACAAAATATCCTCAAAAACAGTACACAATGTAAACCTTCTCTATAAAACCAACGTTTTTAGCTAGATATATACAAATTTAGTTTGAAATATGTGTATTTTTATATTCAAAATATAACAATTAACAATAGGGAAATTTTTAAGGTTAACTTACTTCCTGATTATTAGGAAAACGATGCATCTCAAATCCTTTTTTAGTAGAGTTAAAACAGTCTTTAACACAGCTCGCAAACACCATTTTGATTGGAAATTTATTCAATACAAATAACACAAATAAAAATATATTGGAAGTCGTTGTAAACCATAGATATTACAACCTAACCTGTTAAGTTATAAGATCTATGTTGTAAACAAATATAATAGATAAGAGAACATTAAAGGCGAATTTCCTCGAGACTAACTAGCTTAACCAGGTTAACAAAACTATGACGTCAGTGGTTAACGTAGTTTGGATCTGTAGTATGTTATCATCATTTTGATGGGGGATGTCAAATGTCAATATCGTCATTCTATATTATTTATATTACTAATATAATATAAAATGTTCATCAGTTATAGGTAGAGAAAAGAATATCTATTCACAATTTGGAATTCTTTACCTTTTTGTAGAAGATTAATAATTTCTACTGTATCATTGATACTGTATAACTCTTCGTTTACAAATACTTTGTATACATTCATTATTCTGACTTACTTTTTTAACGAAAGTCCCGTTGTTATTAACATTTAACCTCAATAACAACGATAAACCACAGACAAACTGACAGATCATTGCTTCAAACCACATGTTAACTACCTCGGCCAGGTGGTTTGAGATGTTGGTTAAATGTGACGTCATTGTTTGGAATATGTATCGAGGAAATTAGAGTAGTTAACTTTTTTCTAACCAGATTAGCGTGGTTAGTCTCGAGGAAATATCCCTTATGACAAATACAGAAACTTGTCACTTGCCAATTTGAGTCAGCGCCACTTACAGCTGGAGGATCAACTATTTTAGAAAGAACTGTCATTCTCATTTAAGTTTCCAGGGTATGATTTTGAGGTTGTTTTGACGTTTGGTACCATAAACGAATGCGTGAACGGATTGACACATGTGGATGGTCATATTTTCGGCTATCCGTGAAACGCACACGTACGTCCGCGATGACGGATGCATTTGGATCTAGACTCACTCTTAATAGAACGCATACGCGAGATTAGTGTGACGTCACAATTTGAAACTGTATCCAAACAACAGGGCCGTTGGAAGCGGGCGTGCAAGGCGTTCATGGAACGCGGGCAGCCAATTTTTGGGGCGGCCTCACAGGGCCAACTCTTGCTTAGTTTATAGTTGCCAACATTTTCAAAAAATTAAAATATCGGAAGTAACAAGTAAGATCTGTATAAAATTGGTGCAATATTCCATACTTATCCCCACATCATAAAAATTTATTGATTGGTGTTTAAGTACTCAGATCTGGGGCGTAGCAGGTAGCAAAGGCAATTATTTTGTTACTTTACAGCCACTGTAAAGTTCTTTGTTGAGTAGACATTAGACAGAATTACTGGATTTTCCCAGCGCCGTCGATCTTATAGTCTTTGTTGATCACGTACTTGCATGTTATTCTCAAATTTAGCATTTATTTTATTACCTTTTAGGGCAAAATATTTTATGAATTCGTAATAGCGTTTATTTTTGGTATTTATTCGTGCTTAACGCCGCCCATTTCTACCCCCAAATTGTGGTAGATTTTTCTCATTGGTTATACATTAATTTTGCAGTAGGAGTAGGTAATAATAATATTTTTGTAATAAACTATTTCTTTTAGTTTCACCAGTCAGTTTCAGTTACATTTTTGCACTTACGTACGAATCAGTTATATCATCTTGAGTCCGAAATTCGTTAGTTAAGTGTCGTGTTTTATAATTACTAATTTTCGTTATTGTACTTATGTTAGTTATTAATAATGTTAGTGTGTTAACTAAAGTTTAGTAAAGACATAAACATCATTTTTAAATTTATTGTTGTGAGAAAAAGACGAGGTATTGAACAGTGAAAATATGGACAATATGGTAAGTAAATTTAGTCTTATTTTTTAAACTTTTAGTTGATGTCTATTGAATTGGATTCGGTTTTCTTTTTTTAAATAATTTTAAGAAGATAACAGATGCGTTGTTGTTGTTGTTTAGTTTTCGTAAAATAATTAAAATTAATAAATCATTTTACAATCTGAAACTAATTTTACAATCTGAAATTACATCTGAAACTAAAACTAACAATCATCGAAATTCTAATCTTATCGAGAGCGCTTTCTCTCATGCATATTTACAATAATACCAAAAATTTAAAAAATAATAATGCGAATTTTGATTTCCAGAAACGAAGAAAAACAAAGAGATTATCTGGTTTTAATTACCGACAACAAAAATCAAGACGTGAGGAGGAGAAATTGAAATTAGCAGGATCCATGTATGTCTTTCTAAAGAAGGAAACGAATCCAGACGAAGAAACGAATACTGAAGAATTTTCGACAGAAATGCCCTCTACAAGCGGCACATCCATGCAGTCCATGGATGTAGATATAGAAGAAGAAGCTAGAGGCTCTAATGAGGAGGAAACCAGAGATTTTGATTCTGATGAGAAAGGATCGGAATTGTTTAATAAAGTCAATTTAACAGAGATTTCCACCGCGCAAAAAGCCGAACCGCCTGCTGAATTATCTCATGAAGATGAAATTGATGTAAATATTATCAGTGTATCGGATGATCCAGGGACGTGGCCTGAAAACATCACTAGCAGTATGGCAAAAATGTTGGTAGAAAGGGGACCTATTCAAGTTAAAAACTTAAAATATCCCATTAGTGAATCTGGACGAAAGTTTTCGGAAAATTATTATTATAAATCATTAAAAAATGGTGAAAAAATTAAGAGAGATTGGTTAGTTTATTCAATTTCTCATGATGCAGTATTTTGTTTTTGTTGCAAAATTTTTGGCACTTCATTTATTGGCAATTTAAATAACCAAATAGGCTTTTCTGACTGGCACCATCTATCAGAAATATTAGGAAGGCACGAACAAAGTGTTCGCCATAACAAAAACGTTAAACAGTGGATATCATTAATTAAAATGTTAAATCAAAAAAGTACCGTCAACCAAATGGAATTAAGACTTTTAGAATCAGAAAAAAAATATTGGTTTAATGTTATGGAAAGAATTGTTTCAATAATCCAATATTTATCGCGACAGTGTTTAGCTCTTAGAGGGTCTTCTTCCAAATTATACGAACCAAATAATGGTAATTTTTTGAAAGCCGTAGAGATGATAGCGCAATTTGATATTGTAATGCGTGAACATGTATCTCGTGTCCAAAAATCACAGGAGAGTCAAATTCACATGAGTCATTATTTGGGTAATACGATCCAAAATGAAATAATTACTTTAATAGGCATGAGAATAAAAACATTTATATTGAATTCGATCAGGGCCGCAAAATATTACTCTGTAATATTAGATTGTACTCCAGACGTGAGCCATACTGAACAAATAACAATTATATTTCGATTTGTTTTTCTAAATTATGAATCTAAAAAGGTAGAAATAAGAGAGCATTTTGTGGGATTTTGTCCAATAACTGATTGTACTGGCGAGGGCTTAAGCGATTTTTTAACTAATTTAATTGTTCAATTAAACTTGAACATTTATAATATGCGTGGGCAGGGCTATGACAATGGGGCAAACATGAGAGGTAAGCATAATGGCTTGCAAAAGAAAATTTTAGACATAAATCCTCGTGCATTTTTTGTTCCTTGTTCAGCGCATACGTTGAATTTAGTTGTCAATGATGCTGCTAATGTGTCTCATGAAACAACAAGTTTCTTTGATTTAGTCCAAGATTTATACGTATTTTTTTCTGCATCGACCAAAAGGTGGGATGTTCTTAAACGACACGTACCAACATTAACTTTAAAACCACTAAGTGATACAAGATGGTCAAGCCGAATCGATGCATTAAAACCATTAAGGTATCAAATCGGCAATGTCTATGATGCGTTATTTGAAATTTCGGAAAACTTAGTATTATACGATGCATCTACTAGACATAAAGCACAAGCATTGGGACTCAAACTGCACGATTATAAAGTTTTATGCGCAGTAATTACATGGCATGATATCTTATTTAAAGTAAATGTGTTAAGTAAAATGATGCAAAGTTCTTCATTAAATATAAAAGTTTGCGTAGATTATCTTGAAAACCTAATAGATTTTTTTTTAAAAATGCGTTCTGATGAGGGATATATGAATGTACTTGTAGGAGCTACCGAACTTGCAAATGATTTAGAAATACAAACGGATTTCCCGCCCGTTCATAGCATGCGTCGTCGTAGAACCTCGCGTCAATTTGATTAGGAGCATGAAGACGAAGCAGTGCGAGATCCCAAAATTCATTTTAAAATAAATTTTTTCTTTAAAGTCCTTGATCAGATATTATCGTCTTTAAGTGACAGGTTTGATGGTTTACAAAGTTATAGTGACATTTTTGGCTTTTTGTTTAAAATCGGTGACATATCAGACCAAGATTTAATGAAAAACTGTAAAGATATGGATTTAAAGCTTCGAGATGAATCCCTAAACGAGTCCGATATTGACGGAAGTGATTTATATAATGAAATTAAAGCTTTTAATTTACATTTTAAGGAGTCTTTACAACGTGAACCTGAGGATATTCTACAATTTATTTTAGAGAACAGCCTTATGGCAACATTTCCTAATCTGTTTGTTGCTTTAAGAATAATGTTAACTTTACCAGTTTCAGTTGCAACCGGCGAAAGGTCTTTTTCAAAATTAAAAATTATTAAAAATTATGTAAGGTCTACCATGTTGCAAGAACGATTAACAAATTTATCATTAATATCTATTGAACATGATATTTTGGACAGTTTGAATATTAATGACACAATTCAAGAATTTGCGGAAAGTAAAACTAGAAAAGTACCTTTTTTTATAACGTTTTATTATGATAGACAATTTAGACCTAAGCGTTTATTTCTTTTTATGTTTATTTTTTATTTTTATTTAATATTACTTCCATACTTGCATTATATGTTTAAATGTATTTTATACGTGCTAATTTGCACAAATAATTTAATGTTTAATTATTATTATTAATAAAAACGTTACAAGTTACAACATTTACTTCATTTTTTAAAGTTTATTTTCAGAGCGGGCGGCCGAATTAATTCTAGCACGCGGGCGGCCGAAGGCCTAGCAACGGTCCTGCCAAACAAAACTTGTTGCCATAGGAATTTCCATTTGAGTGTTGATTTTTTATTATTCAGGCGTTTCATACGTGTTTTTGAAAGGAATAAATTGTTGAAAAGTAAGTAATCGTGTCTACTCAATATAAAAAATAATAGTTTTGATAATGTAAGTTATCCCGCAATCCGTATTTTTGATTTTAAAAGCTATATTTGAGGTTATATTTACTGGATTATTTAATTATTGTGAAAATATAAGATAAATAATAGTGATTGTTTGTTCTAGTATCATCAAAACATGTTTCAACATTCTCTTGAAACTTTTTTTAATGATAATATGTCCTTTCAAGTATCCGAATGATGAAAAATTAAAACCACTCTCAAGAGACAGGAATTACATAATTCATTTTGATGAAAATATATTAGTGACAATTGAAAAATATAACTATTATCACCAGATACAAGGTGCATTACATATTGCATGAGAGGACATGTGCTATTTAATATTATGGATACCAAGTGACATTATTGTGGGAATTACTCGACATCAAAAATGGAAGAAAAATTTACATGTTTTAATAACATTCTACCTTTATAAATTTGTACCATTTATATTAACATAATAAAATGTTTTCATAATTATAAATTTTGATTTGTTTTGTGCTAAGAAAATTAAATTGAGGAAACGTTGCAAATTTACATGATTGAAAATATGCCATTTAGTCTGAAAACTCACATCATGTCACAACTTTGCCTCAATCAAATCATATTTGTACGAGGTTCCGAGTTTCTGTTGGTTGCTTTCAAATTTTATTAGATTTGTAGGCTCTTTTTTCAACTACATGTGTAAACATACTCAATTTTATCTAAAAACAAATAATCTAAACAAAAACGTTTCCAAATTTCTTTATTACACAGAGAAATATGTACTTGTAATACAATGGTTTACAGTTAATAGAAAGAGGAAAGTAAGGTACAATCTGGAATTTCAATTTAAAATAGCAAACGTTTTAAAAGTCATACAGAGCAACTTATAAAAAATGTAAAGCGAAAGATGTGTAATGACAAATAATAATATATATGTTATAGGGAGATTGATATATACAGTACAAAATCAAACATACAATGAACACGTACAAGTTTGCTTCTACCTTGCTTACAAAGATTGATCATGTACAAAAAAATAGTTGGCTAATTTTCTTTTTTCCGTCCATAAAATGACAGTTACACAAAAAGCTCCGGAATATGGTTCTATTGTTCTACAAATATTGTATATACACACAAAATAAAATGTTCAACATTCTCTTGAAACGTTTTTTAATGATAATATGGGTTTGTTAGTGAAAAATGCTTAATTGAAGTGAAGTTTCCTTTCAAGTATCCCAATGAAGAAAAATTAAAACCGCTCACAAAGGACAGGAATTGCATAATTCATTTTGATGAAAATAACTTAGTGATAATTGAAAAATATAACTATTATCACCAGATACAAGGTGCATTACATATTGCATGAGAGGACACGTGCTATTTAATATTATGGATACCAAACGACATTATTGTGGGAATTGCTCGACATCAAGAATGGAAGAAAAATTTACATGTTTTAATAACATTCTACCTTTACAAATTTGTACTGTTTATATTAACATAATAAAATGTTTTCATAATTATAAATTTTGATTTGTTTTGTGCTAAGAAAATTAAATTGAGGAAAAGATGCAAATTTAGATGGTTTACTGTGGGTTGCTTTCAAAATTTACTTGACCTGTAAGCTATTTTTTCAACTACATATGTAAACATATTCAATTTTATCTAAAAACAAATAATATAAGCAAAAACGTTTCCAAATTTCTTCATTACACAGAGAAATATTTATTTGTAATACAATGGTTCACAGTTAATAGAAAGAGGAAAGTAAGGTACAATGAGGAATTTCAATTTAAAATAGCAAACGTTTAAAAATCATACACAGCAACTTATGAAAAATGTAAAGCAAAAGATCTGTAATGACAAATAATAATGTATATGTTATAGGGAGATCGATATAAACAGTACAAAATCAAACATACAATGAACACGTACAAGTTTGCTTCTACCTTGTTTGCAAAGATTAATCATGTCCAAAAAAATAGTTGGCTAATTTTCTTTTCTCCATCCATAAAATTACATCTACACAAAAAGTTCCGGTATCTGGCTGTATTGTTCTACAAATATTGTATAAACACTCAAAATAAAATGTTATATTTATCATTATGTAGATACCTTGTCAGTTCATCCATTTGCTTCTTACTTTTGGATCCTTTGGAAATCATAAAACTTACAGTTCTCTCTGGTTTGGATACATAATTGACATAACCTAAGATTATGACGTCACCACTAATACCGCGTATTAGGCAATCCAACTTCCTGTCAAAGTAAACTCAATATGACGGTGACGGTCAAATAAACAACAAAGTTAATGTAGAGTGTGATTTTAGAGAGATATCGCAAGCGCAAACGGTATTACCGTATGACAACGTAAATAGTGGATACGGGGCAATTTTAACACAAGCAACTAAGAGAGTTATCGCTAAAGAAAAATCGACTACGTTAATTTTGACAACTGAAGTTTGTCGGTAAATGTAAAACGTTGAAATTCTTATTATCTCTGCCTCTAATCTATGTGTCTATGTTTTTAATGTTTACTCACAAAATACGTTTTCTGTGTGTTTACTGTTGTGTTTGTTGTTTGCTATTTTCGATTGTTAAAAAAATGGATTTGGAAATTGATGCTGCAATAATAGCAGGTGTAGATGACAATGAAATCGAAGATTTAATTCTCATTAATATATTAGGAGGGGAAGAAGATATTGAGGACATTCAAATAAATTTTAATTTTAACAATTTAACTAACAGCCAATGCAAAGATTTCTTTCGCTTCAATTCGGACGATATTAGATTATTAGTCCGTTTGTTAGGAATTCCAAATGAAATACGAACTGTGAATAGAAATAAAGTAACAGGTAAAAGATAAATGTATACCAAATTAAGTTCTATGAGATTAAATTTAACTATTTCCAGGATTAACTGCTCTCTGTATTCTATTGAGAAGACTAGCTTATCCAAATCGATTAAAAGATTTACAACATTTATTTGGTATATCACCACAATCTTTATCTCATATAATAAACTATATGTCAACTTTTATTATTAACACATTGGGCCATCTTTTAAATGACTTGAGAAATCATGTTTGGTTAAATATTGAAAAAATGGAGTATTATTCCCAGGTAACATTATAAATTAATTCAATATTTTCAACCAAGTTGGTCATACATTGCTTAATTTGTTTGGAAAAAATTTAATGTGTGAATGTTAAATTTTAGTATTTATTATTCTAATCATGTATTTTAGACAATAAGAATGAATGGAGGAGCTTTAACAAACTGTTGGGGATTTATAGACGGTACTATTAGACCAATATGTCGTCCATCACTGGATCAACAAAATTATTATTCTGGACATAAGCGAGTGCACTGTGTCAAATATCAATCCATTATATGTCCAGATGGTATAATAGTAAGTCTATTAGGAGCATATCCTGGTAGCCGCCATGATGCAGGTATATTCAGAGAAACCGGAATATATGATCAATTGCAAGCATCAGTAGTTTTTGAAAATGATAGGTTTGTCATATTTGGAGACCAGGCATATGGCATTAGGGAGCTTGTTATGTGTCCTTATGGAGGTAGACCAAATCTACTTCCACATGAACATCAATTCAATGCATCCATGAAAATCTTGCGGACATCTGTTGAGTGGGGTTTCCAAAAAGTAATTTCCTTATTTGCTTTTATAGATTATAAAAAAAATTTAAAACTGTTATTACAAGATGTTGAAAGTCTGTATAAGATAGCAGTTTTGTTTACAAATATTCATACTTGTTTATATGGTAGTGAAACAGGAATTTTTTTTAATACGGAACCACCCAATCTACAAGAATACTTAGGATTATAGAAAAAAATAAACTGAACATAATATTAACTAGTTTTATTTTTTTGTAAAATGCACCTTATAAACACAATATAAACTAAAAAACTGTATGCATAACAATAAAACAATCACGACTTGTGCTTTAATTGTTCAAGTAGTGTTTGGATCAATTCCTTCTGTGCAGAGATTGTCTCTCGCAGACTGTTGCGATCAGAAATTTCTTGTTCAAACCTACGTTTTTCTATGTGTAAATGCTGTTCTGCTTTTTTTCCTCTAAAACGAACTGCCTCTCTTGAAGTTCAAGTTTACGTTTTTCGAGATTCAATGTTTCTTCTTGTAACTGCAACTCTCTTAGCCTAATTTTGTGTTCCCTTTCACTTCTTGCTTCTATGAAAGATAAACCAGTTTTTCTGAGACCTGCACTTTGGTTTCTTCGTTTACGGTTTGCCACTAAAAATAAATAAGTAATTAATAAAATAAGTATTCATTTAAACGTATAAAACAATATGTTATTTTATGCTAATTACGTTAGAGTGAATTATCTCCTACATTTTAGTGAAGCAATCATGAATTATACATAGTGAAACTGTTAAAATATCAGCAATATTATTTACTAAAATAAGAATTTACCTAATATTTTTTTTTGCTGGAATTTTCTTTAGCAACTCCTTCATCAAGTGTTTGACCACATTAATTTTGGAATCTCCTTCTTGGGAAGTTGATGCAACTACAATAAAAAATAATAGTCATTTTAGTACGAACTTATTACTAAGTACTACATTACATAGGTATGCATACAGAGTGTCCAACAAAAATGAAACGGTATTCCATGTTTTTTATAGTAAAAAAATTGTTTACGTTACCACAAATGTAGTATGATTACTTATAGTCGGATTTACAGTTTCCTCATAAACAATTGAAAGATCCATATCAATATTATTTGCTATTTCATCTGGACTGTCCATGTAATATTTTGCTGTGAGGTCCCTTAGAGCAACACCAATTTCTGAAGATTGTCGCTCATCTCTTGTTTTATTTTTTTTAAATTTTTTTGGAGTCATTGTAACATTACTCGCAATGTTACATATTTCTTGGAGAAGGTTATCTCTTTCCGAAAAAATCTCTTCAACTCCTGATCTGAAAATTTTTAGATAGGAATATATACAAATTAAAATTAATTTTGTTTTTAACGAGAAAATTATTACCTGACTATATTTACGGCATCTTTCTTTTTCCAATTCTCCATCAAATATTTTAAATGGTCTTTTAAACTTCTTACAGAAAACTTTTTTCGTCAAAGTATGCATGTTCTCCTTCAATGAATCCCATTGTTCAGGATCTTGTAACACATTTTGGCTAAGGACCTGTCTCAATAAAGCCAGATCATCGTCGGAATTGAATCTGATTCTCTTATTCATATTCTGTAAATCAAATTGTGTATTTTTATATTTAAAATCTACAAGCATAAGCTTAATGGCCCAGTGAATGTTAAGGTAAGAAAAAATGTAAAACTATGAAAATACACACAGGCATGTTTTCCAAAAATGGGTCTGGGTTCTCCGAATTTTCACTAAAAATCGTATGTATAAAAATGTATACTGATTGGTACAGGATAAAATTCAAGGGAGTATATTAGTTTTAAAATTTAATAATAATACTACCCCTACGTCTGACCCCCCTTGAGTGAACCTACAGAAGTTTTCTTTGAGACTTGTGTGGAGAAGGAAAAGCTATTATTGTTAATATATGTTGCAGGAAAAAGTGTAAAAGCTGGGTGTTTTTTTGAATTTCACCAAAACTACATGTTTTGGTAAAACTACTTAGTTTTTTTTCATGAAATGTGTGCTCAAAGTTTAGATCAACATTCATATAAGTAATAGACTGTCTCGACCCTTACTTCGTGGAATATGCTCATATTAGTGTTTTTAAATGAAACTCAAGGTCTCTAGTTAATTCCACAATATAATATTATATTGTGGTATTAACTAGAGACCTTGAGTTTCATTTAAAAACATTCATATAAGTATTTGTAAAAAACATATTTCAATACATTCATTAATTGTGCTTAACTTATTATTATTAAAACTCAATTTTAAAAATTTCCCCTTTTTAGATATATTTTTTTATATTTATTTTGTATCTATCTGCAGATAATAGTGAACTACACTTTGAGCACATTTCTTGAAAAACAACTAAACTGATCTGATCAGAAAAAATTTGAATTTTGAAACTCATAAAAACATATCATTGAAATTCGTTTCAATCCCATTCTGTTAAAAAGTTATCTAAATAATTGTGCCCCCAGGAATTAAAAGCAAATGTTCGAAATTAAAAGATATCAAGTGCTTTCGCAGAGGAACAATCGCTTGTAGAATATAAAAATGTAAAAACATGCACAATAACTATTTAAAATAGTATATTGTAATAAATAGAAATGTTAAATTTAAAAAAATCACTTACCACAATTGAAATAAAAATATAGGTATATACGCTAAAAAGCCAATAAAAATGGTTCCCTATAAACACAAATTATAAATTAGTGTTTTTAAATGAAACTCAAGGTCTCTAGTTAATTCCACAATATAATACAAGTTATTGAAAATTCTAAGAAATTGACAATTGTTTCGATAAATCAATATCATCGTCAGAATGACAGAAGTTACATTTCATTTTATGCCTACCTGATGTTTAGTAGTTATATTTTTTTTTTTTTTTTTGGCTAGACCAAGATGTAACCTAACTTGTGATTGGCTTAATATATGTTTATAGAAAAAAGAAGAAGATGTGATATTACAAATATTGAAGCTTAGATATTATTAGCCCTATGGTGATATCCTGGATATCATTTTTCCAATTAAGATCAGTATAACTGTGCAATGATATAGAAAACCAGGAAAACTATATCTGCTGATCTTTACAATTATCACTTAAGAAGACAGTTTATTAGTGGAGAATTCCCTAGATTTAACTGTTCATTGACAACTTCATATTGTGGGTTTCTTAAATGTCTTCTAATTTCCAGTTCTTCAAGGAAATCCAGTTCTTGTTTCTTTTCACAAATATGCAGCACTTCTAGTTCTGTGTTAGGTGTCAATGAATGATTGGTGTCAAGTAAATGTTTTGCGTAGTGAGATTTATCTGGTTGTTTTAATCTGTAAGCTCGTAAGTGCTCACTGTATCGTATTTCAAAATTCCTAAGGGTCTGACCCAAATAGACAGCATTACATTCTGGACATTTGAGTTTATATATACCTGACTTCTTTAATAGTGGTATTTTTGTTTTTACATTTAACAATTTTGTACTAACGTTACTTTCTGTTTTAAAAGAAATTGTTGCATTCGTTGCTGAAGATATTATCTTTGAAATATTATTAGAAATATTTCCTGCATATGTGATGGTTTTATAAGTTTTAATTTCATCAGCTTGTTTAGGATATATTAGTTGTAATGCCACTTTTTTCTCTTTTTTACTAATTAGTTTATTTATCATATCTAATGGATAACCGTTAGATGTTGCTATTTGTCTAATTGTATTAATCTCTCTATCAAAATTACATTTGTACTATTAAAGAAGTCAGGTATATATAAACTCAAATGTCCAGAATGTAATGCTGTCTATTTGGGTCAGACCCTTAGGAATTTTGAAATACGATACAGTGAGCACTTACGAGCTTACAGATTAAAACAACCAGATAAATCTCACTACGCAAAACATTTACTTGACACCAATCATTCATTGACACCTAACACAGAACTAGAAGTGCTGCATATTTGTGAAAAGAAACAAGAACTGGATTTCCTTGAAGAACTGGAAATTAGAAGACATTTAAGAAACCCACAATATGAAGTTGTCAATGAACAGTTAAATCTAGGGAATTCTCCACTAATAAACTGTCTTCTTAAGTGATAATTGTAAAGATCAGCAGATATAGTTTTCCTGGTTTTCTATATCATTGCACAGTTATACTGATCTTAATTGGAAAAATGATATCCAGGATATCACCATAGGGCTAATAATATCTAAGCTTCAATATTTGTAATATCACATCTTCTTCTTTTTTCTATAAACATATATTAAGCCAATCACAAGTTAGGTTACTTCTTGGTCTAGCCAAAAAAAATATAACTACTAAACATCAGGTAGGCATAAAATGAAATGTAACTTCTGTCATTCTGACGATGATATTGATTTATCGAAACAATTGTCAATTTCTTAGAATTTTCAATAACTTGTATTATATTGTGGAATTAACTAGAGACCTTGAGTTTCATTTAAAAACACTAATATGAGCATATTCCACGAAGTAAGGGTCGAGACAGTCAATTTTTTACAAATTATAAACCATTAAACAATACACAAACACTACAAGAATCGCAAATAACAAATTCGGCTAGTATGGATCTTATTCAGATAGGCATAGATTAGGGAAGGGTGGTGAGAGAGAGAGAAGTTCGTGAGTGATTTGAGATGAGTTGGAGTTTTCTTGGTTGATTTGTCGTTTTCTTGATGCTGCCCTGATATAGGATAGGTTTCCTCTTCAGGGCTGGGTTGGGGGGGTGTTGGGTGGTTTTGTGCGCGTTGACCGAGAAATTGGGTTGGGGTTTAGAAGTGTCTAGAAAATTTTTTAAAAGTGACTAGGAAAAATTTGCTAAAAAGTGTATAGGATTGAGAGTTGTTGGGTGGGCTTTTCGCTAGAAAGTAACTGGAGGGTTGTGTTATCTTGGGGTGTTAGGGTTGGCGATTGGAAGCAGCGAAGCTCAAAAGTGAGAAGAGATGGCGTGACAAAAAGTGTCTAGGATAGGGGTGTTAGATGTGGAAGACGAACCATGTATCGTTGACGATACATAGTTCTGTGTTGACCTGGCTAGGTGTCAGAAATTGTTGAAGTTATTTGACGTAAAAGGGTGTTTTAACTGAATTTGAAATGTCTCCGGTATTAAGGAGGAATAATAATGAAATATTGGTAATTGAGATTTTTATTGGTTTTGAGAATTTTTCGAAAGAAAAGTGTATAGGAGACATTTTTTTTAAAAGTGTATAGAATATGATAAATTGTTGATTTAAGAAAAGTTGCGGTGACGTGCCATCGGTGGTTCGGGGACTGTTTTAAGGTGGTCGGCGACATGATAATAATTTTAAATCCAAAAATGCGGGTGCGTCGATCGCCGGTCCATTTGGCTAATGAATAAATTTACAGAGTGTACAGGAAAACCGCAAAAACCTGCAACACCGACGGGGAAGGGTAGTGGTCTGATATCTTATTTATAGAAGAGGGAAACACAGTGGGGGTATATTGTGGAGGGAAAAGTGGAAATATTTATGATTCATAATTTAGATTAAATCAATTTCGAAAAAGAAGATTATTCACTATTTTTACCATCTAAAATATCCGTTCTATGAATTATCTTTATGTTCCATCCCAAATGTCAAATTATCGTATCACGTTAATAGGTTTGTTCCAGCAACAGTCAAAATTAGTCCGGGATCGTCAGAATCATGCGCATATCCAATTTGAGCGTTCCAACAAACAGTGGATTGAATCCCCGTTTGTAAAGTCCAATGTTCCAACAAGCATTTGAACTGATTTCGGACTGTTCTTGGACCGTCAGAAAAGTTTGTGGATTTTTTTCGGATTTGGAATTCGCGCTTGCGTTGAATGAATTTTTATATAGGTTTTGTTTCAAATTTTAATGGAGATCATTTATATTAACCTAGTCCTTGTGATTTTTGGTATTATCATGCTGATAATATGATATGCCTTTTATTTTTGTTCTTGTTATGTAGTTTTAAGTAGTAAAATGGCTTTAACTGAAATATATGTATGATTTTTGATGATTTGTTGTATCAGTATTCAGTATAAATATTGAAATGGAACATCTGTTGGGACGATTTTTTGTCCGATACTTCCATTCAATCAGAAATCCGTTCCAACAGAAAACTTTGATCCGGAATAGTTCATGAATTTATGGAATCCGCACATGCTCATTTCAAAATTCTAAATTAGTCTCGGATTGATCCAGGATTTCTTGTTGGAACAAACCTAATACCTTCCCTTAAGTTTACCCAAATAGCGGAAGACCTTGGCTAGGACTCTGTGTCCTATAGAATTCTATAAATCGCCTAAATTCTATACCACTGGCACTCTGTACGCGCGTAAAATAGATTTCTTATCACGAAAGCGATCGACTTCTGGCGAGGTGTATGGACGTCTCGTATTCTATTTGGGAAGCAAATTACTGTCATTTTTTTGTTTATTTTTATTAGTAAAGTAGTAAATAATTATTAAAAATTATAAATATGCGTGTTCGTGCAGAACATTGGCCATTATTGCTGGATTTATGTGAGGAAAACCCAAATATTTGACCTTGATAAACCTATGCCTAATGGTATTTTTTCTTTCGAGATGAGTTAAAGGGAACTGAATCCATTTGGCCTCATATGTACTATTGCTTCAGTTACTTCTTCAATGGCTCTAGAAACATTTTGTTGTGCCATTGAGACATAGCTTACTCCCTGGTAAGTTCCAGCAGCATAAAAATGCAATGCGGCAAAACATTTTGTTGTTGGTGCTATAGCTACTGGGTTATTTCCCTGGATTAAAAGAGGTATAATACCGTTAAGTATGAACTGAGCCATACCCTTGGTTAGGCGAAATAATTCCTTGAAGCGAATATCTACAATTGTAAAACAGTCGGCCTCAACACGCATATTTCTTCGCTCGATGTTTTCCACTCTTATGTTTTCTAACCTTTCTTCCTCTTCAGTAACAACCAAATTAAAATTGTTTATAGGAAACATAATTATCTAAACGCTTTTACTTTGCAAAATAAAAGTTGTTTAAACTCGCCTTTAGTCGCAATTTAAATAAGATCAATCAACAAACTCATAAAAATACAAATTACACACATAAGATATGAGATTGACGTTTATTAAATAGAAAAACCAACAAATTACCCTATCAATTCCGGAAATACCCGAAGAGAAGGCGATTACAACACAGAGTGCTATCAAATTCGATTATCGCTTTCTACAGTAGAATTCTATGATAGAAAGCGACAGCTCGAATACGATAGTGCACGGAGTCCTACTGCAGATCCCTTATTATCGTAGCATTCAATTTGCGCTTGCGTACATGTCAAAATTACTCATTCCGCTATTAGCGTGTGGCAAAAATGCGCTTGCGATATCTCTCTATAATATTGTTTAACACACGTTATATCGATTTTCTTTCTGTTTATTGGCTGTAAATTGTGGTTTTTAAATAGTGTAGTGTTTGTCTTCGATATGTATTATAGTTGGTTGTGGAAGCCGTTCTAATCGTGATGAAGTTTCGTTTTGTTCCCGCATAGACAAAACACAGGTTTCTAACGAAGAAAAGCGTTTTGACCAAACTTCGCAGGGCTGCGTGGATATCTGTGGCAGCAATGAAGAGAGACGATCAGAACGAATCTATATTGAAACACCAGAAAGTTTGCTGTAGACACTTTATAACTGGTAGGCTTCTTATCAAATATATCAACTCTACTAGCTCCTAGTTTACGTAGTTTGTACTCAAGTAGGTATTAACTCATTTTAGGCAAACTTGCTGTCCTCGAAGATAAAGAACACCCTAACTGGGCACCATCTTAACATATGGGACATGTGTCTCAGAAAGTAAAAAAAAGGGCTGCAGATGTTGACTGAAAGAATCGCAAAGATAAAAGGACAAAACTGGCTGACACTAAGGTAAAAAATAATTAATAGTAGTCCTTCTTTATGTAAATTGTCTCAAGAGCTAAATGACAATTGATTGGGATATGTGTAACTGATCGTTCTGGTCAAGTAAAGATACTCGATGAGCATGTTTTGTACACTTTATTTTGATAAAAAGAATGTTAATTTTTAGTAAGATATGTATTGATAGTTGCTGAAAAATGTTATAATTAATTACTTGGTCAACAGTCATGGATATTGATGAAATACCTCAACAGTTCCAGGATGATCAAATTGAATTTATGGAGACGGTGGTATCTATGATGCTTAAGTATCTATGTTTTAGTTTTGAAGCTAAACATTTAGTAAATATTACTTTGCAACTTTTATTATTTCTCAACATTTAATGAATGTTTTATTTTGATTTGTACTTAAATTAGTAATAATTCTTGTCTCTTCATAATATGTATTACGTTTGTGTACTAAGTGTTATTATAGTAATATATTTTTACATAGCTTTGTCAATAAGATCAAAATCTTTGAACAATGAGGCTGAAGTTCATTGATTTTACTCATGTTAATATTAGAAATATGTATTGTAATGTGCACATGTCAAAATGAAATAAAATTTATATTTTGCAGTGTAAATAACTGTTTTTCTAATGCATTAAATGACACACTTTAGGGACAATAAAAAAACAAAACCCTTATATAACAGTTTATTTTTTCCAAAAACAAAAAGAAAACTAGATAATAAAACCTCTAGGGTCATTAGAAACAATTTCACAAGCCAACATCCACAAAAAACAATCATCTACAAATACATATATAATTCCCTACAATCAATGAAAGGATAGCTTAGTTCTACATTTATTTACAAAAACTAAAATACAACACTGATTTAATAGCAGAAGGTTACACATACTATATCTATTAGCTAAACTATTTGTTTCTCCAACATCTCGATTTTACACTAATAACGATTTAAAATAAGCACTCTTCATCTTAAAATAGGAAAATTGTCCTTCTCAAATACTACAAAACACCTTAAAACCCCACAAAATACAAAATAAACAGTTTTATAACCATAAAACTCTGCAGCTTCTAAACATAAATGAATGTACTCAATCCAATGATTGCAGTTGCCGCCATATTGACAGCTAAAAAGTCACGTGGTTTGTAGCCTGTCCAAGCGAGGGCTGGTTAATACCAAAAGTAAATACTGCTGATTTATGCATTTAGATATACACTAAGACTTTTTCAAAGAGATACATTCGATTCCAGTCAAAATATGTATGTATAACAATATAATTTTAATAAAAGAGTTATCTAACCTAAACATGCTACTATACACTTATGAAATACAATTGTTTTAATTCTTTTTCTATCTGTATTATCTAATTTTAGGTTTCTTCACATAAAGAATAATGGTACTGTGCTGGCCACCAGGCTGTACTCATTATGATGTGAGAGAGAACTGTAAGTTTTATAGATTTCCAAAGGATCCAAAAGTAAGAAGCAAATGAATGAAGCTGACAAGGTACCTACAATGATAAATATAACATTTTATTTTGTGTGTTTATACAATATTTGTAGAACAATAGAACCAGATCCCGGAGCATTTTGTGTAGCTGTCATTTTATCGATGGAGAAAAGAAAATTAGCCAACTATTTTTTGTACATCATCAATCTTTGCAAACAAGCTAGAAGCAAACTGATTTTGTACTGTATATATCGATCTCTCTATAACATATACATTATTATTTGTCATTACACACCTTTCGCTTTACATTATTTATAAGTTGCTTTGTATGGTTTTTTAAACATTTGCTATTTTAAATTGAAATTCCACATTGTACCTTACTTTCCTCTTTATATTAACTGTAAACCATTGTATTACAAGTAAATATTTCTCTGTGTAATAAAGAAATTGGGAAACGTTTTGTTTATATTATTTGTTTTTAGATAAAATTGAATATGTTTAAACATGTAGTTGAAAAAGTTGTGACATGATGTTCTGAGTTTTCAGACTAAATGGCATATTTTCAATCATGTAAATTTGCAGCATTTCCTCAATTTAATTTTCTTACCACAAATCAAAATTTATAATTATGAAAACATTTTATTATGTTAATGTAAATGGTACAAATTTGTAAAGGTAGAATGTTTTATATTTTTCAATTATAACTAATATATCTTCATCAAAATGAATTATGTAATTCATGTCTTTTGAGAGTTGTTTTAATTTTTCGTCATCCGGATACTTGAAAGGAAACTTCAATTAAGCATTTTTCACTAACAAGCTGATATTATCATTAAAAATGGTTTCAGAAGAATGTTGAAACATGTTTTGATGACACTAGAACAAACAATCACTATTATTTATCTCATATTTTCGCATTAGAAAATAATCCAGTAAATATAACCTCAAATATAGCTTTTAAAATCAAAAATACGGACTGCGGGATAACTTACATTATCAAAACTATTATTTTTTATATTGAGTAGACACGATTACTTACTTTTCAACAATTTATTCCTTTCAAAAACACGTATGAAATGCGTAAATAATAAAAAATCTACACTCAAATGCAAATTCCTATGGTAACAAGTTTTGTTTGGATACAGTTTCAAATTGTGACGTCACACTAATCTCGCGTATACCGTAGCGTCTTAGCGACGATTGGTATTTACCGTTACGTCATCGGTTGATGTCAAATTACGTCACGGTTAAAACCACCAGTAACCCTGTCGGGAGCAGAGTTATAGCGGTTGACAGATGAGAAATTTCAAATTTGTTTATGGCATATTCATTAAAACTGAAGTTCTTAAGTTTCGAAAGGGGAAAACGATAATGAACACTGAAAAACAAATCAAAACAGCGAAAATTTAACTAAACAAATCCTCTAGACCGTACAGAAAGTAGATAAAGGCATTGGTAAATACCGCTATATCAAAGCGTCCAGTATAACCGTGACGTATTTTGACATTTGTTGACATTACCGCCGGTAATAACCACTCGCTCGCTTGGACAGGCTATTGGATTGCCTAATTGGAGATATAAGGTGCGTTTCTTTTGACTGAGATCTCAGATCACTACAGTTAAAGTGATGTGAGTAAGCACCAAAAAGAACGACATCTCAATTGAAGCCCCTAATAACCACGCTTGATTTTGTTATTTTTAGTTTAACGATTTGTATTATGGCTATAATATTCCAACATTATTAGTTGTTACCTTCCTTCGCCCTCCATGCATGTTCAAGGGATAGATTTAAATTATCAGCATCTAATAATGTTATTGTGTCCATAATTTGTAACAAAAGAAAAATAGATTATGTGTATTTATAATGTCAATGGTTAAAACCATAGATAACCTCGGTTAAATCTACAAATAACCCAAGAAAATCAAATATTTCTTCATTCCCTCTACTTTATTTCCGACTCAAGTCCAACTAATACCCCCTTATAACACATTCAGCATCGGTGAATGGGAGGAAAAATCTCAGCTCACTTAGAAGTGAGTAGAACAAAAAGAACGCTCACATTACTGATGTGAGCTGAGATTATCTGAGATATCAGTCAAAAACAGCGCACCTATAGGCAGTTAGCAGTATATTTTATTTATTACGTATATGGCATTAACAGTTCGAAAACAAAGACAAATAATTATATAATATGTTAATATGCATATACGTAATATATGTTAATATGCATATACATATAAATAAAATATACTGCGAGTAGCGGCACGGGAAGCGTGGCGATCATCAGAGTACCGACATATATATGTCTGCACCGTAGATGGCCAAGAACAATACGCGCATGCGAGTCACGAGACGTTGCATTGTTTAATATCATTGGCTGTATCATTCCCGCTTTGGCGCTTTTAGACCTTCAGAGGAATCAATACACATCTACTCAACTGCAAACTCAAATTTATTAGAATTAATAAGATCAATGACAAGACACTTGGGGTATTTCTGTGTACAAATAAAAAGTTTTCTAATTTATTTAAGATAGCGACTTCACTTACATTTTCTCCCTCTTTAAATTAAGCTTTTTTTAACCCCTTTTTGATTGTTTGGACTCCCTTTTCCGCTAAACCATTGCTTTCTGGATGTTTTGGTGGAATTCGGATTAATTTTATCCCATTTGCATGACAGAAAGAAGTGAATTCATAAGAATTACCAAATGGTGGACCATTATCAGAGACAAGTTCTACTGGTAATCCAAATACTGAAAAAATTTGTTTCAACTTTAAAACTGTTTCTCTCACGTTTGTGCCATCCTTCATAAGTTTAACTTCGCACCACCCAGACTTATCATCTACAAGAATCAAAAATGTGAAATTATCTTTTTTGAAAAAATCTACATTTACTCTGTAAAAATTATTAGGAGCAGTTGGCCAAGGAAGTAAAACTCCGCTGTTTGAAAAATTTCGAGTTTGTTGGCATAAATCACAAGAATTCACATATTGCTCAACATCTTCATTAATACCAGGCCACCAACAATAAGATCTAATGAGCATTTTAGTTCTTACTATTCCTATATGTTGCTCATGGAACAAACTTAGAATATCCTTCTGCAGTTGTTTTGGAATTACTACTTTATTACCAACTAAGACGCAACCACTATCCACAGAAAATTCTAATTTTCTTTTAAAATAAGGTTTCAAATTGTCATCCTTTATCGAATTTGGCCAACCAGTTAGAGTAAGATCAAGGACTTTGGACAAAATTATGTTTTTTTTTGTTGCTATTGCTATATTTTCATAAGTAATGGGTACTTCATAAGATAAGCTAAATGAAAATATTGCATCAGAGATTTCGGTTTGACTGTTCATTGGTAATCTTGAGAGACCATCCGCATTCGAAATTTCGCTACCTTTCTTGTAAATAATGTCATATTTATAAGCTGATAATGTTATGGCCCAACGAGTGATTCTAGCTGCGGCGGTAACTGGAATGTTCTTATTTTTCCCGAAAATAAACTGAAGAGGTTGGTGATCTGTGATCAAAGTAAAATTTCGTCCAAAAACATATTTGTGGAACTTTTTTAAGGCAAATATTATTGCTAAACTTTCACGTTCTAAATTGGAATATTTCTTTTCATTTTCACTAAGAGTGGAGGAAGCAAATAAAACTGGTTTTTCAACACCATTGATTTTATGACTGAGCACTACTCCAACCCCGTATCCACTGGAATCACACATTATATATATATGGAGTGTTGGATCATAATGTGTTAAGACATCATGAGAAATAAGCAACTTTTTACTATACTGAAAACATTTTTCGCATTCACTCGTCCATATATACTCAGTATTCATACAATGGCTTAAGTTTGGTGGAAAGCATGGGTATAAACTTACCATAAAAATTAAGTAGACCTAAGTAACTTTTCAACTCTGTGATATTTTTTGGTGAAGGCGCTTTCTGAATACATTCAATGTTTTCATCTGTAGGATGAATTCCTGATGAATCAACTCTATGACCTAGGAACATTACAGAACAATCAAAAAATTTACATTTTTTCTCATTAATTTTTACATTATACTTCTGTAATCTTTCTAACACTTTTTTAACATTTTGATAGCATTCATCTATCGTACAGCCATGCACCAAAATATCATCTAAATAGCATTTAGTCTTTGGTAATTCTGATAAAATAGCCTCCATCACACATTGAAAAATACCCGGAGCGCTACTAACGCCATAGGTTAATCTGTTAAATCTAAAAAGACCAATGTGGGTATTTATTGTGAAGAGTTCTTTAGAAGCATCACTTATCTGAAGTTGTTGATAAGCTCCTTTTAAATCTAAAACACAGTAATACTTGCTACCATGTAATGTGGCAAAGATGTCAGAAGGCAATGGTAAAACGCAATGATCACTGTCAATTGCTAAATTCAGCGCTTTTTAAAAATCCACACATATTCTGATATCTCCAGAGTTTTTCTTGGGGACCACAACAATTGGACTTACCCAATTGCTGTAGGATACCCTGGTCAAAACACCAGACTTGACCATTTTTGAAAGTTCCTCCTCGACTTTTGGTTTTAGTGCAAATGGCATTTCATATGCCCTATGAAAAATAGGTTTAAATTTTTCTTTGATCTTTATCTCAGCTTTAAAATCTTTGATTGAAGTGTGAGGTTCTTCCTCAAAAAGTGAGTTATAATCTTGTTTCAAAGAAGCAATCAACTTCAATCTGACATTCTCTGACTCTGAACTTGAAACTTGATTTGACTGAAAATTGAATTGACTACAATTTTTTATATGAGACTTATTGTAACTGGACTTTTCTGTTACTACACTTTTATCTAGCAAATCATTTCTCCAATCTTTATTCAAAATATTTAGCCAATTCCTCCCTAAGAGCGGTACAAACTTGATATCTGATTTTAAGACAACCAAAGGTAAATAATACATCTTACTTAAGTATCTAACATGCACATATACCTGTCCTAAAATGTCTGCTTTTTGCCCTGTCAAAACTCTTAACTTAAAACTTACAGGCTCTAAGACTAAATAGTTGAACAAAGATTTGAAATCTTGCTCATGCATAACTGACCTCACTGCACCCGAATCAACTTCCATTTCAAGATTTTGTTCATCGATATACAATTTAACTTTTAAAGTGTCAACATAACTTATTTTAAGCGAATTCAAGGTACACTCTGACATTAAACCTAACTCAAAATTTTCATCTGACTCTTCTTCCAACTCCTGGTTTTCATCTTCATGCAGCTCAAAAACTTTGTTTTTACACATAGGAGCTTTTGCAGAGTGCCCTATCATATTACAGGCAAAGCACTTCCAATTTATTGCAGGACATTTGTTGTTATCAATATGTATACGACAGCATCTTCTACACTTCTGCTTTTGACTATACCACTGACTTTGACTATTACTTGGATGGCTATGGCTACTAGACGCCTTATTTTGACTGCCTTGACCTGACTTGACTCGGTTTTGATTAGACTGTAACTTGTAATTCTGACTTGACTTATGCTTGTGGTATACTTTATTTAAACTATTATCAGACTCTGACACCATAGCTTTAACCTGCCCCTCAGCTAACTCCATACTAAGAGCGATTTTTAGAGCTGCTTCGAAGTTATGATCTTCTTCTAACAACTTTTGTTTAATACTATCAGACCTAATTCCAGATATCAACCTGTCTCTCAAAGCATCGTTCAAAAAGTCACCATAGTTACAAGTTTTTGATATACTTTTCAACCTTGCAATGAATTCTGTGATAGTTTCGCCTGGTTCCTGGTAACTGTTGTTTATCTTGAAGCGTTCTGATACAACTAGCCTTTTGGGACTGTAGTGATCTTTTAATGCTTTCACCAAATCAGCGTATGGCTTCGTTTCAGGTAATGTAGGTGAAACAAGATCTTTTAATCTGATATATCCCTCTCCCCCGATAAAAGTGATTAAAAGGGGTACTTTTTTTGTGTCTGCAACATCATTCACTTTAAAAATTTGCTCTAAACGTTCTATCCATGATGAAATATCCCCAAACTTTTGGTTGAAAGGTTCGATACTCCCAATTAAAGACATGTTTATTAGATACTGATTTTCAGACAGACTAGACAGACTTTGACTTTACTCAGTATGGACAGACTTGACTATTGATTGATGCGCTGTATGCTTAGAAAATGTTAGAAAATGGAACGGACTTACTTGACTTTGTATGATATACTGCGACTGTGGCAAAACCCTGATCTAAGACAAGCCGGGTTTCATTGACCTTCAATGTAGCAAAACATCACAAAAACATGAACATCTTCGCGGATTCGATCCCATCCTCGTCGCCAAAAATGTTGTGTATTCGACGAGGAATCAATACACATCTACTCAACTGCAAACTCAAATTTATTAGAATTAATAAGATCAATGACAAGACACTTTCAATTCAATAAAATTACTGTCAACTAAAACGAAGGGTATGTTTACAATATATGGTGCCTTCAAAATACATAGCAGTTAGCAAAGTCAAAAAATATATTTTATTTTCTCTATGGTTGTTTGTTTGGACACAGCATAGTAAAATTAGGAGGTGGTTTGGATGTTTAGTGATTTTGTTTTATCATTGTGTTGTGATTTTTACGTGTTTTTTTTATTTAGATTTTTATTAAAAACTATGTTTCCACAACGGTGCTTTTTATGTAATGAGATTGGTCCTAATTTAAATTTTCATAGGTCTACAGGTATATAAAAATAAATTCCGTTTGAAAACAAATCATCCCATGGGGCACTCCATCGTCATTTAATTTGTCAATATGTATGGCTATATTATTGTGTAGATATCGAAGAAATGATTTATAAAAATAATAAATCTAATTGGTTATGTGCTCACTATATATTTCATGTTTATCAACTGCATTTCTATTCCTTTTGAAGTAACCTAGACAACTATAATAGACGTTGTTTGAGATTTATGTTAGAAGTGAAAAAAATGTAATTACATAATTGCACATTATTTGGTCTAATCAAAAATCAGACACGAAGTTTTTGTTGACTGAAATATCTTCGTTTAAAAATATTACAGGCGGCAAATACAGTACTTGCGCATAACTAACATGGCCCACTGACCTATGGTTATAGGTCAGTGACATGGCCACTCAGAGTGTAGTCGGACCTCTCACTCTTAATGGAAAGCATTTGGCTTATTGGAGATATAGGTAGTTAGCAGTATATTTTATTTATTACGTATATGTTAATATGTTTATTTCTCTATGGAGTCAAATAAGTCAAGACAACACGAATCCCACAAATGTCACACCCTGGAATGAGAATGGTCGCGTTCATCCACACCAGTTAAAGATCGCTCCGAAAGTAGCGCTCATCTCGCACGAATGAACCGGCAATTTAAAGTGACATCGATATATGTCTTTGTCATTCGTTTGTTTATGTTTATGTATTGAAGAAATTTGGTTAGGTAGTTTTTTTATCTTTTGATTTTGTTCTACTGTTTACACTGTTTTTCAGAAATATTATTTAATTGTTGATATAAGTCATAAGTAATCATCCATTTCCATTAATCCCGCTTCATCAACACATAACTGATGCACCCCTCAACTAATTTTATGCTCATGACAAAATTAAACTATTTACCTACTATAATTATAACCTAACAAAGAAATTACACTACTCTACTTACAGTAATTTTAATATGGGTTCTCTACTATACTACACAAGATGATAGGTACTCAACTAGATTTATTAATACAAAATATTTCAAAAACTACAGGAAAACAATACAATACATTAAAATATGACACAAGGCAGTAATTTCAATATAGCTATTTCTACACTACTTTTACTAAACTAAGATTATAATATACAATACTAAGTATATTTAATATTATATTCTACTTCAAACTACACAATAACATTAAATAAATCAAAAATCAACTACTATACCCAAAACTTTCAAACAAAACACGTGGGTCACGTGAGGTGAGCGCTATGATCAGGAGCGGATTGGTCGGTTCATCCGCACACACGATACCTGATCGATCAGGTAGCGATCCCGAGATGCGTGCATGAACGGTTCATTTTACTATGATCGCTCACTGATCGGACGCCATTTAAAAGATCACTTTTATTTTACGATCCGCTCCTGATCATAGCGCTCACCCCACGTGACCCACGTGTTTTGTTTGAAAGTTTTGAGTATAGTAGTTGATTTTTTATTTATTTAATGTTATTGTGTAGTTTGAAGTAGAATATAATATTAAATATACTTAGTATTGTATATTATAATCTTAGTTTAGTAAAAGTAGTGTAGAAATAGCTATATTGAAATTACTGCCTTGTGTCATATTTTAATGTATTGTATTGTTTTCCTGTAGTTTTTGAAATATTTTGTATTAATAAATCTAGTTGAGTACCTATCATCTTATGTAGTATAGTAGAGAACCCATATTCAAATTACTGTAAGTAAAGTAGTGTAATTTCTTTTTTAGGTTATAATTATAGTAGGTATAAATAGTTTAATTTTGAGTAATGAGTATAAAATTAGTTGAGGGGTGCATCAGTTATGTGTTGATGAAGCGGGATTAATAGAAATGGATGAATACTTATGACTTAGATCAACAATTATAATAATATTTCTGAAAAACAATGTAAACAGTACAACAAAATCAGATAAAAAAACTACCGAACCAAATTTCTTGATTACATAAACATAAACAAACGAATGACAAAGACATATACCGATGTCACTTTAAATTGCCGGTTCATTCGTGCGAGATGAGCGCTCACTGAGCGCTACTTTCGGAGCGATCTTTAACTGGTGTGGATGAACGCGACCATTGTAAAATAAAACTGATCTTTTAAATGGCGTCCGATCAGTGAGCGATCATAGTAAAATGAACCGTTCATGCACGCATCTCGGGATCGCTACCGGATCGATCAGGTATCGTGTGTGCGGATGAACGCCACCAATGATCTCTAGGAGCGTACTTTTCGAACTCGGCCCAGTTGTGTGTCTGAACGCAGCCATTGAAATATTGACAATTGACATTGAAAAAGAGAACTTTAAAGTGAAAAATAATAAGTATAAAAGTATTACCTTAGATTCATATTTTTTTAAAACAAAATGTGCACTGTAAATAACGATAACGGGGAAATTGAAATTCACAGGTTACCGGTGAATTCTGAAGAGTATAAAGTTAATGACTGGACAATGAAATTTACAAAATCTCACATACTTCATTCAATTTGTACAAATCATGATGCATGCAGATCCAAACCTGGCGAACGATGTCTACTATGTTTGTAAGTTACATTCCAATTAAACATAGTCAAAAGAAACAATAAAGAAGTTGAAAAACAGTTTTTTGTTTAGCAAAATTAGTAAACATGTTTCAGAGTAAATAGTCCGGAAAAACCAATACATTCTCACTATAGTCCTATGTTATCTAAATTGTTAGCATTAAATTTGAATTGGTTTTTATCTAATTTCCAATACTGAATACATGTCCGGAAGTAAAGGCAGAAGTTAACTAAATAATATATTGGTAAATATTCATTTTATTGCCAAAACTGAATAAAACCAGTAAAAAACAAGTTAGCAAAAACGTTTATAGAAGAAGCTGTACTTTACAAATTTTCATTGTGCTAATTTATAGTTAAGTAATTAAAAAATGCATACCAAAATATAATACATGTACCTATATTCACTGGAAGATGGTGGTTACTGTTATCATAATAATCATATACTTATGCATTGTCCAGACCTGTGTGCTTAGTTCTTATTTGTTTGCATATGAATAAATATGTACTTCTATATTTTCAAAATATTTCTTTAGTGATGTTTTTTCTACTCTGAAATTTATTATTTGCTATAACTGTAACATAGGGCAAAATGTGGCCTATTTACTTTGACACATAATTAGAGGTTGTGCTGACATTAAGGGCTTTCGCGAGACAAATATTCTAATTGATGCGCATGCTTCATTGATGTCATACCCTATCCTAGTTACCATGCCTATCTCAAAATTAAAAAATTGTTCTATACATATAATAAGTTGCTTGCTAAAGAATGGAAAAAAGGGATAGAATATTTTATTATAAATATCTACAAAATAGTTTTAATGTATTATAACTGTATAATTAAAAATTATGGGTTTAAAAAAACTGTATTAACTTATTATATACTGTTTTTGAAAGACAATACTTTTATTTACAATATAACCAAAAAAAGAAATAAAAACAATTGTAAAAGTTTATTAACTATAGGATAAAGATTGGAAAGCATTTGGAAGGGGCAAAATTTATAATATTAGGTTTGTTCCAACCTTCAATCACAAACAGATTTCTTACAGTTTGTAAATCGTTTCCAAAGCGCATGTCTGTAAGATACTGGTTTCCTAATCAATTTATGTCTTTGGTTGGAACAGCTGATAAAGAGTTTGAAGTGTGTAAGTAAACACAATGAACACTTCTTCAGAATACTGGGGCGCTATTTTCGCTGAAAATATAATAAATAATAACTCATTCAATTTAAAAAATAACACCATATCTACCGAAATAATTTTGGGTTTTAATTATCTGCTCGTTTAGTAGTAATTCCAAATTTTTGTCATCACTACTTTCTATGGACGATATTATGTCACTAATCTCACTGAAATTTTCGTCGCTCATACTTAACGATTTATTAAAAGATATTTCAAAACAATCAAGTAGAAACAGATTTTCAGTTGGGGATTTATAAGCTATTTACTATTTAGCACTTTTGCGGGTACGGGATTAAATGTTATATTTTTAAAGAAATAGTAATGCGCATGTCCCAAACAAATTGCTAGAGAATAATCCACAAACCGTTCTGATAGTTTACAAACAGGTTTGAAAATCAGTTGGAACAGAAAACTAATCGTTTACAAACTGTCAGAAACTCTGGTTGGAACACATTTGAGTTAGTACGCAGAATCCTGACTGTAAGAAACTGTTTCTGACGCAGGTTGGAACAAACCTATTATAAATGTTATTCAGTTATTATTATATTATCACAATTTAAATTGCAGGTAACAGGTCCTTACTTAAGGGTGTATTAAACTTCAAATCCCGACGACTAAAATTTATAGAAATAAAATAATTTGGCCCATTTACCTGATTCAAAATGAAAGTATTGATCTGATAAAACATATTTTGTTCTAAAGACTGTATATATATATATATATATATATATATATATATATATATAAAAATGAATATAATTTCATAAAATACGAGGTGCTATATGAAATATAAATTTCGATTTTCTACTACACCTGTTTTAGTCGTAATTTCAATAATTTCGACTTATTGGCCTGACCGTTCTTCGAAGGGCAAAACAACTACATTCCTGGCTAATACCACGCAGAATATTGAATTACATCCCCTTCGAAAACCGTGACGTCGATCGGCCATTTTGCCGATACGGACATCTGTGGTGATTCGCAACTGATAGCGGAAGAGCATAGTACACTTACGCGTTTCGACCTTCTTGGGTCTCTTCAAGAGTGCCGTAATGCCTTCCAGTTCAGAATCTCTAATCCGAACTGAAGATTACACCCTCCGACAACCTCTCTTGGTTCGTGTAGTTACACAAGCGAGAAGTAGTCAGTTGGCGCCATCTTCACTTTCAGTTGCGAACCAACACCTCAGATAAATGCGACCGTATTAGTCGTATTAAATAAAAATGAATATAATTTCATAAAATACGAGGTGCTATATGAAATATAAATTTCGATTTTCTACTACACCTGTTTTAGTCGAAATTTCAATAATTTCGACTTATTGGCCTGACCGTTCTTCGAAGGGCAAAACAACTACATTCCTGGCTAATACCACGCAGAATATTGAATTACATCCCCTTCGAAAACCGTGACGTCGATCGGCCATTTTGCCGATACGGACATCTGTGGTGATTCGCAACTGATAGCGGAAGAGCATAGTACACTTACGCGTTTCGACCTTCTTGGGTCTCTTCAAGAACGGTCAGGCCAATAAGTCGAAATTATTGAAATTTCGACTAAAACAGGTGTAGTAGAAAATCGAAATTTATATTTCATATAGCACCTCGTATTTTATGAAATTATATTCATTTTTATTTAATACGACTAATACGGTCGCATTTATCTGAGGTGTTGGTTCGCAACTGAAAGTGAAGATGGCGCCAACTGACTACTTCTCGCTTGTGTAACTACACGAACCAAGAGAGGTTGTCGGAGGGTGTAATCTTCAGTTCGGATTAGAGATTCTGAACTGGAAGGCATTACGGCACTCTTGAAGAGACCCAAGAAGGTCGAAACGCGTAAGTGTACTATGCTCTTCCGCTATCAGTTGCGAATCACCACAGATGTCCGTATCGGCAAAATGGCCGATCGACGTCACGGTTTTCGAAGGGGATGTAATTCAATATTCTGCGTGGTATTAGCCAGGAATGTAGTTGTTTTGCCCTTCGAAGAACGGTCAGGCCAATAAGTCGAAATTATTGAAATTTCGACTAAAACAGGTGTAGTAGAAAATCGAAATTTATATTTCATATAGCACCTCGTATTTTATGAAATTATATTCATTTTTATTTAATACGACTAATACGGTCGCATTTATCTGAGGTGTTGGTTCGCAACTGAAAGTGAAGATGGCGCCAACTGACTACTTCTCGCTTGTGTAACTACACGAACCAAGAGAGGTTGTCGGAGGGTGTAATCTTCAGTTCGGATTAGAGATTCTGAACTGGAAGGCATTACGGCACTCTTGAAGAGACCCAAGAAGGTCGAAACGCGTAAGTGTACTATGCTCTTCCGCTATCAGTTGCGAATCACCACAGATGTCCGTATCGGCAAAATGGCCGATCGACGTCACGGTTTTCGAAGGGGATGTAATTCAATATTCTGCGTGGTATTAGCCAGGAATGTAGTTGTTTTGCCCTTCGAAGAACGGTCAGGCCAATAAGTCGAAATTATTGAAATTTCGACTAAAACAGGTGTAGTAGAAAATCGAAATTATATATATATATATATATATATATATATATATATATATATATATATATATATATATATATATATATATATATATATATATATAGCCATACTAGTTAATTTTAATCTTAGTAATTATTCTTACTTCATGTGTATACTTCTTCTAAAGCCAGTTTAAAAAAGATGATTTTGCCAGGGCTGCGATATTTCATTAATAAGGGCTTTAAGTGTATACTGAGTAATACCAATAAATTTACCAATACATATAGGTGGCCCCTTTTACAAGCTATGGGTAGGTAGTCCAGCTTATTTTTGAATATCAACATCGTTAATAATATTTCTTGAAATGTTGGTTGACTATATAGTCAGTACTTATTCTTTGAAACAAGTTGGAATATCAGTAGTAATCTCTTAGTAAAAAAGAAGATAAGATATCTTTTTTTAAAGAACAATAGCGCGTATCGTTTTTTTCACAGTATTCTTCAGAATATTCCTATTGAATGTGATTCAATTATTTTACAGTTGTGTTTGCTTTGTAATATTTGTGAAACGGCTTGGAGACCTTTTTGAGGTAAATGCTGAATCTAACGAATTGCTTATTAATGATGATATTTACATTAATAATGAAATTCCTGCTAATAATGTGATGTAAGTTACAATATCCAAATTAATGATGAAATACATTTTATTAATGCAATTCTAATGAATAACAATGAAAATGAGACTCAATTTTTGGAATTTGAAAATCGAGATTGGCATATTCAGGTTCAACAAGTAATTTTAAATATGTATTCATGCTTAAAAGCTGTAAATTTCAATTCAACTCGAGATGAAATGAAGAATATGCAAGTTAACGAAAATTCCTTATTCCACAATTTATTTGGGATTTAAAAGAGGCGTTGAACATGATAAAAAATGCTGTCATCAGATAGATGATGCATCTAAAGATTTATTTCCATGAACAGTTTACAATACTTACAAAGAAAATTAAGTCCCAACAGACATTAAATTTAACAAATTGCAAGATATGAACAATTTTAAATATAAATCATTAGAAACACTTCGACAAATTTTAGTAGAATGTGGTTTTAAGTATAAAAAAGTAGATAGTGGAATGTGTATGCTGGAATCGCCCCGTATTGTGGTACTTTGTCAAAATTATTTAAGACAGATTTTAAGTTATTGAGAAAGTAACAGAATTATAGTTTATTTAGATCAAACATTGTTCTACACTCATGATGTCGTTCAACGCTGTTGGGCAGATAATTCACAAAATTATATCTTAAATGCCATACGCCACTGGTCGGTTTCTTGTGAATATTTTATCGTTTTTTTTTATATATTTTTAAATTCACTTTGTAAGAAATATAATACAGCGTGTGTTTAATCATGTGTGAGGCCAATGTATCCCGAGCCCAATGTATCCCGTCCGTATTGATTATTTAAAAAAAAACGGTTTAAACGTCCCTATCTTTATGTGGGTTTGTTACTCAGTTTTGGAACATCCAATGTATTTATAAATATTTTTAAAATCTGCCTCTTTTTTGGCGATTTCTACTACTTTTATTAATGATGCTTTTTCCTAGCGCTAACGATAAACGAGATATCTAGCCCCGGTACGTTTTATGAATTCATACTGTATGTCAGCGTGCTCATAGTGATGACACACGCTAGTAAAACTAAATATCAATGGCGTTCTATGCCACTTTAAACAAACAATACGTGGATTCTGCAGTCTAGGAGAACCCGTAAAAGCAGATGAAATCCTACTTGTTAATAGGGCACTCAAGCAAACTGTCACATAAATGTCAACATGGTGTCTGTGGGGCATACACAGCTGTACAACGCTTGTTTAAAGTATTTTAGACGTATTTTAATTATTTTTATAATATAATTCAGGTGCAATGGGCAGTTTCAATACTTCCATCCGTGTTCACAAGCACTCACACTTTTAAATTGGCTTTGTCCATCCTTTGTGAATGTTTTACCTGGAAAAAGAGCAAACAAAAATGTAGCTCATTGTAAATTAAAGTCAGGTACATAATTGCATCCTACTTGATTAGTTTTCTTACCCTTCCAATAACAATATAAATATTGTCTACTCTCTTCACTCCACATTGAGACACAAAATCTACCTGAAAAAACTTGTATGCATATAAACTTTTAAACGCCTTCATTTGCTCCTTGATGTAAAATATTGTTGTTAATACCAGATAACTAACAATATCCATATTACTAAGGCTCGGAAAGTCTTTCAGGTTAAAACTTAACTAGCTAATGGATAAACAGTATGGGTCAAACACCTCAGGTTTGTGTAGTTTTTATACATATCTGGCAGCGAGCAGCAACGTCTAGGTGCTGACTTTTATACCTGTTATAATAGTTACTCATTGTTGTCATTGTCTCATAATTCCAAAAATCACAATAAAAAAACTAAAAACTTATGATGAATGTGTACACACTAACGACAACAAACGGTTTGTATGCCTCACAGACGCCATATTTGCTTTCAAGTGACAGATCGTTGGTGACCTTAATAGGACACTACCAAAACAGCTGATTGAATTTAATATGGCCGTCAGAGGACACACAGAGAGTTGTGTTGTGTTATACAACAAGGGTTGTTTTTCGATTTTTGCGAAGAATCATTTGTGTGTGCAATTTTTTTATGATAAGCTATCGTCATGAGTGAGTATTTCAAATGATTGTCATTGGAGGATTCTGAAGTGGCGAACCAGTATAATCAAAAGTTAAGTGTTATTGGTAACCTGAACCTGGACCCTTTCACTTTAAAAAGTGAAGACGTCTCCACGGATGCGACGAAATTTCCTCCACTAACCAATATGGACATTGTTACTTATCTTGTCATTACTAGAAGATTGTTGGATACCATATATTTATGCTTATTTTTATCAAATTCAATAACAGATGGATGTGACAAATACATTGTTTTGTGATCTAGAGTGCTAAAGAACTGTTTATAGAGCGAGTATTATTTAATATTTTTGGGCTTAGGAATGTCAAAAATGTTTATTGTTTCATAGAAATGTCATTATGCCCGAACTCCTTAGTAAGTAGTGTTATACAAGAAGTATGAATGCTACCTCAAGATTTTATTCTTGTAATTCGATTGATGACAAATGGTCTATGACTGTCTGTGATAATAGTAATTGCAAAATAGAATGATACCACATGGACTGACTGTTTGGGAATGAGAGAAGTTCCCTACGATTCTACGAAGCCCATAATATTGTCCAAGATGTTTAAAATTAGTTTGTGCTTGTTTCAGTTCACACTTTTTTATTCTATTGTGTATACATTTTTTATATAATGTTTCAATATTTGGGAAGTAAAAAAAATGAAACACAGTTTTTCATTGTTTTTTATGCTTATTTTCAAACTTTTCTCATTTTCTTTTTCTGAAATAATATATGTGTTCCGGTTTTTGTTTGTTAGTTTTTAATTTTCTAAGAACTAACAAACAAAAACTGGAACACATATTTCAAGAGGAAAAAACAAAAACAATAGTAGAGCCTTCTGTCTTTCTATTCATTATTTTAACGTAAACAAGTAAACATCGAGGTACGTACCACTATAAAACTTAATTTAGAGATTTTATTCGTACATGTGAAACTTTCTAATTTTTAATTTTATGTTGGGAACTTGTAGGAATTTCAGATGATATTTCAAATACTGTAAAATTTTCGATTTGTTTTTTTAAACTTCAAAACTCGTTTTCAATTCTCGATTTAAATCTTTAAATCTACTTTTTATATATCTTTTAAACTTCCAAACTGACTACCTTTTTTCATTCAAAAATCAATAGATATTCTCCTTCAACCAAATATTCTATTTGATTACAATTAATATCATATCATTTATCTTAAATGTCATATGAAAATCTATGTTCCCTTTCTACACATTTATTTAGGTAATTATTAAGTTTAAAAAGCCAGAAATATTTAATTTATTTATTGAAATTAAACTACCATATTTAGCATATTGTATATTTTAAATTAAATCATTTTTTTGTTATATTCATATTTTTAAGATCACTACATACGGATTAGATACAGGGTGTCCCATTAAAAATTTCATATAATAAAAACATTTAAGCAAAAAAAATCCTTTTCGATTAATTACATCATCGCAACACCAATATTCCTAAAGACCTGCGAAATATTGTAAATAAATATAAGTTGTTGTATGTAGAACCATGGGCGGACATAATATCTATAAACATATATACAAAGAGTTTGCATTTAGGAGGAACGAAGAATTCATTTTCAGTCAGTTCTTTTATAAAAAAAATTCTTCTTTTCCGCAACCTTAGTTATTATATTCTTTTCATTAAATTCTTCAGCAGTTTCGATATTTTCAAATGTATTTTCAATAAATAAGTGAACATATTTCATGCACTCCCCTTGTATTCTTAAAATATACGATTTTGTAGTAGTGAAATCTGGATATATTTTGATAATGTCTTGGATACTTTTTTCATATTTTAACGTATACAATATAAATTCATTTTTTTAACCAAATATCGTCAATATGTTCTCCAAAATCGGCAAGAACGTACATTTTTTCTACGGCGTTCGATATAATTTTATTCTCTATAGAATTCATTACAGAATCCTCAAAGCTATTTTTATAATTGGGTTTATTTAAATCCATATTTTCCATCATTTTGTCCAAATCTGTTGTCTTGTTCACACTCATTCTCGTAGGTTTGAGGAAAAATATAGAAATATCATTTGTTTCTCTATTAACAATTTTTTTCTTATAATACCTACTCCAAACTGTACCACAGTTTCTCAAATCTTGATAAAATTCTTGTTCGAATTTACTAAAATGTTTCTCTAGCCAAAAAAATTCTTTAACATACTGATGTTCGTTTTTATAGCGGTGTCATCGGAAATCTATTCTTTCAGCCTGATTCTTATCTTTAGGTTTCTTATATCATCGGGAGTTTTATAATTTCCCATGTATTTCGTAATTCTATCTTTAAAATTAAACATGTTGGACACCAACTGTATTCATGGAACTTTTTGATGTTTTATTCGAAAACGTTTCTTTTTAACCCTTAGTTACTCGTGCGTCTTAA
This sequence comes from Galeruca laticollis, assembly GCA_963921935.1. Lineage (NCBI taxonomy): Eukaryota > Metazoa > Arthropoda > Insecta > Coleoptera > Chrysomelidae > Galeruca > Galeruca laticollis. The sequence continues at coordinate 125,995,031 of OY998181.1, forward strand.
TGTTGATTATTTACTCACGCGGTGTATTTAATACACCAGTTAAAAAGGTTGAAAATTAAACACGTTAACTTGAAGAAAAGTAAACATATTTATTTTCAACCCTATTTTTGGTACAGTAACAACATAATTGGCCATGAATAATATATTAATTAGTCTATTCAGAAGCGGAACCTGATTGATTTGAACAATTGTTACAGGTAACTTCAGAAGAAGAATGTTCTTTACACATAAAAGCCGTACACAATGAACATCGTAAAGTGGTAACTCTATTTTTAGATCTTCCACACATCTACATATTTTTAACGGTGGATGCTGGGCTGCGTCCGATTCTTCATTGTCTTCTCTATTTTTTTTGCGATATTTGTCAGGAAGCATTTTATATCTGTTGTAAGACTGGACCTTCTAGCTGATTTTTCATTAGACCGAACACCAAAGACTTGCATGTGTTGAATTATATAATATTTCGACATTCAAACCAGCAATATTTAGCATTTGGAAAAATATACATAATGTCCATCTGTTGGTCTTCCTTGAAACTGAAAAGTGATCGCACATTTGTTCGACTGTATCTACACCCACCTTTGTGGTTTATGTATTTCAGGATTTACTACATTATCGTCATGCACAGTAGACAGTAATATTACCGCTTAGTTTCTCTTGCGTACAAAAAATGTGATCATAATATTTTTTTGGAAGCCAAATAATGCTGAGTTGGCACCTCTATTCTTATTCGGTAAAAACTGAAGTGGAACTTTACGTTTATTTTTCTTCACCATTCCGGCGAATGTTATGTTTTGCTCCAACAGTGACTTCGCCAAGGGGTAGCTGGTATACCAGTTGTCGCAAGTCAAAATACGCTTTGATCCCCTTACTTGAATTAGTAGTGTTTCCACTATGTCACTCTGTCTGTTATACATGTTATATGTGCCTTCAGGATGTTTTTCACAATATATTTCAAAATTAGACACGTAGAAGGTCTTTGAGTCGCATAAAACGAATAATTTCAAACCATATTTGGCGGGTTTATTAGGGATATATTGTATAAAAGAACAACGTCCCCGAAAGGGAATTAACATCTCGTCAATAGTAAAAAATTCTCCATGGGTGTAGTTGGATTTGCAGTTACCTATTATAGTCTGGTTCACAAGTCCCATTTTCCTCAGAACCTAAACCGGACCACCGAAAATTATGATTTTAGTCTCATTCGATTCGGAATGTCATCTAGAACATTTTATCAAAGTTGCAAGCGAGGGGCTGAAAAAAATGCAAAAGTTATAAACAATAAAGTAAAATAAAAATTAAGGGTTTGGTTTTTTTGAAATATTTCAAAAACTATTTGAGATAATCGAAATTTGAAAAAGATCCTTAAAGAGCAGGAAATTTCCTAAAAAAAAGTGCTACCTCCCGCAACTGTACCAACAATTCTTATAATTTTAATTTAGCGGCGAAAATAACGGAAAAAACGCGTGGTTCGGCTGCCGCGCGCATCGCTCCAATCTGACACATGAACAAAAAAATTTATTTTAACTGATTAAATATTAATATTAAGGAATAAAAAATGTGGGTACTAAGTAGACATTCAATAAACAATAATCCGTAAAAAACATTTTTATCACAATTTTTTCATTAAATATGCTTTTGTTAATTTTCACCATTTTATTGTTAACATAAAAACGCTGATTATTTCAAAACAAGAAATCTAGAATTTTTTAAAATTTTTTGGAGCTAATCTTAAAAGGGCTTAGAAGAGATCCCCGTTGGAAAAATTCAAATATTTTTATTTTTCACTTTTTTATAACAATGAAAGGCGTTAAAAATTAATTTTATAAATGAAGCCATCAGGAAATTTTTTTTTCCAATTATTGTTAATATTTTATTTTCTTATTGATGAAAGCCGTATGACAATAATTTTTTTTATTTTTAACTAACATTATTTAAATAATTGTTATAACCAAATGCATTGTTTATAATATTTTTGAAAACTTTTTTTGGAACTCCATCCTTGATGAAAAAAATCGTTTCTTAAAAATTTTTTTTATTAACAAAAAACGCACTTGTTAATTAACAATTTTTTTGTGAAACCTAAGTAACTCTTAAGGGTTCTTGAGTGGATCTGGGCACTCTGAAAGCATATTGTGAATCCGGAAGTAGTTTTTCTCTTTCCAGCCAATGTTGTAATCTATTTTTGATCAATCTTTCAAGTGTTTTAAATAAACAAGATGCTAAAGCTATGGGACGGTACGAGTTTGGATTGTCTGATGGTTTACCTGGTTTTTTTATAGGCAGTACTATATACTCTTTCCAATTTGTTGGGAATTGGTTGTTGCCAGCTCAAATAGAGTTGTATAGAATTAATAATGCCTTTTTGTGTTTTAGAGGCATTTTGTCATTATGTATGATATATTGTCTGCCCTAGGTGAGGTGTTTTTGGTATTTTTTAAACATTGTTCGAGCTCCCAAAAATTGAAGGGTAGTAGCAAATGTGTGTTGTTTTTGTTTACTGTGTAAATTTCTTGCATTATCTCATTTTCTACCCATGGAGGTGAAATTTTTGCATGAAAGTCGTTTATCCAGGCATCTTTAGGGTCTATAGGCGTGTTATTTGCTCGTTTACGATTTTTATATCTGTTAACTTTGTGCCACACTTCTCTGATTGGGGTGTTTTGATTTAAGCTTTGACAATATTCTATCCAGCTTTTTTTCTTCATTTCCTTGAAAGTTTATTTGGCGATTGCATCCAATCGTTTATATTCTGTCAGATTTTGAACATTTGGATTTTGTTGATATTGAGCGTAAGCTTCTTTCCGTGTTTTTGCTGCTATATCACAAGTTCTGTTCCACCATGGTTTAGACGTGTAGTTTCGCTTTGTTGTATACAAGGAGTATCTAGGAATTGCAATACTCGCGGCTCTGTTTATGTTATTAATTATGGCTTCATATGTTGGTATTGGTTCAATAGAATCTAATATTGAAGTGTATAGTTCCCAATTGGCTTTCTTCAGATTCCATATATTGTGTACCCTTGTGGGGATATTTGTTGGTGAGGAGCTCAAGGCCATTTTAATATGTATTGGCAGGTGATCAGATCCACAAGGCTCTTTTATAATAGTCCATGTAATTAAATGACTTATATCCTGTGAACATAGTGTTAGATCTATTGCTGTTTGATGGTGTGCTAGGGTAGGTGATCCATCATTTAGTATTATAAGGTTACAATGTTGTATCGCTTCCAATAGTACCTTACCATTTACGTCATCATATTCGCAGTTCCACTAAGTTGTGGGCATTGAAATCACCTCCCAGTATGAAGGGCTTTGGAACATGTTCTAGAAAATGAATCCACTGCTGTGAAGTTATCCGGGAGCGTGGTTCAATATATACCGAGGCTAGATGTATTTTTTTAAGGTATTTACCCAGAAATACATTTGTGTTCAAATTTTAATGAAGTTTGTATTTCATTTCCTTAAAAACTAATCCTTCTCTTATTAAAATGGCTGATCCTCCGTAACCGTCGTTACGATCTGCCCGAACATTATTGAAGTGTTTGAAATTATAATATCTGTCAGGATGAAACCAAGTTTCGGATAAGAGTGCTAGCGAAAATTGATATTTATCTAATAAGTACTGTAAGTTTTCCTTATTAGAAACTGCTGATCGGCAGTTCCATTGTTAAATGCTTATTTCATTTCTTATGTCTGCGAATGTGAGGCCGTATTTACATTAAATTGTGTACTAATTATATGCATAAGCTCTTCTTTTGGAACATTTATATTTTTTAATGCTAAAACTTTACAGATAGTTTCTATGACGACTTCTAGTATTGTTATAATGCTATGATCTGCAATCTGTGTGCTTGATGATTTACTATTGTTTTTTATGTAATTGGGGTTTACTATTCCTCCAATTTTTCGTAAGGGAAGTCTGGGTTGAGATATTATTTCTTTATGTTGTTCTATTATTGTCTGGGCTGTTTGGTCTGTGCCTCTTGTTTGCTTGTGATGAGTTTTGGTTTGTGGAAGGAATTTTTGGGGGGTGAGAGTTGGGGGGGTATAGAGACAGGATGTGAAGGTAGATTTGTGAGATGCGAATTTAATGGGGGAAAGGATTTTTGACAAAAGACATTTACTATTTGAGATGGTTCAAGTTGACTATTCCTTGAAACCACATTGGAGTAGGAGTTTTTTGAAATTTCTCTATTTGCATCATGATAGCTTAGGTTTGATGTGGACATAGCCTCTTTGATTCGTTTTTGTCTACTGAACTCGGGGCATGCTTTTAAGTTTGTGGTGAGATGATCACCTGAACAACTTAAACATTTTGGTTCAATATTTGTTTCGTTACATTCTTTTGAATTATGAGATTCATTGCATTTAAAACATCGGGGCTTGCTTTTACATTGTCTACCTTGATGACCATATCTTAAGCAGTTGAAGCACAATATAACTTTTTGTATATATGCTTCCACCGGTTTCAGTACTTTATTTATTGTAATGTATTTTGGGAGAGTTTGGGATTTAAAAGTTATTACACAAGTTTTTGTTGGGACATACTCTATATTATTTTCATTTACACATTTCCTGTTTAGTCTCTTAACTTCTAATACATGAAATTTACAATGCATATCATGCATTTTTATTTTATTTTTAACATATTCTTCGCTAAATTCAGTGGATATATCTCTAATTATGCCTTGATGTATTAATAGAAATTTTGGTACATATATTACTAAATTATTTTTAACAAAAATTTGATTGTCTTTTTGATCGATAATATAATTTGCTGATTTGTAATCTTTAAACTTGATTCTTATTTTATTTCTTCCGATGGAATCGATACTTGAGATTTTTCCGTCAAGATGAAAAAAAGTTGAAAGGATGATATCACCTATTTTTAAAGGATTTAATCTACCTTTAAATTCGCTTGATTTAGTTTCAACATAAACATGATATGGGCCGAGGTCAGATTGATGATATAGAAAAACTTGCTTAGGTTTTTTAATTTGTAAACTTGGCCATTTGTTTACTAATTGATCTTTCTAGTTTTTGTCATTATCATTTGTTTCGCATGATAAGGTTGAAATTGAAAACATTTTATTACTTATCTGAATATTTTGTTCTCGTGATGCAAATCCCTTGAATTTATTTTCAGAGACGTCTAGGAAATTTGTTTTATCGCTTGTATCCATCACATCATTCGTGTTTACGGGGGTTTGACCCCCGCTATTAGCACTCATTTGAAACTTGTTTTTTGGTTATTAATCACAAACCAATGTTTTTCTACTACTTTAACAAACCAAATAACTAGTCTATTCAAATTGTTTAAAGATATAAGATTTAAATTTTAGCACTAGATCGAACGCACGTCTGTTTACAACGAAGGAATTGATCTAACTGGTTCACAGAGTCTCCGTACGCGGCGTTATAGTAGCACACTGTATACATCTGACGCACAAAGTGGCATCCGTCAGTATACATATCGAAGAACGGTATAGTTTGGCGTCTGTATATGTATTTTTCTTGCATAGTGGCATCCTGGCAGTGTTGCCGACCTCACTTCTGCTTATAGAAAGCTTTTAACATTGAATGTGATTATTTACATCTGTTCTAATTTTTTTATACCATTGTTGACAGTGCGGAGGATATTATTTATTGCAGAAGATCTACCGTTATTAATAGAAAAATGATATTTTCGTTCTATAATTCACTCAAATCTGATTTTGAGGCAAAATAAAACACTACTGGCAATAAAAATGAATAATGCTGGCGATAAAACAAACTAAAGAATTCTGAATTTCTGTAAATAAGGGGAAACTGAATTGAATTTTCCAACGTAAACCACGAGATGAAGTAAAATTACTACTCAATTTTCAGGTTAATTTTCGAATGGGTATATTTTTCTACTTCACTATAGCAGATAGCAGAAGTCATCATTACAGCTCTTCTCTATTGTGCGTTTTAAATAGAATAGACATAAAAAAATATTTAATGAAACTTATACAAATGTTCGTACAAAAAATAAACAGTACATATTCCAAATAAATATATGTTCTCTTTATATACGGGTGTTTCCTAAGTAATCTAAAATATTGTAGTAGGCGCTTCGTCACTCCATTTTAAGACGGAAAGTTCTTATAAACATGTGTGATAAGTCTTGTCGTTAATGAGATACAGGGTGTTGAATTGTTTTATTATTTCAACTTTGATGTTTTATAACTCGGTTTCTAATGCCGGTGGAAAAATGCCGTATTTTTTATTATTGTACTTACCTCCCTCTTTCTATTTTTACTAACTTAATTCTTTCGTTTTTCATATTACGACTATTCAAATACTGGACTTCTTGCATCAGACGGATTCTGTCGTACGACGAAGTCTATATAAAGATAAAAAACAGACTTTAGAACAAGTATTCCCTTCAGATAAAAATAATAGACAATTTAAAAGCTTAACATACTTTGGAACACCATCCTTAAAAATTAAATCATTTTTAGAAACTTTAGACATGAATATTTCCTTTAAAACTGATCACAATTTATCCAAATTCATTAAAAATAATAAATCTAAATCTTCAAAATTAAACAAATCAGGAGTTTATAAATTAAAATGTGGTAATGACAATTGTGATAAAATTTATATCGGTAGAACTTTTAGAAATTTTAAAACTAGAATTTCGGAACACAAACGTAGCTATGACAACAAAAAATTAGATTCTAACTATTCAAATCATTTATTAGAAAACCAACACATTTTCGACCCAAATTTTGAAATTCTCCATGTAGTCGGTAAATCCTTTAGTTTAAATTTATTAGAAGCCCTAGAGATTAACAAAAATAAATATTCAGGTAATCTCCTTAACGACCAAATAGATATCAATCAGTCTCCTTTATTGAACCTCTTTACCTAGAAGATAGCTTAGGAATGTTTGTAGTGAATGAATTTCCAGGTAATATCTTTTAATACCATTGTTAACCTTAGTAAATAGATTTAGCACTGTACGAGTATATATTGAGACATTTTTATATTTTACCTTCATTCGTTTTGACAAAGCTACTGTGTTAGTGAAACGCGTCAACAAGTTTAAATTGAACATTAGTTCAAATATATGAAGATTTAAACAAACTATATTGTTTTATTTCTTCGTTCTATATTTTCTTTTAATTATACATTAATTTAGTTTTAATGACTTCTTGACGTTGTCCAATTTTAATTTTGTTTGACGTTTGCATAATTATGTAAATTTTCCTAACTATTTTTTATAAAATTTTCCTACAGTATACTTCCCATATTACCTACTGACATATCTTGGATTCTGCTGGATGCCACGGGCATGTGACAGCTTTCCTTTCATAATAGTTTTCATGTGAATGATATATACATTTGCGATTTACTTACTGTTATTTGCCTACAGACTACATTTGAGATGGAGAGTCTTTTTCATTTACTTTAATGTGAGTTATAATCTCTGATAAACTACAAATATAAATTGAAAATCATTTTAGATATTTTTGGTTGTGGTAAAAATAAAAAGTCAATTATTCATTAGTTAATTAGTATTTTGTTTGTTCACAGATATGATTTCAAGTTTTATTTCGTTGATATAGATGTTAAGTAGCTCTAAATGTGATAAAAGAGTATATAAAATGAGTAAGGTGTCTTTCTCATTTCTAATGTCAATGAACAATTATAGGTACTTACAAAGACATTTTCACGTTCTTCTCAACTGCACCAAAAACTATGTTTCTAGCAAAGAAACTCGCACCATTGTAGAATTAATCTTCGCTAAGTTACAACTATTTCTTTTGATGGGTCCAGTCTCCATTGTGATAAAAATCGTAAAATATTATCGTTCTAACAAATTATCCAGAAAAATATTTCATACTTGTAACTGCGTTATGAGAAATAAGTCCACTTGTTCGTACAGTGACGTCATCGCGCTCTTATTGGTGTTCGTATTCACGTGATAATGGGTTATAAATAACGCAATTTTAATTAATTTTATTTAATTTAAGACGAGTAATAAGGTTTAAAAAATGTTATTTTAGGTTTCTGAAAACTGTCTTTTATGTGTGAAATATAGCTTCGCATGGATTTGTAATAACCGTCGACATGCGATTTACTAGAATATGCGGTTCATTCTCCTCTTTCAAAAAAAAACAAATTCATATTTAAAATTACTGGAAGTCACTTCGTACGCGATCTATACACAATATACAGGACGCACCGATTCCTAAACAAATTCAAATCTACCTACTAATAATCTATCAAGGTCCCAGTGTTGCCAAATAATAGGAAGCCCCTCTGTGCGTGATCTTGATGCATTAGGGATGGTCTATATCCATATTGTGTATATCGGGGGATGCCACAGCGATACAAATCTATACGGATGCCACTTCAACCGCTATCGCGATATATATATATATATATATATATATATATATATATATATTGCATTAGCGTCCGCCCCGGCGTCCGTTTAGAAAGTAACCACCTTAGCCTCCGCCCAATATACAGCGTGTATATAGGACCACTCAGTTAGCGTCTTTAGCGGCCTCCTTACGATTGACAACGTTGCGTCTCTTGGTATCGATGAAATGACCTTGATTTTATTAAAATTATCATATTTTAAGCCACTATATACTGTTGTTATAGAGATCGCGCTCGAGTTGGCTTCCACCTATTTTACAAAACATTAGTTATCTATACAAATTGAATGAGATTATTATTTCGACCGTTGACCTACACAACTGGAAAATTATCTATTTGAGAAGGCATATTTCTATATATTTATAAAAGATATATTGGATTCCAACTTAGTTTTATTCTGTACATTTTAAGAATTGTATTAGATTTTGAGATTCGCCTAACTTATCTAAACGAGATTTGAAATGAAAAACACTAAAACAAAAATAGCCTCTTATATTCTTCTTATTAAATTAATGTTTGTTATAATATACGACTATCCGTAATATCATTAATATTTTTTTTTAAATTCAGATCCTGATTAGTAAATGATTAATTTGGATAGAAAGTAATACATTTATTAATAATCGATTTATATTAGAATGTTTTATTAGGAACAAAAGTGGATATTCCCTATTGGATTTAGATCAGGGCTGCAGGGTGGGCAGTTCATGGTTTGTCTACTAACCTCATTCAAATTATTGCGGATCCTACGTGCAGCATGTAGTCGTGCATTAACATTCATTAAAAGAAAGTTATTTACTATGTAAGGAGCAAAATCTATTTTACGATTACTTAATTCTTCATTAGTTAAAATAATTGCCTGCACACATTTATCTCGACTCAGATTTCTTGAAATACTGTCCATGTCAATTAACTAACATACACAAAGCAACGAGACAGTTTATTGGATTTTGAACAATATTGTCAGTTAAACTGACCAGACAAATTTTTTGCGTTTTCATAGCAAACTAGCTACTTATATTCCATTAATGCGTATTACAATTCAATAAAATCACGTTATGCTTTCCACTTTTCTTCTTTAATAACAGAGATATCAAGATGACTTTTTTACGAAAATGTTGAGGAAGGAAGAAGCTATCTCGCAATATTTATAAAATGTAGCGTATGTTTCTGATAAATTCCACGGGGTGTTGCAAACTAAGATGAAAAAACACATCTTTATTTGTATGTGGATAAAACATTTCTCTGAAAACATTAGTACAGTAATTCCTTAAAATAGACCTATGATATGAAAATCGGAATCCAATCGAGGGTTAAGAAGAAACATATTTTCACACTTATGGTACATTTAAGGTGGTGAGTTAACTTTGGAAGTAGTGTACATTGTCTTCTCTGAATAGACCACGTTGATTTTCCTCAAACTGTACCTAATTAGATTGAAAAAATGGAGAAATAATTAGAAAATTGTGAGAGGTTGATTAATTGGAAGTGTGTTTCCTTTTAATCCTGCTAACCCTAGGAACTTGCATGAAAAATAGCCATTATATGCGAATATAATAGATTATACTTAATGCAATTTGGCAAATAAAGATTTCAGTGGAGACATCCTTAAATTATTTTGCACTTAAAATTTGACAGTATGATTCGAATTTTAGATGTCAGCGTGCGAACTACAAAAAATATTACAATCGTTACATGTTACTTATAGCTTGATAATGAGAGATGAATATTGATACTGCCAATAGTATTGTTTATTTTAAGACAGTTGTAGACAAAAAACTTGAAAAATGGGTTTAAAATTATTATGTTGTGCTGATGTTTGAAGAAAAATTAAATTTGAAATTTTTTATTACGACCTAAAAATTGGCTAAACTATTCGATGTACAGAATGATTCTTTACCTATAGATACCTATAAGGAAATGCCAACTTATTTTAGTCTCTGTTTTAGGTTATTTACCTACCTATACACAATTGGACATTTTTATTTTACAAAATTAAGAGTATTTCATTATATGAAATAAATTGGAATCTTCGAAATCAAAAATGTTTTGAAATTTGAAAACCTATTAATTCAGAAGAAAGCAATATTGAAAATAATCAACAATCACATCTTGGTATGCAGCGTGCTACGATAAATATACGGATGTAACGACAGCTGTTTCCAGTATTGTAATAGAAAATTAGCAAAAATTTAGAAAGGCAATAAATATTCCTGATAGTATGTCATTTGACGGATACAACTCTTTAGATATAAATGAAAAATTGAAGTGTAGGAAGTGGGACTTCTTCCAATAAAAAAGGTAATTGGTTTACTAGAAAATCTAAATACATCTCAATATTTGAATGTTTCTCAAAATAATTAGGTCCTACTACATATTCACCAACAATACCTCCCAACACATGTAACGACCTTCTAGTTTGACTGTGTGTCACTATGTGATATGGATTAGTTGATGAATAATAGTGGAAGCTATGCCTGTTAACACAACCATTTTTATGAAACGTAGCTTTACCTCCAAATAGGACATATTCGAAAAAGTCTCTCTGGTGATTAACTTTTCGAACAGCCCACCTACAAAATGCTAGTTTTTTTTTCAAAATCATCTTCAGTTAATTCCTGTTGCAACTAAACGTGGTAAGGGTGCATTTTCTTTTTGGCAAGGATTCTTTGTACACCGTTGTAGCTCAGTTCTTGTTCGCTGGAAATAATCCTTACATTTGTGTGTGGGTTCTCAGTAACAATATTTTATTTTTCTTCTGCCACAGAAGTTTTTCTTCGTTCATGATTTTCATAAATAACTGATCCCGGGCGATTGAACCGCTCCATCAATCTGTCCAGCTTGTTTTTTTAGGTTGCCGCCTTTCAGGAAAATGTTCACGGTATACTCTTGCTGATAGTAAGCCGTTTTTATTGCATTCACCCAATATCCAGATCGTTTCAATCAGTTCATCACTAATGACATTCATTTTTGCCCTAGTTCAATTTCTTCAAAACACCAAAAAATTTACCAAACCGCTAAATTAAAAAACTCTGTACCTATTGCCATGTCATGTTATGGTCAAGTATCAGTTTGTGACAAATAAATCATAGTCAACTCAATTAATAGTTAAATGATTGGATACAGGTACATAATCATTGTTATGTATAGGAAAATCAAATTATCTCAAGAACTAATAATTTTGGGTATATGATACAAAAATTAAGTAATAAATCATGTTCATGTTTATAAAATACTATACGCCTGTTAAAAAATAGACGGACAACATTAGAACAGACTTGAGTTAGAGCTACTTATGAGAACTTTTTTCTAAAACCTAAAAGTTGAAGTGTTGTGAAACGCTGAAATTCAAATATCTCGAAAACGGCTAAAATTTTGAGTATCAAAGAAGTACGCATTTTTTCTACAAAAATGATGAGGTTATCCAAATTAAATAAGTGAGTTATAAATTTGATGAGTGACAAAAAATTTGTAGCTGACGTGGCGACATCTATGAGTTTACTCAAATTCTCTCTCATTCCTGTTTGTCCTTGCTAAAACATGTTCATATCCAATTTTGAAGTCAGTATCTTGAAAAATAACTGTTCTATTAATAAATATCTATTTACTTTTTTTCTATTTAACATTCTGTATATCAGTAAGGAGCAGACTTAGACCCATTGTTGTAAATGAAAATATTATTCTTTTTATCTTCTGAATATGTAGTTACAATTTGGCCCACTACTTATGAATCACCCTGTATATTTTTGGACACCTCGTAAAACATGCCAGGAATTACAAAGGATCTGTCTGTTTTTATGTCAATTAATTTAACTTGAAATTCATTTCCTAAATTTCTATTATGATTTATTAATGTTGTTGTTTAATAAGGTTATTTGTCACAAAATACAGTAAAATAAAAATGTTCACTATTATATATAATAAATTAGAACTAAAAATGTGATTATTTTTTCAGTGCCTTGAATTTGAGCAAAAATTTAAACTTAAGTCTCTAGTAGCAAATTATATTAATGAAATGAAAAGTATTTAAAATAAATGCAAGCCACACAGCCGGCAACACCGAAAATGGTGTATATGGCAGCCATCAGGTACTATAAATGGGTAAAAATAATGCCGGAGGCCACGAGCAGCGCGTAAGTGATCGCAAGGTATAATTCATGCGACTGTGGAGAACCGTGCGGTAACTGCTCAAACTATGGTGTATAAAAAAGTACAAAAATCGGCCGGGAGGGCCTCCGGCTGATATTTTGCTAAATGATAGCAGTGGTTCATACCTTTCATTTGCGATAAGTTCTAGCCAAAATCACTGTTAATTCCATAACGGATACAAATAATTTTCTAAATTTTACGATTCTTTTGTGTAAAACTATTTACTATCGGTAAAAACGGCTTACCGAATACATTAAAAATAACATGGGGCTCAAAAGATCTGAATTCTGGACTTGCTTTAATTAAATGTCAATGGATAGTAAATAAAAAGTGAGGATAGGTATATTTAAACCGTTTTTACCAATAGTGAATAGTTTTGAGATATAAAATTCCTAAATTTAAAAAAATTCGGTATTTAACACTCCACATCTCTGTAACGTTAGACCCCAAGATTAAGGAAATCTGCTATTCAGAGATAATCCAAAAATGTCATAACGTATAGGGTATTGTATTTACAAAAATGGTCAATGACGTCATAACTTACATGTGAACGAACCTATGTAGTAAAAAATGTTTGCCTAATGTGGAAAAATAAAATTAAAAATCGACCTTTTTCAGATTTTCTTAACAATAATTCTGGTTTACGAAATATTGCGTTCATTCCTTTCATTTGCATTATGATGTATAATAATTGTTTGGTACACAAATTTTATGCACAGTTATTTACTAACAGATTTATTTAACTTCATCACTAATCTTTTTCTTCCTTTTATCAGAATTTTTTATTTATACAAAAATTCTTATACAGGGTGGTCCGTAAGTAATGGTCCAACGTGAAGTATAAGATTATTGGCCTCAAAATATTACAATTTTACGAAACTTGCTTTAATAAAATATTGATAATAAAAAAGATACAGAGTGACAAAGTTGAAATGTTAAAAATGTTTTTTCATACTAAATTGAAAGATTTTGGATATACGAACGTAAAAATTTGAGGATAAGGGTTTAAGGCATCAGAAATCATATAGTATCCGTTTCTATGTATTTTTTAGAGGCCACGTGAGCTATGTTGTTGGTGTAACTATGCTCTCAACTTTTTTATCGTTAACGCTGTCTCGCTTATTATTCAAAAATATTAAAATTACATCATTTTTGCAAAAAAAAGTATACCTATAGTCTTGAAAGTTGCTAGTTTTCGAGATATTCGTATTTTAAAAACCCCCTACATAATTTTGATTTTATTTATTATCACTTTGAAGTATTATTAAAACAACCATTATAAATAAACTCAATAACTTTTAATTAAGAAAAAAAACAATAATTTTATAAAAAATACATCAACAAAATTTAAATATTATTCCACAGTAATTGTTCATTATGTCCGCCAGTCATCTCGGTACATTTATCAATACGTTTCATGAAATATCGCTTGATACTAAATAATTTTATTATTTCTTAATAAAAAGCGCGATAGCGTTAACGATAAAAAAGTTAGTGCATAGTTACACAAACAAATACCCCCTCTAGAATATACATCGAAACGGAGGATATCATATTATTATTTCTCATGCCTTAAATCCCCCTTCTTCATATGTTTACGTTCGTATATTCAAAAAATTTTAATTTACTGTCAAAAAACATTTTCTACATTTCAACTTTGCCATCCTGTATTTCTTTTGTTATCAATATTGTATTGAAGCAAATTGGTTCAGATCGTAATATTATTTTGAGGACAAGAATATTCTATTTCTCTTTGGACCATTAACGGACTACCTTGTATTAAAATCGCCAGGTTTAATAATTCCTTATGAATACTACTCACAAGCATCGTTTGCATACGATTCATGAAACTCTGAGTTCCAACGAAACACATATTGTCTCGAGAAAGTAGTCGTCCTTGCCGACTAGATACGAATTACAGATGCTACGTTGCCATTTTAATAGACGCGGTATTGATACCACCATAAAACCATAATATATATTTTCAATATACGGTAAGCGATGACAGCGCCACTAGCGTAAATTTTAGAAACTTAAAATGGATATATTTTTACATTTTGCGGATTTTGGGCGTTTTCACATTTTTTGCCCTGTAACTTATATTGCCCTCTAGGATGCTCACACAAAATTTGACGGCTTGAAATGGGACGTCCGTATATCGGACTTCCTATTTCACTCGGACGTTCCATGTAATGTAAATTCACAATGTATGGACGTCGCATTGATAGTGGTATATATACATATATATATATATATATATATATATATATATATATATATATATATATATATATATATCCTTCATACCAAGTCGGCCCATTAGATATTTCACAATATACTGAGCCATCACTTTGTAATATCAGTAGAATAAGGTTCTAGTCAATTTCGTGTTTATATCATATATGAGGTAATGAAAAATAACAAATATACAAATAAAATTCTTAAAATAAAAGATTTGTATATTACCAAAAAAACGAGGTATTCTTGAGCCATCCATAGTTTCATACTATTCCGAACCAAAATATATTTATATATTTACTGTTACAGTATAAGTTAGACCAAGCAATGTTGTCATGTCGTATACAAAGACGAGAAACTCATGTAACTCAGTTTATGATGAAAACACCTTCTGGACAACTATCGCAAACAACATTTACAAACTTCTCGCATTTTGCACATCAAACTCTTCGTTTCTGATTATGTAACACTTGATTTACAAAACTCGCGTTTTAAAACAGTGTCTGGTTAGTGTTAAGAAGGTTATTTAAACGTATTATCTACTGTTATAAGAATTTTATTTAAAATTTTATTTTTCACCTCATTTGTGTTAATGAACCATAAATCGTATCTGGTCTTCGTTTTGAATGATTCTTAATCTTGCAAAAATAGTTTTATAGAACCTACGTATTATAAAATTTATTGTTTGAAAATAACAAAATATTTTGAGTACAATAAAAATAAATATTTGTCATATATTTTGTTTTGCGATACAATAGTTATTTGTGCAACCAGTTGGGAAAAGCACTATTTTTCGTAACGAGCGGATTTCTGCGCAAAAGGACGCGAGTTACGAAAAATAGTGTTTCCCATCGTGTTTCACACAATATTTTTTCTAATTTTGGTTCGGATGCGACTATTTGAATTCAAATTAAAAGCACTAAAAACGTCCTATGCACATTTCCCTTCAAATCGTCAACGACTATTCTCCTTGCGGATTCTGGAACTGATTTGGTAAGAATTAAATAGCATGGGGAATGGATTATCATTATTAGTACAGATGCTAACCATTATGCCACAAACATCCTTGGCGAAAATTACATGAAAAAAACGCAAATTATTGCTAAAATGAAAAATATGTTGTCAACTGGGGTCAATATCACTACTATAGGTAATTGTTTAAATTGTGTTACTAATATTTATAAATAATTTTTTTATTCAAAGGTCAGCATATAGGTATAAATATTTATAAATCTTCATAATATTTATGTAATGCACCAACTTTAATTGCAATAAAGATGTAATTGAAGTAGTATTAAAATTATTCTGTACTTTTCGAAATTAGTGGTGAAATTTACTTATCAACACCAGAAATATTTTACTTTTCGTAACTAGTTACGAAAAGTAAGACGTTTCATAACGTCAATGAGTTTTAAAAAGTGTCACTTTATATGTCACAATTACAAAAAATATATTATCAGATAGAACCTACTTGTAAAAATTAGTTTAATTTACTAAAAATGACAATACATTATTTGTCTAAACAATGAGAAATTAAAAATATATTTGATTTTTTACACGGTCCTTTATTCAAATATGAGCTAAATCATTTGGATGGCTGCATTCAATTTTTTTAATAATTTTCTCAATGAAAATAAAAGGTTGGTTACAGTAAAATAATAAGGTTAAAACAAATATTGCTTTTAACCCCTTTTTTGGTCATTGTACCGTTAATTCATTAATTGATACTTGGTTGTTTCCGAAAGAAATAATAACTTCAGTAAAATTACAAATAGTTTTTCAATCGATTGATTTAGTTATATTAAATTTAAAAGCTACAGCTCAGTAAGGTTTCAGGTATAAATCAGACTAGTCGACTGATAAAGATGGAGTCTACATTATTATTAATGATAATATTTTCTACTTCTTTATATTTAAATAAACATTTATTTATCAACGCAGAAACTAGTTCAAATTTAATGTTGTGGTTGCAATTAGAGAACTGTACACGATATTAAGATTTTATATTATTCAAATATTAAAACATACATTTCACTAATTAAAGTTCATTTTTAATTTTCCAGTGTACATATTGAATACTGCATCTTTAATACTGGTCCACTTCTTATTACCAAATTTTTCTGGATATTGTTTAATTAATTCATTTATTTCGTGTTTCCTAGGGCTCGTTTCTTTTTAATATGATCAGCGAAATATTCAGCCAATATTTGTTTCTGTTTGATGGTCCAAGTATTTTTGACTTTATGCTTATAAGGTTTGTCAATTTGTGGTGTGTTCAAACTTGACTCTTCTTCATTTTCTATATTTTCCTCGTCAAATTCTCTATTCCTATGAGTAATATCCGACTCTTTCTTCGATGACTGGATCTAAATCCAGATCAATTTCATCTAAATTTCGTCCCTTATATTGATCATGAATAAACATCTTCATTTATTGATGAATTACTACCGTCAGAGATAATATTAATTTTACACTCTGTTCTTTCAGATTGAGATAATACCGGAGTTTCGATTTTGTTGAGCCATTCTTGCACAAAAATACTGCTTTTTTATAAAATGGATTATTATATGTAAAAATTCAAATAGTTTTTAGTTTTAATAAGATATTTCTTTTAAACTGTAGTACCTACTTGATTGAACACAGAAAATGTATATTGTTGTAAAAATAAAGATTAAATTTAATAAACACAAGTAGAATTATGAATTTACGTGATGTACATGGAAGGTATACATATGCATATATGCCGCGTAGACCAGACACGTTATTTAAAATTTGTTTATGGTAAATTTTCTAAATATTTGTTATTAGAGTGTGACTACTTAAGTTCGCAGCATATGGGAAACTTTTTTATTATTAATGTTATGAAAAAAAGTTATTCCTCATAAAAAGTTCTGCATGATCTAAAACCTAAAACACAACCATAAGATATTAAAATGTATACCAGGTATTTTCAAAAATATGAATTTTGCTCCATTGTCTGCTCTAGAACAGTAATAAATGCCTAAGTTCATTTTTAATTAAGTTGCCATGATATCCACAAATCTGATATTAAACATCAAATACGTATTTGAAAATTACAATAAATTCTGAGTAAAGATGATGGTATTGAATTTACAGGACAGTATTAAAATTGTACAATTGTGGGTGAAAATGATAAAACGTATCGGGAAGCAGCTGGAATATTTGAAAACAGACATCGAAGAAACAAGATACCTAATACAAAAGAAATGGAAATTTTGGAAAAACTCAAAGCATACGGAGATCTTGGAAAGCTAGTCTACAGTGCAAAATCATAAACATTATGTACCCAAGACGAGGTTGACATTTGGAACCATAAAAATAGTTTTTTTTCGTTGGACATAGATCTAGTAAATGACGTTAGTGATTATCTATAATTAATAAATAAAATTTTGAAGTTACTAAAGTTGTTTAAAATTTTGTTATATGTTGTGATAATTTAACAATAATATATGCGAGCTAGGGAGATTTTGATATTTGTTGATTAATAAAAATTTTGTATTTGTGTTTTTAATTTTTTTTTAATTTATTAAATTAATTTCTAAATATATATAAAATTTGTCATCCGGGAGAGTGAACTTAGAAGCTAAGTTTCTTATTTTCAGGTAAAGGAATCCAAGATCCTGAGATAAGATGTAAAATAAAATAAATACATTAAAATTGAAAATTATTGATAACCTTTATTATAAATAAAATTTAAAAATTTATCCTCACATTTCGAGAGTCTGTGTGACAATTTTTGTCGCTCACAACGTGGTGCAAAGAAATAAAAACAAAATAAATAAATTAAAACCAAATATTAGTCTTATTTTTAAATCTACATTTGTAACTTTATGAAAGTGGAATATTTATTAAAAATTGAAAAGTCTAAATTTTGAGTAGTTGTTAGTGTTACAGACACTTTTTTGATTTCAAGTAGTGTCTGTACTTGAAAGAAAATGTGTTGTAAATTTGTATGACTTTTTTTCTTTAAAAAAGACGGACCTGTCCACCAAAGATTACAGTGATATTATCTTCGCTTTGGATAAAATGCCATTCTTCTAATTTTGTGAGTTCAGTAATTTTGATTATTCGATTAACAACAAATGCTTTTAATTGACTCGGATCGATTTTTAACCATGATGAATAGTTGAGTCTGTAAATAAAACAACTTCATAAATATTTATGTCAAGGGCATTTTTTACATTATTGACTAACTAAATGAGCAGCGAGTAATTGTAGACGCGGTCACCCTTTTCATTAATAGAGCCTAAATAGAGACATGCACCATAGGCCTTTTCAGACGAATCGCTAAACCCAAATAAACTTTCTTTATTTTGAAAAATTTCTACTACTTGTCTTGGAATTTTTATATCGTTTAATAAAGGTAAATCTTTTACAAAACATAACCATGATTCCTTTAAATCTGAAGGAATTTCGTCATCCCAATCGAGTTTTAAATTACAGATTTTTTGAAGTAAGATTTTAGGTTTTATTATACAAACGCCAACTAGACCAAACGGGTCAAATATTTGAGCTATCGTGGACAAAATAATACGTTTCGAAACCCTAATAGAATTTATGTTTACTTTGATCGAGTATTTTAAAACATCTTCATCTGGATTCCAAGAAATGCCTAAAGATTTAATTTTCGTGGAATGTATTAAGTTTTCATCAATTAATTTACTTGATCGCGAGATAAATTCTAATATAGAAGAATTGTTTGATGACCACTTTCTTAATTCAAATTTAGCTTGCATCACAATATCTGTAATTTCACGGTACATAGCAATAGCTAATATCAATAGCTTCTTCTTTGGAATTAACACTTAGTAGAACATCGTCCTTATAAAAAGAATTTTCAATTTTACAAGTTCGAGGATGTGTTTTAATTATCTAAAGCAAGCTGCTTTAAACAACTTGTTGCGAGAAAAGGTGCACATTAGTTACTGTAGTTAGAGTAAAAACTTTATTGATTCTCCAGGATTGTTGCGCTAAAGAATTTGCTGACAACAAGAATCGCCTGGATGTACAAGAATATGCCTAATCATATTATTATGGGCACTGGGAACAACCTTTCGTAAACGCAGTCTTAATAAAATAGAATAAAAATAATCTTGAATAGTGGGACCTACCAGTAAATGATCGTTTAAAGACGTCCCGGTATCTGACTTAGCGGAACCATCAAAAACAACTCGACACTTTGTTGTAACTGAATCTCAGAACAGCTGTATGAGGTAAAAAGAATGATAAACTATCTACAGAATTGCCCAGTTCAAAGTTACATTTTAAATACATATGATTTATTATTTTAATATTTAAATATTCTTGCATGAATTGAACATAAATTTTCATTAAATTTTGGTTGTAATGAAAACGAAACTCATTTTTTGAATCTTTTCAAACTTTGACTTTGAATTTCCTAAAACATCGCATTTATTTTCAGAAAACGGTAGTCATACTATGAATCGACCATTTAAAGCTCTACTTGTAGTATTCTGAAAATAATTTTCACAAAATTGGAATTCGCTTGACAACATTTTAATTTGAGGTAACTCTTCGAATAGCCATGTAAATCGTCATTTGAAACCTGATTAACTAAATTGTGTTGTGTTTTATGTTCGCCTATGTTTAAAGTTCCAGTCAAAACCCAACCTAATGAAGTTTGTCTTCGCACAGGTAGATTTTGGCCTAGTTTGAATTTGCCATTTTCAATGAGATCCTAAAAGATATTTGCTCTTAGCAATAGATCAATTTCTTTTGGGGAATGTTTTTTGACAGAAGAATTTGAACGAAATGTGGTTAATTTTTATTCGAGAAAGGGCATCAGCCTTTTTATTGGATTTGCCAGATTTAAATTCAGTTTGATAGTCGTATTCCTCTAATTTGTGGCGCCATCGTGCTAGACGACTACTGGTGTCTTTTATCGATAATAACCTAGTTAGTAGAAGGTCGTCAGTTATCAGGGAACATTTTTGGCCATATAAGTAGGGTCTAAAGTTCTTAAACTTGCCACACAATTGCCAAAAGATCTCTCTCTCTCTCTCTCTCTCTCTATTGTAGAGCATTTTGTTTCAGCTTTGCACAATGTCCTAGATGCATAGGCTATAGGTAAATCCTTACCTATTGGGCCTTGTGATAAAACCGCACCGATTGCAAATGAACTAGCATCGATAGTTAAAAGAAATAGTTCTTCAAAGTGTGGGTGTATTAAAATCGGAGTAGTGGTAAGAGCATCTTTCAATTCTTGGAATGACTTTTGGCATTAGGAGTCAAAATTAAATGGAACATATTTTTGTAAAAGTTTTGTCAATCGTAATATTATAGTCATTATAGTACTTTTCTTGCAAACGTTTGCACTAAACTTTCCACATTGTCTTCACCGTTGCTTCTGTAAATTCGGTCCCGTCTTTCTTTCTCATATTGACCGCCCAATCTTTTCGTATCAACGCCAATTCTTTTAACCTTCTATGCTCATTTAATTCATATTCTCGTTCATAGCAAAATTCCATAAATATTCCCCAAATATATTTGTGACTGTAGGTTGTATTTCTGGGATTTTTTTCTTTGATTAGCGAATTTATACTTTGAACATTCGCATTGCCAATACGTGACATTTTGAAATTTATTTAGAATGAAGTTGGCAAACTCAATTGTGTTGTCATAGTGATTGATAATTGCACTGAATGCAATGATCAGTGTTATGTTGACATGATTGGGTGAAATTGTTTGATATGACACAAAATGACAAAATTTGAATGGTTGTTAGAACTGTCAAAATTTTTTCTGTATAATACTCATTACTGGTTTGAGATAGTACATTGTTAAAATCATGATTTCGGCTGAAATAAAAAGTTCATTGTTGATTGAAATTAGTGTTGGGTCGAATTTCCGGAGGTCTGAAACTTGGATTTCGTCTAATTACAAATGGGAGATTTTAATTTGGCTGATTATTTTGAAATAGTGGGTTTGGCATCTGTTGAAAATGTTGACTAGTTTGGTTATCTGAATGCGGGTTCTGATTTGGTCTAAAGGAACCCTGCGGTAAATTTTGAAATTGTGTTTGACGTGTGAGACATTCATTTATAGTTTGTCCTATTCGCTGACAAAAATATATTGTTTTGGTTCATTTTGGCTAGGTCTACGAGTGGGTAAATTATGTGTACTATTAATTTGAAGTTTGTGGTTTTTATAATAACTTAAATGAAGTTCTCTTCTGATTCGTGAAATAGCGGATAAAACACTATTGGATTACTAGCTACTTTTTGATCTGTTGTTAAGTGCTGTTGTTTACTAATAGCTGAATACATTTTTGCTTCTATAGCGCAATTCGTTCGGTAGTTGTTTCATTCTTTGAAGGTCTTAAATTTAAGTCGTGAGAATTCTCCAAAGTGGGTATTTAATAATGTTTTAATTTCTGCCCAATTTGAAGGGTCGCGTGAATTAACGAGTTCAGCGGCTCTTCCTTTGAGTTTATTTTTTATGTGAAGACTTGAAAGTACTTTTTGTTCAATGTCGGCCATTATATAAGCTGTTTTACAAGCATTTAAGAAAATTTGTTTACTGTCGTATTCCGGAATAATTGAAAAAACTTCGGATAATCTGTGAGGTTCTAAATTTGACGCCTGATCGCTTAGTGTTTGTTCCACTACGTGTTTCATGCATTTTGTTTTATATTTAAATGAATGTATTTAAGATAAATAGATAATAATAATCATGATAAAAAAACTTGGAAAAATAATGAAAATAAATTGCAAAATATCAAATGAAAAATAAAACGAGATGATTCTTACCCAAATATTTCCATTCTTTCCTTGCAGTTGAAATCCTTATCCGTGATCTTTGCTACACCTGGTTAGCAAGTTGCGTGTTCGTGGTGCCGGAGAGGCCGTCTGCTTCGTGAAGAGCTGGAGCGGGAATTTGAATATTCCTTGAAGGTTTAGGAACCACCACACTTAGGCAATCCTTGTTCTAAATGTGTTTAGGAATTCTGCTGAGTGCCCCACTATTATATTCAAAAAAACACTTTTGACATTTTAAAAACAAATTATTATTGAGTTGCACAGTTTTATTTATATATAGTTTAAAAGAATTAATTGATTAAAGTAATAATTATAACTAACTATTTTACATGAAATCAAAGAATTTATAGGTTTTAGTCTAAAAACGTCAGCATTTATTTGATGGAGAACGCAACGTAGCATTGTTCCCATGAAAATATAGAAATTTTTATTTTAAATAATATGAAACTTTGTATTACTTACCCAATTAACCTGGTATTTGTATTATTTGAACATAAGCGTTTTTACTATATAACACATATATTCATATATACATTATATATTTATTCCATTTTATTTACAGATATAATAATGAACTTGAACTACCTCATTTACCCGAAATGGTATTCCCAAACAACAGATTAACAGTTAGTCACAAATCGGGTCTCTCAGTAGATTTCAATGCATTGGATGCTTTAAAACAAGTCAGTAATGGGAAACAGTCTATACAGGTGGCTCATTCCGATACATGGAGGGAATCCAGGTTAGTGAAATATTAAAATTAAGTAAGGTTTGCAGAAATGCTACACAAAACTTGTTTCGATTTGATAGTTTGATGTAATAATTGGAAGTACAGACGTAACTACTATATATTTTTACAATATTCAGTCTGTATATTAGTTGAGTTTTATAATATATCTAACATACTGGCTCAAGAAATGTACCACACTGACCATTCAAATTCATACAATTATTTTTGAATAATTATTAATTTGAAGCCATACCAATAATTTGTATCTAAAAATAAGTAAGGACTTTCCAAATCGGGCCTCTTTGGGTAATTCATAATTAACTATCAGCTTTCTCTGCGTGTCCTATACTGGGTGTTTCATTAATGATTGGAAATATTTTAACTGTTGAATGTCGAGCTCAAAATATTAAGATTTAGCCTAAATAATTTAGATAAAATGTGGCTGCTTACTGAGTGTCTTGTTTGAAAACGATTTGTGTCCAGTACTTTAAAACTATTTGACGTATCCTTGTCATACTGGGCGGAAAGTGTAGGTTGTACACCCTACTAAATTATGTTAAATAAACGTTTCCGACTACAACGAGGCGTACGACGGGGGTAGGTGGCTGGGCGACCTTTCCCCAATTCTACGGCACTAACGGAATTTTAACATTTTTTGATTCTCCAACACTCCATTTAAGTAATGTACTCTTCCCGCGTAAGCATATTTCAATTCCGTCATCTATCTCGGTATCATAACCAAAATAAATCGTTCTGATTGGTTGCATTATATCGGATGAGTGGGTGCCGAGATCGCGGACAGACATGACTGTGCAGTGCCGAGATCAAAGACGGAACTTAACCCAGCTAAAAAGCGCGATTTTCTACGGGATTAATGACCACAAAAGCAATTTTTAAACATTCTATAAGTGATGCCTACATAAATAATAGCATAGTACACTTTGGGATATTATTGTCAACATTAATCTGCAAATTCATAGGTCTTTAATATTTTTCCGTTTTGATGAACCTTTCGAAGGCCGACCACCTGCAGAACGTTTTGTTCCTTGAATTAAAGTCTTTCTTCGACTTTTTGTTTTAAGTTGTACTTTAAGTGTGGCTACTGATAAAAATACGTAGGTAAATTTGATTTATCATACCTCCTTGAGCAATTTCCTTATTTTTAATGGATGGATTGCAAGATCTCATAAAATTTAAGCACGACCACAATCATTCTGAAACTTCCGAATCGCTTTCGCTTTAAAACTCGCAAAAAACGCTAAAGAAATATTCGAAGCATATTTTAAGGATGATCTTGGAGTAAAACAAGCAATTTATTTGCATAAATCTAAATTAGAATTGGAAGAGGGAGAAAATTCAGTTACCGTTGCATATGCTTCAATGAATCCATCAAACCATACAGTTTATGATTGGTACCAAAAGTGAAGAACTTCTCATTTAGGACCCAGAACAGGGCCCGGTATTATTGAAGTAAGTGGTTTAAGTAGTAATAATCAACATTATCAAAAATCATAATATAAATTTCAGATTCTTCAGTAAAAGCATACTACTTATACACAGCAAGGAATAATAGTAGAAATTCAAAGTAATCCACATTGGGTACAAGGGACTCATACGCAACATTCCCAAAAATTGAACATTTGGGCCAGTATTTATAATAACAGAGCCGTGGAACCTTTCTGCGTACCAGGAAATTTAAACGGGGAAACGTATTTAGAACGTTTATAAACAAAAGTGATTCCGGCACTGGCTGAAAATGGACAAATACCCAATATCTGGTTTCAGTTGGACTGGGCACCAGCCCATTACGCTTGCATTGTTCGAGATTGTTTAGATGGGAGTTTTCATCACCGATGGATTTAAAAAAGTGGTACACATGAGTGGCCTGCGCTAAGTCCCGATCTTAATCCACTGAACTATTTTCTATGGGGTTATTTAAAATCCAAGGTTTATGTTAATAGACCAAACAATTTGCAAGAATTTGCTGAAAGAATAACCCAAGAAATTCGGAGAATTTCACCAGAAATAATTGCTAAGAGAATTTACAAACCGGCTCGCCTATTGTCGAGACGTAAATGGTGCTCAGTTTGAACAGTTAATACATTAAGTTTAGTTTTACTTTACATGGTACACTAATTTATTCCACTATTTTGTTCAATTTTATTATTATTAATTTAATTCATAGACTACTGGAAATCATTAACTTTTTGCTTTCTTCCGATACTTTGTTGTAAATATCTCTGATGGCATTGATATATATTATATATTTGGACTCGTAATGAAATTATTTTTTCGGTACTAAAATAATATACAGGGGGTTTCATTACAAATTTTAAAATTGACATAACTTCCGGTTAAACAGGAAGTTCAAAATTGTTGGAAAAATCATCATAAGAAATAAAAACTGTTTTTATTATCTGCTCAATATTTCGCCATTATTTAATGGCTTCATCAGGAGCGGACTACAAGATTTATTGAATGAAAACAACACAATAATAAAACATTTTAAAATTACTACTTACAGAAAATTGGTGCATTTTAATTAACTGACACCAATTTTCTGTAAGTAGTAATTTTAGTATTTTAGTATTAGAAGAATTTTATTGTTTTTGGCTTTTAATAAATAGGTAAATATAATACTTTATATCAGCATTAGTTATTACTCTATCAATGTGAAATCAAAATACTCCGAAAACGGTACACGGTACGAGGTTTTACAAAGAGTACCTGATAAAGCCGGCCCTTTGTTCAGTCTGACTTTGACACTTTCGGTAATTTCTCAAACTTTCTCTTCGATAATCTTTTTGATAGTGGATAGAAAATCTCCGAATAAAACGCTAGTTCGTGCAAGATTAACTTCTGACAAGGATGATTGATTTATTTATTTAAAGTTGACAAAAATATAGTTATTTACAAAGTTACTACGCCGCTTTAATCAGAAAATTGGTAGATCAGCTCGAATACTAATGTAACTAAAATGATGAAGTACTTACAATTGGTTTTTTCACTTTAAAACACTTAATTTTATTAATAATTATCTACTCTAATTATCCACGCTACGAAGGAAATTACAATTTTTTTTTCAAGGGAAGTAACGCTCTGCGTATGTGGAATAATTAATTGACAGTGACTGTGACATTTCTATTCTTTTCAAGTTGTTGAGGGTCAGGCCCGGCCTATATAAATTTAAATAAAATAATAGTTCGGACGTGCTCTGAACACTCCTGCCCTGTTGAAATCCCTGATTTCAACACATTGAAATCCCTGATTTCAACACACAACAAAAAAAAACAAGACTAGGAGAAAGAGCTCCTAGTCACAAGGACCTATTTTGCGAACTAACAACGCACAAGAGCTCTTGGATGAGTTTTATAATTCTGCGCTTGGCAGTGGACAGACCTTTTTAGGGCATACATTGTAGTTAGTTCATTTATTAGTTAATCCATTATAGTTCTCCTAAGTTAACAGTATTGTTATCATATTTGTAGAGATCCAGAAAATTTAGAAGAAAAATTCAAACCATTTGATTGGACATTCAGCTCCGATTATAAGGGAGGCCTTTCAAGTGCGTGTACTATAACTGAAACAGAAGAGAGGATTAATATTGAGAAATTAAAAGAGAAAGAAAAAATTTTATTTTATCAGGAACTAATGTTATATGAAGATGAACTGCATGATAATGGGATTTCGTCGTGTACAGTTAAAATTGTAAGTATTACTCTAGTTATAGTAATTTTTTTTTCAAAAAAGACAGGTTTCTATCAATGGTTTCGTACAAAGTACCTACGATTGTTTGTCCGCAATTCGACTGAAGTTTTTTAGCTATCTACTTTTTCAATCGTTTCAGCTTGATTCGGAAAACAAATCCCATAAGCACATGTATTGGTATCTTAAAATATGACATAAAAATGTTGATGATTGACTAACAAGTAATATTGGTTTTATACTCAATAAAATTAAACATAAACATAACTTACATTTTTTACAAAATTAAATCAGTGTTGGATTACATCTGTCATCTATATGGCAGTGCAGCGAACACTCGCAAAAAATTGAAAAACAGAAATTTTCAAAATTTTATAAATTTCTAATTACAATACAAGAGATTGATTGTGTAATTATGAAAGAGGATAGTGGCTACTAACTTGTTGAAAGTATTAATCAGTCAAATGATGACGTATCGATGACTCAACTACTTCAATTACCTACGTCAAGTAGGATAGGCTTAGGTTTGGAGGCAGCAACATGGCAGAGTTTTCATCAAATATAATCCTCAAGTCACAATTTCGCAATCAGATAAATGTAACAAGATGAACACAGATGAGTATAATAATAAAATGTTTATCAAAAAATTAAATCACACAAAACAACAATATTTCAAAACAAAAACAATAAATTTGTAGAAAAACTTTTTAGTAATGGTTCTGTTGATACAAACGAAGCTAAAAAACTACAAATACATAATGCAATACCACCAAAATTATGTGGACTACCAAAAGTGCACAAACCAAATATGCCAATGCGTCCAATATTCAATAACCATTCTATAAACTATCCAAATATCTAGCACATTTTATCAAAAATAACTAAGGATAATTTTTTATAAAAGATTAGTTTATGCTCAAACAATTTTTAGATACAATTCATATTCCTAATAATAACAAAATCATATTCCTAGATGATGTCTCAATGTACACAAATATACCAAATATCTAATACCGCGTATTTTGAAAGAAACATGGACTTAAATAAAACCACACATTCCTTCCCTATGACGAATTTCTAGAAGGTATTATTCAAACTAATAATTATTTTCAATATAATGATAATTTATTTCCACAAGTAATATTAGGACAATATAATCTCCAATTTCTTTCATCAACTAACTAGTTTGAGAATATAATCTACATTTTCGTCCAGTTTAGCAAAACTTGTGATGGGGAGGAAAAGGTATTAGAGAGTATAAAATTTCATATATTATTTTTCAAATGCTATGTTGACTGTTTAGCTGCAATTCCAAGAGACAAATGTAATGAATTCCTCAATGTTTTTAATTCATTTAACTCCAAATCCAATTCATCTTGGAATTTGAAAATAATAATAATATAAATTCTCTAGATATGAGTCTTCTTAAAACCAATAACAATAAAATAAAAACCAAATTATTTACAAAAGAAACTTGGTCAGGACAATATCTAAATTATAATTCATGCCATCAAAAAGCACAAAAAATAATAATATAATAATAATACTATTTATTTGCATATTTAAACTGGTTTTACATAACAATAATATTATAATTGACCTAATGCAAAAAGGAGCCAGAAAACAATTTTAAAAAGCTCTAGTCTGACCCCTGTATTAATTACAAAACTTAATTTTAAATAAAGTAAAGCCTTACAATAAATAATGTGTACATATAGTAGAACACGAAAGATCAAAAGAAATCAATAGTGGTAATGCGAGTATGAGTAAGAAAAAACTAATTTTCATCTATCAAACTTCTTTTTATATTGATCTTAAAACTGTTCAGATTCAGTACTTTCATAGAAGCAGGAACCCTATTGTATAGGTGGTAAATATTGTATGTGAAGCTTCGTTTGAACATTTGTGTCCTATGAGGTGGCGGTGATGTAAGCCCTTTAAAACGCAAATTGAGCGTATTTTATTTACCAAATAAGTGGGTCTCTTGTTCAAAATAATATTGTGAAAGAAGATAATTGCATGCAATTTCCTACGTTTTTGCATATTTAGCCATTCAGCATCTACAAGTTTATATGAATATATATTTATGAATGTCATAAATATATCTTAAACATGATTGAGCTTTTTCGATATGTGCTGTGTCTGTCGCATCTAAACAAGGTCCATATAGGACATCGCAGTAATTAAAGTGAATTAAAACCAACGAATTTGTTAGTTGAATTTTTTGTTTGTGTGATAGTAAATGTCGATGTGAATATAATAGTTTGAGTAAGAGTAGCGTTGTTATGGATTAATAGATAAAACTAAATCTGAATATCGCC
This sequence comes from Galeruca laticollis, assembly GCA_963921935.1. Taxonomy (NCBI): domain Eukaryota; kingdom Metazoa; phylum Arthropoda; class Insecta; order Coleoptera; family Chrysomelidae; genus Galeruca; species Galeruca laticollis. The sequence goes on from OY998181.1 coordinate 126,024,393, forward strand.
CTGAAGCCATTGAAAAACTTCGATCGTTTTAAAAAAATCAATATACTTCAAATGATGTTAATAGAATTATTCGTACATATAAATTTTACAATAAGAATATAAAACCAACTTACCAATTTTTTCTTGGCTTGGATTTGTTTGTGAAGTAGGTAAGTTGGTTTTATATTATACAGGGTGTTTGGTAGGTCGATGGAAATTTTCAAAGGGATAATAGAGGACGCCATTTGCAACTTTTTTTGCTAATAATGTATCGCTCAAAATGTTAAGGTTTTCGAAATAAACTGAAATTTCTCAGTCGTCGAAAATTAGTTTGAAAAAGTATCTAGGCCTACTACGTCTCTGTCTTACAAAAGGATTAAAAAGGTGGATCTACAACAGTAAATCATCCATCGCATGAAATTGCGTATCGTAATTCTCCGAATGCATAAAAACCAAAATCTACCTGCTATACAGGAGTGGATTATTGATTGTGGGAACGACTTTCAGTTTAAACATTGTCTCCCTCGGTGTAAGGCGTATTAAGGTGCATTTTACTTTTTTTTGCCCGGAGGTGGGGTGGAAGCTAATGCCATTTCCGACAGCGGGCAGTGCAATGCTGTGTATTTGTGTGGGACTTTCACCTCACTAAACCACCCTCCTCATTGTACCTTGGGATGATACATATGCTGCGAGGACAGCAAGCTGTCATTACTTCAGCGTACCAACCCACTTAGGTTAATTACCAAGAACTACCCTATCCCTGAATTTCTCTATCCTCAGACTCCTTTCTTTTCACAATTTACACGATATAGCTTGTGATTTTCTTCCATTTCTCAGGACATTCCACCATCTCCTGGATAATACCCTCAACTTCAGGTATTTTGCCAATTTCTCTGGTGATATCCCTGCGCTCCGCCTCCCATCTCACACACATACAGGACATGTCCCGGGTCGTCCCTCTTATCGCAAATTGCGCATACATCGCTGTCCGTCTTTTGGATCTTATGGGTGAAAGTTCCGAACGAGCCATGTCCTGATAGAAATTGTGTGACATGGTAAGACGTGGTTTTGTGTTTACACGTTACCCAGCTTTTTATATCCCTTATTAGTACATTGTGCCTTAGACGTCAAATTGTCCCACCTGTCCTGCCCTTTACGGTAGGTGCTATCCCTCGCCATTCTCCTATTCCCCGCCAACCTCCCCCTCCGACTGTGTATAGGAAACACCTTTCCACAATCATAAGGTCTATTGGGGGGAAGCCCGCAATCACCTGGGCTGCCTCCGCCGATACCGTCCTGTACGCAGATATGATACGTAATAGGCTTTTTCTCTGCTCGGCTATTAATTTATCCCTATATTTTTGCACCTTAACCATGTCCCTCCAAACCGGGGCTGTATATAGTAAAACACTATGAACTACCTGGCATAAAACTCTTCGCTTGTGGTAGCCCGGACCTCCAACATTCGGCATAAGCCTTTGTAATTGTGCGCTCTTAGCGGCCGCCTTCTCGATGGTCTGGTTAATATGCATAGCAAAGTTGAGGTTCTTAGCAATAATTACCCCTAGGTACTTTATACTGTCTTTAGCCTCAATCTTCTGCCCGTTCACGATTATGGAGAGCTTACCTATGGCCTTCCTCGGTATTTTTATCACTGCCACCTCCGTTTTGTGTGGGGCCACCTTCAATCCATTTACTCGGGTCCATTGAATAGCGAGCCCGGTGGCCTTTTCCGCCCTATACCTAATCTCCTGGTCTTCATTTCCTCCGATCCAAAAGATTAAGTCATCCGCGTATGCCATAGGTGTCACCTTTAGTCCGTAGTCTATTCTAATTATACCGTCATACATAACGTTCCACAGCACCGGCCCTAACACCGAGTTCTGTGGAACCCCCATCGTACATTTATGTGCGATGATCCCCGAGACCACTTTCCTGTTATGTAGATAATTTTCAATGAATTTAACCAAGTACTGGCTTACCCCTCCATTCACGAGAGCCTTTATTATCTTCTCCCACTTAGCTGTATTAAACGCATTCTGGATATCAACTGCAACCAGTGCACCCCACTTAGAAGTTCCTTCATTGATCTTTGATTTTAAACTTAAAATGGTGGACACAGTAGATCTTGCCGCCCTAAACCCGTGTTGTTGTGGGGATAGAACATTTTTGTCTTCAAGTTCCATCGTTACCCTGTTGGCCACTAATTGTTCTAGTAATTTCAAAAAAGTATTTATTAGGCAGATGGGTCTATAACTAGAGGCTTCCTTCGGGCCCTTACCACCCTTAGGCAGTAATATTACTCTCGCCGTTTTCCAGTCCTCCAGAAAAACTTGCTTTCCCAGCAACGTATTTAAGTAATTTAGGATTCCTTCTAGCCTAACCTTATATGCTATTTTTAAAGCCTCCACAGTCAGACCATCAGATCCCGGTGCCTTACCGTTTGTCATCTTACGCATGGCCTCATCCAATTCCTGGATAGTAAATGGTTCCGGGCTTGCGATCTTCGTGTTCTCCATACTTATTTTTTCCGAGTTTATGGCTGGGAAAAGCTCCTTTAGAATCTGCTTTCTGCGCTTAGTCGTTATCTGATCCATAGCTTTATGTGCCAGTCTGCAGGTCGCGATGCGGTACCCTTGCCCCCTGATGTCCTCATCCAGGTCAGCAGTTAACTTCTCCCAGTTGCTTTTTTTGGAGGCCATAATCAACTTCTTTAGCGATCTGCTTAATTCCTTCATTCTACCCGCAAGACTTATTCTTTTGTTCCCCTCACGTTCCCGGGTGTACTCCCTCCTCATTCTGACGTAGGTGGCTCTTGCCTCTTCAATTTCCGCATTCCACCAGTACGGTTTCACATTGCCCTTAGTCTCTCTGGTGGTAGCTATTTTGTACGCACTAAGTATGTCTGTTTAGGTGGCATTTTTTCCTTGAGCGCTCTCGTATATTTGGCAATGTCTTTCTTGGAGTCGCTTTCCTGATGTTGCCGCTGATTTTGATTTTGAATTTTATTTGCCCGTGGTGGGTATATGGGTTGTTGTAATGCACACTCCAGTCCTTAATTTTCTTGGCCAATTTCTCAGAGCACAAGGTGAGATCGATATGGGTTTTAGATGTTCCACGTTCAAATGTATGCTTTCCGTCGTTCCTCGCCACCCATTCCATCTGTGTTAACCAGACCTCCACAAGTTGCCCCCTCCTATCGGTACTGGGCAATCCCCATATCACCGATTTCGCTTTAACGTCGCCTACTACTCGTATTACCGACGTGGTTGGTTTTTTTGCTGCCTCCTCAAAGACCCCGTCCACAGCTCTCCTAAAGTCCTCCAGATTCAGCGCCAGTGATATATATGTCGCAATAATAGCAATGCCCATCGTACCTACAATCACATATCCAAGTCCCCTGTGTATTGATTCCACGGTCAACTTGTTATTGGTAATAGCGATTGCCACTCCCTCCTTCTGATCCATGATCCATCCCTTCTTATGGAGCAGTTTTTTGTTAGGTTCGGAGATGATCATCATATCCACCCCAGTTCTACCGCTTCCTCCAACGCCATGTCATGCGCCATCCTAGATCTTCCTAGGTTTAACTGTACTATGTCTAACAGGTTCCCACCTAGTCTTTTTTTATTCCCCGCCATTTTTGTTAGTGTTTACCTCAAAACTATGTCCTTGTGTACCTCTATATGAGTCAAAATAAAATCTATGTGCAGTTTCTGTGCAGGGTGTAAAGGCCCCTACACAGAATGTATAAATAAAAGGTGTATAAATAAACGGTGTATATATAAAAGGTGTATAAATAAAAGGTGTAGAGATAAAACTTTGAAAACTAAATGACTCGTAAATAAAATACGAGTATATGTAAACTATAGTGGTAAAATAATTATGTATGGTGTAGGGTATGACTATGCTACCGAAACCGATTTCTAGGGGGCTTAAGATCATTTTTTATTATATACCAAGTCCCTAAACATAGGACACCCCATATTGTCCATCCTATGGCCCTCCATTTGGCATTTAATGCAGAATCTGTCATTCTTGCATTCTCCCACCCTATGTCCACTTTTACCGCAGATTAAGCACAACTTGGTCCGGTCAGTCCCTTTACATTCTTTTGTCCTATGTCCGAAGTCTAAGCACCTGTAGCAGCGTGTCCGCTAGTTACGCTTCTTTACAGTGCAGACCACCCAGCCCACCCGGATATTTTGGATGTTTTCCATCCTTGCGACTACCTCCATCGGTGTGGTAAACGTCGCCATCTGCTGCCCTGTCCTGTCTGTTCTAATCGACTTGACCTGTACCATCTCCTTTTTAATTCCTGCATGGCTACTGACTGCCTCTACTACTTCCTCTGGGCCACTCTCTTGCCCTCGGACCTGAAATATCATTCACTGAACAAATTAATCGGATTCGTCAAGAAGCTGAATTTGTTTGGTGAAATTTGAATAGGTATGAGCCACAATAGACTCTCGCCTGTTCCCTCCTTCTGACCACTGCCTCGTAGTTCGCCATCTCCTTGATTACTTTCTTTAGCTTCCCCGCATTGCCATTGCCTTTAGTGGTGACCACCACATCCCCGCTATTGGTTTCCCTGATCCTCCCTATTCCCATCCCTTCAACGTTTACCTTTTCCTTCAGGTCCTGGATGACCTGGGCGTACGTTTTCTTCCCCGTCTTTATCCGCACGCTTTTAGCGCCCCTACTTTCTTGGGTTACTTTTTCTACACCCATAGCCACTTCAATTTCCTTATTAAATGCAATGTGTTCCTCAACTTTCCTCACACCCTCCGAACATATAATCGTGATTTTTCCCACGTCCAATATTTTTTCCACCGCCTCCTCCAGTACTCTATATACCTCCTTTTCCTCATCCTCGCTAATCTTGGTTATGAAGGTGAATTTCTGTTTCTCTCTCCCCCTAGTCGTTGAGCGCCTGATGCCTTCCTCTAGGTACTCCGTCTTCCACATCTCCGTTTCATCTAGGTCACTTAAATCTGGTTTAAGTGCCAACTTCCTATCCTTATCTGCCACGATTAAGACGTCTCCCTCATCGATCCACTTATTATTACTTCCATAGATCTTTAAGACCTTGGAGTACACTTCCTCTTCCCACGTCATGTCTTTTATTTTACAGTACTGTCCGTACCCGCCTCCCATTCTAATATTATCTTTAATATATTCAATCTCCCTTAATTTCTTCCTTGTCTCATTTTCTTCCTCGCATTTCTTGCAAACCGCCTTATGCTTTTCCTTACTTAACAAGGTCAGGGTTTCCTTGATCATTTCTATGGCTTCCTCATTTTCCCCCTTCTTACCAAGAATTTCTAAAACCCCGTCCAGATTGTCCATACTTACCTCAATATTAGTTTTTCCAGCCTCCTTTTCCTTCGTGCCCTCCGGCGTCCTTTCCATAACCCTCTTCCTCTTTCTATTTTTTTGTGTACCTTCTATGATTTTAGCGATTACACCCTCATCCTCCGAGCTTCCCAGGTGTTTCCTTCTCAAGCCTTTTGTATGTTTCTTTCCTATCCTCTTTTTCCCAACTAACCATCCTAGCCAGCGAGTTGCTTTCCACGCTACAACTCCTACTGGTTGCTGTAGGAGGTGTCCTAGAGATCGTCTTGCCTTTAAACACCACTCCTTCGTTGTGATGGCGTTGTTTTTGAATGCAGAGTACGCAGACATTCTGTTTCTGTACGGCTGGAGTGATGGAAGTGCATGTGCAGCACGTCGCGAATATCAGCGCCGTTACCCTAATCGGCGACTTCCCCATGTAAGTGTCTTTATCAACACGTATCGACGAATTAGTGAAACTGGTAGTGTTAGCACTCCTGTTTCCGGTATTAATCCTAAACTTACGGTCCTGGTGTAGACGCCCAAATTTTGCAGGCGTTTACGAATGATCCTATCTCATGTGTCAGAAAGGTTGCTCGACAGTTAAATGTCTCGCCATGGAAGGTCTGGTCGGTAGTGCACAACGATGGACGCTACCCTTATCATTACACGCCAGTACAAGGTCTTCAAGAAGGTGATCCAATTAGAAGGGTAAATTTTTGCCGCTTTTTGTTAGACGCAGATATCAACGATGGCAATTTTCTTAAAAGTATTTTATGGACTGATGAATTCAGTTTTAATAGAGAAGGAATAGCAAATTTTCACAATCTGCATTACTGGGTCCAGGACAATCCCCATCTAATGAAATAAACACCTTTTCAGCAAAAGTTTAGTATGAACGTGTTGGTAGGAGTTATCGGACGAGAGTTAATAGAACCTTACTTTTTTCCATGCAGGTTAAATAGTCAAGTGTACTTAGACTTTCTAGAGAATCAGTTACCACCACTCTTAGAATATTTACCCCTCGCACTCAGACGAAGAATGGTGTACCAACATGATGGAAACCCAGCACATACTGCATGTGCTGTTACTGCGTGGTTTAACAATTACTATCCCAATAGGTGGATTGGACGCAACGGAGCGATTTTGAGGCCTACTAGATCGCCTGATTTAACACCGTGTGACTGTCACATCTGGGCCAGATTGAAAGAACTTGTTTATCAAGTTCCAATCCGCAGTAGAGCTCATTTAATGGAAAGGATTATCGAGGCAGCTGACACTGTAAGGACAGAACTGAGTTCAAACCTGACCACACCAGCAATACGATGCAGGGCAAGAGCTTGCATTAGGAATCGTGGTTCTCATTTTGAACAACAATGACTGTTTTCTGAAGTTTATGTACTTAATAATTTTTCAAAATAAAATAGCGTATTTTTGTTTATTCAGATATTTCAGTTTTTTCGAAAACTTTGACATTTTGAGCGATACATTATTAGCAAAAAAGTTGCAAATGGCGTCCTTATCCCTTTAAAAGTTTCCATCGACCTGCCAAACACCCTGTATATATATATATATATAAAGAAGAAGTTGAGTATATATATATATATATATATATATATATATATATATATATATATATATATATATATATATTATTAACAATAGTTGACTTATATACTTACTTTTTATTATTGTTGTGGAATTTAGATGATTATAATTTTATATTTAGAATTTTTATTTAGATTTGGTTAGCTCAGTTGGTTATTATTATACTGTTTTTGTAATTTATTTTATTTTAATTATTCGGGAGCATGAAACACTTTCTACTCTTCGAGTCCTGGCATTCAAAACGTATTACCTTCATTTAAATAAAAGAAACACTTTACTTATAACAAAATTTAATTTTAAATTCAATATTTTATATGTGATAATAATTATTTGAGACGCCTATGGTCACCTCTAAATAAATTATTTATTTTATATTTTTAACGGTGCGCATGCTCAAAATCCAGTCATGCGTAAAATGAACATAATTTTAATAACGTGAGATGGAGCTTCTGTGGCTCATTAGTATGACATAGAATTAACAATCAAGAAACATTTAGATGGTTTAAAACATACCAGAATTTATGTGAAGAATCTACATGAAAATGTTATCAATATGCTGTGGAAGAAAAGTATTAAAAGATTTATATAGACATGGAATTATTATACAATTTATAAACAGATAGACAGATTACATGGAAACAAGTTAAGCATCATCTTATGATAAAATGGCGTACGTACTTTTGAATTATTTATTTATTGAAATTAGGCCTTTTTGTTATTATTAAAGATTTAATTTATTAACTAATTAAATAAAGTCCGTTTTCTTTATATTTTAGATCGATCATTGCTGTGAATGTTTATCAAAATACGGAACTAAGCACTTATTTGAGTTTTTTTGCTTATTATTGGCCAATAATAGTTTAAAAGAACACTGACCTGATGCTCTGGAATTGGGATAACTCTTTTGGACCCCAGGAATACTTCTCTGCAGTTCCAATACCAATTTCTAGAGAAATTCTGCTGGTTTTTTTGCAGAACAACTGTGTCTGATTATCGGTGAGTACTACACAAGATTGTTTTTCATAGTTATGTTACAATTTATTAAGTTATTTAGGGAATTTCATAAAAATTTCGGGAACACTCTAACACACAGTCCACACCTTTCGACGCCACTTCTCCTAATCCACCTTCCTCTCGATTTTCACTTTTTTTCAACAAACAAAGTCTTTTGTTTGTTTTCAGGTCACTATCTACCAAAGTTTGTTTCAATACTTGTTGATTGCAAATTGTATCTGTCATTTTGTTTCTAACCAATCAGATATTGTCCTATGCAATTGAATTATTTGATTTGGGTTTACTTAATAGAAAAGTTCATAAATATTCTATTTCACATTTCTAATACACTTGTAGAGAATCTTTTGAAATTTAATCATACAAATAAATTAGAGTTGGTTATATACATAGATGTTGTTTAAATAGTTCTATCTAATATTGTCATAAACAATCTATTACTGTTACAATTATATAACTTTAATCATAAATCCTTTTATGTATTCTCCATTTAATTCTTGTATTAACTTATTTCTACTAACGCAATTAATAAATTATTATTTAATCCTATGTTCATTTTACAGACATATATAATTTTCTTTATGTTTAATTGTTTATCTATGAAAAACTATACTCCTTATTCTAATAAACATTTATATTTGTATTCTAATGTAACTACTTATATCTAAAATTCTCTTGACTTGATTATATAATTGTTTCTTTTTAGGTGAACAGCTGATCACGTTACAGAAGATATTCTTCGTCTTAGGCAACTTTATTTACATCATTACATTGGTTAGGCAATCTCTATATTTTATGTTATTATTGAGGTAATTTCTTTATTTATTATATTGTTATAGGATATTATTTAATATATCTTTACTTGATATGCTTTTGAATTAAGAAAAGTGTTTCCTTTTTAATTGTGTTTTCTTAAATTATATTATTTTCATACATTTTCATACTAGCAACATAGTTTCATAGAACTAATTCTCTTAATATCTATTATATCTGGTTCAATATATATATATATATATATATATATATATATATATATATATATATATATATATACGACTAGGGTACAGTACCGGGACTTTTTCTCCCATCTAAAGTATAGTTCTGGGACAATTCTATAGTTCCAGGTCGGTCTTGGAAATGTTTTATGTTTAAGGTAGTGTTTCGGGACTTAAGACTCCTTATAGTCAAATTAAAATGATTTACTTTGACATTAAAACTGAATCCATGAATTGTATGATATTGCCTCCACGTTGTGAACAAGTAATTAAATTATATATTGAAAATGTATAAAATGGTAATGTATGTAATACCATATACACGAATTGGGAAATTAGAAATCCCGGGATGTTTAACAAAAGTTGAAAATAATATAGCTTTATGTACAATTTTAAATCCTTCAGAATCCAACTTTCGAGTGGATTTAAGCCCGTCTATTAGTGTTGAGATATTCGATGAATACGAACAAACCCTCAACCAAAATTTTAATATCTATTCTGAAAATGTTAAATTTGATGTTTCGAAAGTTAGAACTGAACATATGGATTCCGAAGAGAAACAATCTGTATTAAAATTAGTGATAGTGATATTTTTAATGTTAAAGGAAATCAGCTTACCTTCACAAGTAAAATAAAACATCACATTAAAACTTCTAACGAAATACCTATTTATTCAAAATCATGCAGATATCCTGAGATTCACGCAACGAAAATTCAAAAAATGTTAAACGGTAATAATATTAGACCGTCCAGCTGCTCTCCATGGTCGACAATATCTGGATAGTTCCAAAGAAGCTAGATGCTTCTCAAAAGCCAAAGTATCGGCTCGTCGTTGATTATCGAAAACTGAATGAGATCACAATTGGAGATCGATATCCATTGCCAGATATTTCAACGTTACTAGATAAGCTTGGACGTTGTCAATATTCTACAACATTAGATCTCGCTTCTGGTTTCCATCAGATCGAGATGGCTGAGGAGGGTATTCCGAAAACAGCCTTTAATATTGAAAATGGGCACTATGAATATGTGCGCATACCCATGGGTCTGAAAGGTGCTCCTGCAACCTTTCAAAGGGTCATGGACAATATCCTAAGAGGTATACAGAACGAGAAATGTTTGGTGTACCTTGATGATATAATTGTGTTCAGTACCAGCTTACAAGAACACATAACAAATTTAACAGAAGTATTCAATAGATTGAGAGATTCTAATTCTAAATTACAAATTGATAAATGCGAATTCTTGCGAAAAGAAGTTGCATATCTGGGACATATTGTCACGCCAGAAGGTGTAAAGCCGAACCCAGATGAAATTTTAGCAATTCAAAAATTTACGATACCAAAAAATTCAAAACAATTAAAAGGATTCCTAGGGTATTACCGAAAATGTATTAAATATTTTACAAAATTAACTGAACTATTAACTATCAGATTGGAGAAAGATGCAATTATCAATGTAAATAATTCAGATTATGTCGAATGTTTTGAAATATGTAAAAATCTGTTGATAAATGAACCAATACTTCAATATCCAGATTTTACAAAACCCTTTAACCTTGCCACAGACGACAGCAATTATGCTTTAGGTGCTGTCTTAAGTCAAGGCAAAATAGGCTCTGATTAACCTGTGGCTTACGCCAGCAGAACCTTAAATGATTCAGAATGCAACTATTCTGTACTTGAGAAAGAACTTTTTGCCATAGTTTGGGCAGCGAAATACTTCCGCCCGTATCTTTTTGGCAGGAAATTTACAATAGTTACCGACCATAAACCACTTCAATGGTTATTCTCACTTTAAGATCCAAGTTCAAAACTTGTCAGATGGCGATTGAAACTTGAAGAATATGATTATGATATCGTATACAAAAAGGGTGCTGTAAATACCAATAGCGATTGTTTGTCCCGAATTCAAATAAATATTAATGAAACTGAATTACAAGAACCCCATTGTTCTAAAAATTTATTAGTTTATATGGACAGATTCAATAAAAAACTCTCATCATCTCCCGATGATAATATATCTCTAATATTAGTGTTTTAAATGAAACTCACGGTTTCTAGTTAATTCCACAATATAATAAAAGTTATTGAAAATTCTAAAAAATTGACAATTGTTTCGATAAATCAATATCATCGTTAGAATGACAGAAGTTACATTTTATTTGATGCCTACCTGATGTTTAGTAGTTATTTTTGGCTAGACCAAGAAGTGACTTAACTTGTGATTGACTTAATATATGTTTATAGAAAAAAGAAGAAAATGTGATATTACAAATATTGAAGCTTAGATATTATTAGCCCTATGGTGATATCCTGGATATCATTTTTCCAATTAAGATCAGTATAACTGTGCAATGATTTAGAAAACCAGGAAAACTATATCTGCTGATCTTTACAATTATCACTTAAGAAGACAGTTTATTAGTGGAGAACTCCCTAGATTTAACTGTTCATTGACAACTTCATATTGTGGTTTCTTAAATGTCTTCTAATTTCCAATTCTTCAAGGAAATCCAGTTCTTGTTTCTTTTCACAAATATGCAGCACTTCTAGTTTTGTGTTAGGTGTCAATGAATGATTGGTGTCAAGTAGATGTTTTGCGTAGTGGGATTTATCTGGTTGTTTTAACCTGTATGCTCGTAAATGTTCACTGTATCGGATTTCAAAATTCCTAAGGGTCTGACCCAAATAGACAGCATTACATTCTGGACATTTGAGTTTATATATACCTGACTTCTTTAATAGTGGTATTTTTGTTTTTACATTTAACAATTTTGTACTAACGTTACTTTCTGTTTTAAAATAAATTGTTGTATTCGTTGCTGAAGATATTCTCTTTGAAATATTATTAGAAATACTTCCTGCATATGTGATGGTTTTATAAGTTTCTATTTCATCAGCTTGTTTAGGAAATATTAGTTGTAATGCCACTTTTTCCTCTTTTTTACTAATTATCATATTTATCATATTTAATGGATAACCGTTGGATCTTGCTATTTGTCTAATTGTATTAATCTCTCTATCAAAATTACATTTGTTCATAGGAACTGAAAAAGCTCTATGTATCATTGAACTATATGCCGCCAGTCTGTGTGACATAGGGTGATTGGAATTGTCACATCAGTCTGTGTTGGTTTTCGGTAAATTGAATAATCAAGTACATTATTAACTCTTTGAATTTTTAAATCAAGAAAATTGATTGAGCTATTTTCTTCAATGTCTAATGTAAATTTAATTTTTGGGTGTAAATTATTGATGTGGTTGAAAAATACATCTAATTGTCGTTCACTACCCATAAAACAAGCTAATATGTCATCTACATATCTATACCAAAATAAAATATTTTTCGAAATATTACTTTCATAGATCTTTCTTTCTAAATTGTCCATAAAAATGTTTGCTAAAATAGGTGAAATAGGGCTTCCCATTGGTAAACCTTCATTTTGAATATATATCTTATTGTCAAAAGTGAAATAATTCTGATTAATGCATACATCAAATAAATTAAGTATATCTGATATTATTCCTGGATTAATATTTTTATCTTCTAGTGATTTTCTTACAAGTATTAGGCATTCTTTAGGAGGAATTTTAGTAAACATATTAGTTACATCGAACGAAATGAGTTCATAGTTATCTTGCAAGTGGATTGCTTTCAACTTTTTGATTAGTTCTATTGAATTTCTAATTGAGTACTGAGATTCATATCCGTAACTATTGAGTATATTGTTGAGCCTCTTTGCCAATATATTATTAGGAGCATTAACATAAGAAACTACAGGTCTAATTGGTTTCGTTATTTTATGTAATTTAACGGTTCCATATAATTGTGGATAATGAGGATTCTTATGTATGATAGCCCTCTTTTCGTAATCACTTAAAAGATAATTTGAATTATTAACAATATCCCTTACATTATTAGAAAACTTTTTTGTTGGGTCTGCTTTAAGAACTTTTACATCGCTAGATTCTATAGTTATATATTTTGAAATTGTAATTTTCAGTCGTCAAAATGACAGTTCTGTTCCCCTTATCAGATTTTGTAACTGTTATTATCTTCTATCTTCTTTTTTATTGCATTCAAAACTGTAATGTCATTTTTTGTTTGACGTTTAACTTTTGAAGGTTCAATATTTTTGATCAAATTGGCAATTTTTAATTTCTCATAAAGAAAATTATTTGAATTAGAGTTTAAAGCTATTTCTGACTCTGTAGCTGTATTTTGTTTTATATTATTCGTAAATTTTGGTGGTATGCTGTACTTTAAACCTTTATTTCAAAATTCTATCTCACTATCTGTAAAATTAGTGTCTGAAAGGTTTTCAAATCGTGGTGCAAAGTGTGTTGGTATGTAGGTACTTACAGTTTCATGATGTTTTGAGTATTGAATTTTATGTTGTGTGTGTTCAAGATGCTGTAGCTTCTTTTCTTGTTTCTTAAATTTCTTATGCTTCATCGTGCTGACACTTTCTCTAATTTTGTCATCCAAACAGTCAAATTCTACTGGATGTAATTGGAATGTGAGTTCTGAATGTACAACTTTTATGTAGTTGTCTAAGGAGTCTCTAACTTTGAACCATTTCTTATATTCTCCCTTTATCCATAAAATTCAATACTCAAAACATCATGAAACTGTAAGTACCTACATACCAACACACTTTGCACCACGATTTGAAAACCTTTCAGACACTAATTTTACAGATAGTGAAATAGAATTTTTAAATAAAGGTTTAAAGTACAGCATACCACCAAAATTTACGAATAATATAAAACAAATTATAGCTATAGAGTCAGAAATAGCTTTAAAATCTAATTCAAATAATTTTCTTTATGAGAAATTAAAAATTGCCAATTTGATCAAAAATATTGAACCTTCAAAAGTTAAACGTCAAACAAAAAATGACATTAGAGTTTTAAATGCAATAAAAAAGAAGATAGAAGATAATAACCTAACAGTTACAAAATCTGATAAGGGGAACAGAACTGTCATTTTGACGACTGAAAATACAATTTCAAAATATATAACTATAGAATCTAGCGATGTAAAAGTTCTTAAAGCAGACCCAACAAAAAAGTTTTCTAATAATGTAAGGGATATTGTTAATAATTCAAATTATCTTTTAAGTGATTACGAAAAGAGGTCTATCATACATAAGAATCCTCATTGTCCACAATTATATGGAACCGTTAAATTACATAAAATACCGAAACCAATTAGACCTGTAGTTTCTTATGTTAATGCTCCTTAATATATTGGCAAAGAGGCTCAACAATATACTCAATAGTTACGGATATGAATCTCAGTACTCAATTAGAAATTCAATAGAACTAATCAAAAAGTTGAAAGCAATCCACTTGCAAGATAACTATAAACTCATTTCGTTCGATGTAACTAATATGTTTACTAAAATTCCTCCTAAAGAATGCCTAATACTTGTAAGAAAATCACTAGAAGATAAAAATATTAATCCAGGAATAATATCAGATATACTTAATTTATTTGATGTATGCATTAATCAGAATTATTTCACTTTTGACAATAAGATATATATTCAAAATGAAGGTTTACCAATGGGAAGCCCTATTTCACCTATTTTAGCTAACATTTTTATGGACAATTTAGAAAGAAAGATCTTTGAAAGTAATATTTCGAAAAATATTTTATTTTGGTATAGATATGTAGATGACATATTACCTTGTTTTATGGGTAGTGAACGACAATTAGATGTATTTTTCAACCACATCAATAATTTACACCCAAAAATTAAATTTACATTAGAAATTGAAGAAAATAGCTCAATCAATTTTCTTGATTTAAAAATTCAAAGAGTTAATAATGTACTTGATTATTCAATTTACCGAAAACCAACACAGACTGATGTGACAATTCCAATCACCCTATGTCACACAGACTGGCGGCATATAGTTCAATGATACATAGAGCTTTTTCAGTTCCTATCAACAAATGTAATTTTGATAGAGAGATTAATACAATTAGACAAATAGCAAGATCCAACAGTTATCCATTAATTATGATAAATAAGCTAATTAGTTAAAAAGAGGAAAAAGTGGCATTACAACTAATATTTCCTAAACAAGCTGATGAAATAAAAACTTATAAAACCATCACATATGCAGGAAGTATTTCTAATAATATTTCAAAGATAATATCTTCAGCAACGAATACAACAATTTTTTTTAAAACAGAAAGTAACGTTAGTACAAAATTGTTAAATGTAAAAACAAAAATACCACTGTTAAAGAAGTCAGGTATATATAAACTCAAATGTCCAGAATGTAATGCTGTCTATTTGGGTCAGACCCTTAGGAATTTTGAAATCCGATACAGTGCACACTTACGAGCATACAGGTTAAAACAACCAGATAAATCCCACTACGCAAAACATCTACTTGATACCAATCATTCATTGACACCTAACACAAAACTAGAAGTGCTGCATATTTGTGAAAAGAAACAAGAACTGGATTTCCTTGAAGAATTGGAAATTAGAAGACATTTAAGAAACCCACAATATGAAGTTGTCAATGAACAGTTAAATCTAGGGAGTTCTCCACTAATAAACTGTCTTCTTAAGTGATAATTGTAAAGATCAGCAGATATAGTTTTCCTGGTTTTCTATATCATTGCACGGTTATACTGATCTTAATTGGAAAAATGATATCCAGGATATCACCATAGGGCTAATAATATCTAAGCTTCAATATTTGTAATATCACATCTTCTTCTTTTTTCTATAAACATATATTAAGTCAATCACAAGTTAGGTGACTTTTTGGTCTAGCCAAAAATAACTACTAAACATCAGGTAAGCATCAAATAAAATGTAACTTCTGTCATTCTGACGATGATATTGATTTATTGAAACAATTGTCAATTTTTTAGAATTTTCAATAACTTTTATTATATTGTGGAATTAACTAGAAACCGTGAGTTTAATTTAAAACACTAATTTGAGCAGATTCCACGGAGTAAGGGTCGAGACAGTTAATTTCATATCTCTAATAATTGAAACAGATAATGAAAGTAACAATAATGAGGATGGTAACGTGAATTTCGTTCACCACTCGTAATATTTCTCGTCACGTCTCGTAAATTTTGTTTACCCCTCGTAACATCGAATAATACTTCTTGTCGATGGTTGTCGAATTTTAAGTTTTTGGATGAGTTCGTTTTCATTAGGATATTTAAGTCGATGCGCGCTGAGGTTCTGCCTTTTTTCTTTAACGAAATATAGTTATTGTTGAGTTCTCTTCCTACCGTATCGAATTGCATTCATATGAATGCTTTTTTTAACGGCCTAAACCTTTTTTACCGGCCCAAACTTTTTTACCGGCCTGTATAAAAATCGGGTCATGTATGTTGTCGGGTTGTCCTGTACCCTGTATAAAAATCTGGTCATGTATGTTGTTAGGGTTATCCTTATAGACAAACATTCAATTTGTCTATATCTTGTCTAATCATATAAGAATCTTAGCTTGACAGAAACTTTATTCTGTTAGGGAGTTATATAAAGCTTCCTTGGATTTGTTCCAAAATTATATCGATATCGAATTATTTTTTTTCCTCTTTCTATCTTATGTGAAACTTGCTTACATCAGTAATGTTTATTTTATTGTTTAATATTTTAAGCTATTGAATCGTATTATTTTATGCATCAGGTAAAAATTTATTTATTTTTTTTACCATGTTGGACATTCACTGATTCAATGACATCAGTAGACACTAATTTTTTTTATTTGAATATATACTTTCATTTTTTTCCTCTCATCAACTGATAATCAGTGCATCAGGTGAAAGAATTTTTTTTAAGTTAT
The DNA here is from genome assembly GCA_963921935.1 of Galeruca laticollis. Lineage (NCBI taxonomy): Eukaryota > Metazoa > Arthropoda > Insecta > Coleoptera > Chrysomelidae > Galeruca > Galeruca laticollis. Next base: position 126,041,158 of record OY998181.1, read on the forward strand.
CTTAACATTATCCTTGTTAATTTACTGATTCAATGATCATCAATATTTCAGATTTCTGTTGTAACAAATGATACTCTTAACGATTCGCATAGGCATACCTGCTACGGGTTCCTTCCTTTATAGAGCATACAGTCAAAAAAATTTTTCTTTTTCTCTTCATTACCGTACTTACTGTTTCAAAAAGGAATTTTTTTTAGATTTTCATTTAAAAAAAATTTTTTTTGGGAATTTTTTTTGTCTGGTTGTAAGGGTGTGTAACGTGAATTTCGTTCACCACTCGTAATATTTCTCGTCGATGAAAGAGTAACGTAAATTTCGTTTACCCCTCGTAACATCGAATAATACTTCTTGTCGATGGTTGTCGAATTTGAAGTTTTCGGATGAGTGCGTTTTCATTAGGATATTTAAGCCAATGCGCGCTGAGGTTCCGCCTTTTTTCTCTAACGAAATATAGTTATTGTTGAGTTCTCTCATCCTACCGTATCGAAGTGCATTCATATGAATGCTTTTTTTACCGGCCTAAACTTTTTTACCAGCCTAAACTTTTTTTACCGGCCTAAGCCTTTTCACCAGCTTGAACTTTACCGGCTGGGACCACGGCTTGAACTTTCTACCGGCTTGGACCGAGGGCTCTACTCAAAGCCGACTTGATGCAGCTGATTGGCTCCTGATTCCTTTGTAAGTCAAGAGATTCATCGTTGGAAAAGAAAAAAAATGCAAGGAAAGTACTAACGTCTATAATCGTAAACGTTATCGATTATTTCCAACTACAGTTCATGTATTAATTAACTTCATAGTTTTGTACCATATGTATTTAATATCTTCATTTGTAAAATTCAATATCTTCTTTTGTAAAATTCAAATAAATCAAATAATGTCATTAAACCTCCAAATGACATTTGCACTCGCGGCAATATTTTTCAATGTCCTAACCATTTGCAAGATAATAATAATTATGGGTGCGAAGAAAACATATTGCTAGCAGGAAATTCTACATATTGTCAATATATAAAAATTGAAATAATTAAGAATCACATTGAAATTATTCCGGAGATAAATCAATTTTTAGCAATATTTCCAGTAGAAGAAAAGTTAATCATAAAATGTAAGCAAGAAACTGAAGTGAAAACTCTTAAAGGCATTTATTTAATTGAAAATTCAGCATGTAAAATTATATTTAGAAATCAAGAGTTAATATTTCAACACAAAACTTTTGAACAACCTTTTGTAATAAATGAATTAAATTTGAAATTAAATCAATTACACATTTCTCCAATGAAGATAGATTTTAAAAGTTTAAAAATAAAGGATATTCCAAATCAACTGGTAACCCCAATATTCACGGAAAACCATAATTTTCACATTCCCAGTATTTGGACTATTCTTCTTTATACAGCATTGATAGTGGCCTTCCTGTGGATCATGTAAAAGAGGAAACATTCAGGAAGGACAAGTTTGAATCATCAGCAGTCAACGGAAGATGGGATCCAGCTTCCTTCTAAAGGGGAAGGTGTCACCTATGCCATTGCCCTTAGGTGGATAGTATATTGTGCTGATTAAGGACTTATTTTATTGTAGAATTGCCTAGTTTGTGTTTGTTAAAAAGTTATTTAAATTCATGTTTGTAATAAAAATATTAGTCTTGTATTTGAAATCGTTGTGTTAGTTTTGTGTTAGAAATAAAGTTTTTTTTTAAAAACACTGTTTCAGTTAATTAAAAGTTAAGATATATATATATATATATATATATATATATATATATATATATATATATATATATGTATATATATATATATGAAATTATTTATCTCATAACAAAATTAGTATTAAAAACAAAAAAATGCACATTAAAGATTTTTTTTGACTATTTAGGGGACATTCAGTATACTAGAAAGGTTGAATCTAAGTAATTACGTCCACAAAATCGTTTAATAAACAAATATTGAAGAAGCAGATCTTACAAATGTCAGTATTTAGCTATTACAGTGCCACGTAACGTATCCTATTAGAGGTGAATTTCAAAATTGTCATTTATCCAGTCAATAAAATAGGATATTATGAAAGATGAAATGGTTGGATAACTGACAAGACGAGACTAAATCAAAGAAATTTTACAACTAGAATATTTTAAAGGTAACAATTATATTAAAGTTTCTTTATCTTCAGAACTCATTGCAATGGTTCATCTGATTGGGTATAATCGTAATTAGAAAAGAAAATTACTATTGAGGAATGTCAGTGCCAAAAGATTATTAGAAAAAATAATTTTGAGATCGAGAGATAAAAAAAAAGGTTTAGCAATTATCAGAGGGAAGAGATATAGAAAAATTGTATCACGAAATATTACTGTTAAAAATTAGAAAAAGATATAATTTAGATAATTGTGTTAAAAGTGCCAAAACTTGCCTGTATCAGAAAATTTTATAAAGCGTTTCTCGTGTGATAAATCCTGTATCCTGGAGGCAGCCAATTTGAGTCCAGTTTGAAACGAGAAGAGGCTTCTTTAGAGTCAGCTAAGTACACCGAGGAGAGGATTGGTAACGAAATTTTAAATATTATATCGATATAAATAAGTTTATAAGAAAACAAATTCAATTGAATATTAAACAAAAAGCATGCCAATTTGAACGTAAATTTTTTGATCCTTGAGAAACGAAATTAAAATCCAATTAGTGCGTGTAAACTCCAAAATATTTTCAATTTTATTTGACAAGCTTTATGTGCTGTAGTTTGCAACTTATTAACTATTTCTTTGTATTGATGGGTATCAATATTTATATTTCGCAAAATACTTTTTTCAAAATTTTCTTTTCCAGTCGTATGTAAAGTAACGTTACCCCGATATTTTTTGTTTTTTTTTCACACAAGAGAAGCAAAATTTACTCCCGGTATCTCATCTACAGAATTTTCATTTTCTTCTTCTTTATCCCTGCTTACCGGCATTTCATCTACGGGAATTTCAGTTTCTTCTATAGTTACATATCGTTGGGCATCGTTTTTCTCTCCTTCAATATCATCAATCATTTCAGATGAAAAATTTTTTTTAAACTGGAATCCTGTACGACTGTAGTAGCAACACTAGGTCTGTCGGTAGATGTTGATGGTTGCGAACTAGATGGCGGTTCCGTAGAGGAGGTACTGGGTTGAGATGTTGCTGACGAAGCATCGTTTGTTTCTGTCGGTTTCATCTCAAAACTATTTTTTATCGCCGTAAATGCCTTGTAACATAGGCTGTGATAATACGAATAATAAATATCACTGGATAAAACGTATTTGTATACAAGTTTATGATACTTTCGTAAGCGCAGAATATTTTTCATCGTTTCATCAGTAAATAAATTGGCCCACTTTTTGCGTGGCATAAAATACACACTCAATTTCACCTCACATATTGCTCAAAAAATAATCTTACATTACAGCCTTTTTAAAGAAATTGCTAGCAGTTTAATTGCTGGCCTTAGTTGAATAATAATTGCGCATGCGTTTCGGCCCATTTTCACTGCAACTTTCAGGCTTGAAAAATATAGAAATGTTTCTAATTTTCAAGGTTATTTACGCGCAACTTTACGTATTTTTAGTGATTTTACATTTTGACAACATAATTATTGCGTTGGTCGTTTTGTATAATGACCGAATATCAGTTTTCTTTATTTGATGCTCAATTTTTTCTAATAACTTATCGAATGTAGGGTCATCCATTCTCAGGTAGTTTTTAAAAATTATTACAATATTTAATATTTGAATACGTTTGTAATTTTTAAGTTTCCCATTGTTTTATTAACCATGGTTTGTTCCAACAAGATCTCTTCCTCCTGTTTTCAATGCGCCTTTTTATATAAGTAGCAAGAACAACCTTTGTAGTGATTGCCAGAAGTAAAATTTATATTTTTTCTGTATTAATTTTCAAAGCGAATTTCCACCTCTTTTGTAGGTTTAAATTTGTTTTTACATTCAAACTTTAAAATTAATGTGATAATAAAAAGAGGACGAAAACCTTTATATTTCGTATTTGACTACACATAGGTATACTCGCGCGGGTGAAAACATTTTACTGTCTGCCAGGTCAAAGCAACCAACAGACCCTTCTGCCTTGAAAAATATATGCTACTAATACTATCAAGAATAACATATAAATTTCAAGTTTCATAAAATACTTTGCAAAAAAATAATTTCTGTGTCTGCTACGTTGTTATAACAGAGGTAGTCGTCTGCCATTTTGTTTTTGAGTAGCTATTATATAGTATATTTAAAAAACAATTGACGTTATCACTCTATGACGCCATCAGAAATATGAGTACACCAAAAAATGCCTGTCTGACCTTTTTTCGCCAATGGCCACATCAAGCTATTAACGAATTTGTTCCAAGATGTATGTGTTTGCTGTATATATATATATATATATATATATATATATATATATATCTTTAATTTTTAATATTATATTATTTTATTTATTATTTTTATTATTATGGGCGCCTGAACTTGCTTGATTGTAAGTAATGTGATTTATCTATACAAGTTCATTAAATTTTAATAGATTTATATTTCTTTTACTTTATTTATGTACCTCAGGGTACGTAGGATCGACACGAAACGCTCGTTAGTAACAGTAATGATTAGGTATGAGACTACTTGAAAGAAACAAAGAATCCAAATACAACAATTTTAATTCATAAAAAAATATTCTTCACTCATTTATAACTATTAAAAAATTAACACCACAAATATTATATATAATCAATTAATCAAATTCAATAAATAGTAAACTCTATAACCCTATAACAACGTAACGAAAATTAAATAGTGTGAATTGACTGTATATTACAATGACGTCACCGTTATTGGTAATCGATTTCAACTCTAGCTTATTTTATCATTTCTAAATGTAGATGCTGTACGATGACCATATTCAATTATATGTCCATTAAACGTGTGGAGTCGATTATTCTAGACAAAATTAGTTCTTAATACTAAATTCAAATAAAACATTGATTCATATATCCTTAACTATACTAATATTTACAGATCTTCAACTAACATTTTAATGTCTGTAGGATGAATAGATTACTAAAAGTTCACTGTAACAACAAAATGTCTTAGATTTTCATTTTTGTTTCATTTATAATAGGAATCTGTTCTAAACAGATCAATTTCTATATTGGATATGAAATTGACGATGTTTTTCTTGGATTACTATTACTCTTACTAGATTTGGTTCTCTTTATCACCAGCGTCCATTTATCTGTTTAGATTGAAATAGAGGTAATATATACAATCTTACCAAGTTCTAGTAGAATTAAACTACTTAAATTACAGTTAGCTTCGATTTAGTTACAGTTGATCACATATATTGTTCTAATTTACTTTTTTAAATTGAATTTACATCTCAAGTTTTAAATTTCGCATCCGTCCTGTCCGGCTTCGCGTCGTCTACCCATTGTTGATTTTCAACGATCTTTATTTGTTTTTTCTAATGTTTTATTGTTTTCACGCAAACAATATGTTTTTTATAAAAATCTGTCTAACCATGCCTGCGTTAGTTTCGCTTCAGATCACTCCGTTCATTTCAATACGAACTGTCACTTTTTACACTGAATATAAATATGGATAATCGTTGGTTCTTAATAACTGTCTAACGAGTGATGTTGCGGTATTATATTCAGGGTTTATTCAAAGTTACTCGATAAATACGTTTATACGAATCCGATATATCATATGCAGGGTTTGTTTAAAATAAATGTTCAGAAAATAAATGTATATGAATTCGGCATATTATATACAGGGTTTATCCGAAAATAAGCGTTCAATGAATAATTTTATATGAGTCATATATTATATACAGGGTTTGTTTAAAATGAGTCTTTGTTTTCGGTTTGACAATTTTTTAAATGAATAATCTTTTAATGATTGACTTGTATTATTGCTATCCAATACACAATTCTGTATTGATCGCTACATTCATCAATACACTTATCCTACAAATCTATTTATAGGTTTATAAAAATTACTATTTATTTCTCTTCTTTCTTTATTCATCAAATATCATTAGTAATATATATATATATATATATATATATATATATATATATATATATATATATAATTTTTATGTTAAGGTATTATTAATTATTTCCGATAGTGAATGTGTGTATGGTTAATATTTCTATTATTATTATTATTATAAATTGTGTGAATTCTCTTTTTTATTAACTTCTCATAAAATGATTATGGATAGTTATTTTCTTCTAAAATTTCTCTTACTTTTCTTAAGTTATCTTTTCGATATTTAGGATGTGCTAATTTTATAGCCCTATCTGTTAACATTCTGACAGCATTTGCTTTGTGTTGTATTGGTGCATTTGAAAGAAAATTTCTATATCTATTGGATGAAATTTCTTTTGTATACCAGTTTGTGAAAATTTTACCTGGTGTATCGTAGTTAATGGTTGTATCCAGAAAATTCAAGCTTTTATTATTTTCCATTTCTATAGTAAATTTTAAGTGAGGATGAAATGCGTTGAATTTATCCAATATTTCATTTACTTTATTCTCAGGAACACATGTTATACAGTCAGTTACATATCTTTTGAAAAATATTGGTTTAAAACTTAGTGATTGAATTACGTTCTCCTCGACATATTCCATAACAAGATTTGCTAAGTTGCATCAATTGGAGATCCCATGGCAACTCCATATATTTGTGAATAATATTTATCATTAAATGTAAAATATGTCGAGGAAAGACATATATCTATTGCTTTTTTAAATTCCTCTAAATTAAGAGAAGTGTGCTCTAAATTGACGTCTATATTGGTGTAAAGTGATATTATATCAAGTGAAACTATTACGTAGTTCCTAGGAGTTCTTACACTATAATATATATATATATATATATATATATATATATATATATATATATATATATAAAGATAAGATGTACGAATAGTGCGTGACATATGAACAATAAGCAACGAATAGATTAGTGGGTATTGCACGCAAATAGAAGAAGGGGCTACTGAAGAGAGTGGTAACCGCAGACATGCATGTTTCTAGCTCATTAGCCGTCATCGGTTACCACTCTTTTCAGTAGCCCCTTCTTCTATTTGCGTGCAATACCCACTAATCTATTCGTTGCTTATTGTTCATATGTCACGCACTATTCGTACATCTTATCTTTATATATATATATATATATATATATATATATATATATATATTATAGATTTTATGTACTCATAATGTAATTATATCACCAGAAATTTAAGATGTCACAATTTAAAATAAATTAGAAACACTTTATAGAAAAAGAAAATTTCTAATTATCCATGAACAATTTTGTCCTTTTTATAAAATTATAGATGTTGACATTCAATAGTCAAAGGTAAATTCATAATAACAATTTTTGGAGAATACTATCAATAGTATATCCAATCGGAATATAATGTTTGTATGTGACTTTTGTAATTGGGTTTAATTTAAAAGATAAGATTTTTAATAACATTTAATATAAGCTAGAATGCTACTCTGATTTTATTTATAGTATGAATTTAGTTAATAATAATATAAGGAATTTATATAAATGTCATGAAGTGAAATTAAATAAGTACTTACCTGATGATATAAAATAATATGTTGGTAAGACATTCAGGAAGGAAGAAAAATTTGTTTTCATAGTGGTTGCTAAGGGGAAACTAATGAGGGTTGTAAGCTGGAGAGAGGAAGAAAAAGAAACATTTCAAGAAATTTTTTATCTCTGAAAAAGATATCAGAGATTACGGTTAGCAAGGTGCTAACAAGAAGTGTAAGCAAGGAAGTAGTCGTCGAGGTCATCAAGAGTTGATACGAGTTGTGGATAATTGTCAGAAAAGAAAAACTTCAAATCTTCAGAGTCGGTGAGATATTCACTTATAAAAATCTTATTTGCATTTTACGTAATTTGTACGAGACATATTAATCGTGTAGATTAATCTGAACGAGGTTCCAGTATCCAGAAGCTGAAATAAATTCATAAATATCATCTAGTGAGTGTTATTTTAGGTTAAAAAATTCCTATAGTATTGAGCATGATCTAAAGTGCTTAGATAAAATTAAATTCCTAAGGAATTTTGAAATACGATACAGTGAGCACTTACGAGCATACAGATTAAAACAACCAGATAAATCCCACTACGCAAAACATCTACTTGACACCAATCATTCATTGACACCTAACACAGAACTAGAAGTACTGCATATTTGTGAAAAGAAACAAGAACTGGATTTCCTTGAAGAACTGGAAATTAGAAGACATTTAAGAAACCCACAATATGAAGTTGTCAATGAACTGTTAAATCTAGGGAATTCTCCACTAATAAACTGTCTTCTTAAGTGATAATTGTAAAGATCAGCAGATATAGTTTTCCTGGTTTTCTATATCATTGCACAGTTATACTGATCTTAATTGGAAAAATGATATCCAGGATATCACCATAGGGCTAATAATATCTAAGCTTCAATATTTGTAATATCACATCTTCTTCTTTTTTCTAAAAACATATATTAAGCCAATCACAAGTTAGGTTACTTCTTGGTCTAGCCAAAAATAACTACTAAACATCAGGTAGGTATAAAATGAAATGTAACTTCTGTCACTGTGACGATGATATTGATTTATCGAAACAATTGTCAATTTTTTAGAATTTTCAATAACTTGTATTATATTGTGGAATTAACTAGAGACCTTGAGTTTCATTTAAAAACACTAATATGAGCATATTCCACAAAGTAAGGGTCGAGACAGTCAATTTCATTAATTGACATTAGACTTCGTTAAAGGAAAGTTATTAGACCAAGAAATGAAGAAAGAAATAATAAAATCGAATATCCCTGTTCTACTGCCTTCTTCAATAATTCTAAAAGAAATGAAAACCTCAAGAAACCATAATCATCTGGAAAATTCAAACAACTTCAAATGTTATCATTGTGGTAGAAAAGGACATACAAGAACCGAATGCTGGTTTCATAAACAAGCTCATGAAGCAGAACATTATACATCAGATGAAGAAGAACATGTTGCATTTCCAGCTGTAAGTGAACGTTTTCAAGATGATCAAAGCAGAAGTAAGGTAATTCATTGGTTTATAGACTCTGCTGCAACAGATCATTTGGTAAATAACCTGGAATATTTTGATAATGTTGAAGATTTAAAAACTCCTATAAAAATTTATGATGCTAAATCAAAAGAATTTTTAATAGGCACAAAAATAGGTAATATTATTGTAAATTTAAAAAACGGTGAAACTTAGAAAACAGCAATATTAAAAAAATGTTTTATATGTTAAAGATCTACTATCTGTTCAGTGTTTAGTCAAACAGGGATTAAAAATTTGATTTGAAGAAGATAGGGCAGAAATACATACAAATTCCGTGTTGTTAGCTGTAGGAAATAAAGAAAATAATGTACATATTTAAAATTGAACTTGAAGCCAATAAGAAACATCAGGCAAATTTTTGTTCAGATACACATAAGTGGCACTTAAGACTTGGTCACTTGGGATATGATAATATGTCAAAATTGTTTGATAATAATATGGTAATGAATGTGTAATAAAAAAATAAATAAAAGTAATAAATGTGAGATTTGTGTCAAAAGTAAAATAACAAAATTGCCTTTTAATAAGAACTCCGCTAAACCAGCAAAAAGACCTTTGGAAATTATACACAGTGATGTATGTGGACCAAGGATTCCTACTGCATATGACAATAAACAATATTTTGTTACTTTTGTTGATGAGTTTACTCATTTTACAATTGTTTATTTAATAGAACACAAGTCTGTCATTTTTGAGTGTTTTAAAAGGTATTGTGATACGCCTATGGTTACCGGTGTGTCGGTGTATGTGCGCAAGCGCGGAGGTCGAGTGCGCGCGAGTGGAAAGAAGGAGGAAAGAGTGGGGCGACCGTCGGAGAGAAGCCGGTAGCAAAGAGGAAGAAGGGGAGAAGAGAGCCGGTAGCCGGCGAGTTGAACCGGTGATCGAAAAAAGACTATTGAATGTTTCAGTTATACATATGGCTACAATTTGTTAACATTAAACAGTACGATATTCATATTACTAAAAGTGTGTTATTCATCATCCCTCAGATATCCAACCCACACCGAAAAGGTACAACACAGTATGAAGCCTATGTATCAGCCAAATTTTCATTAAATATTCCAATTTTAGTTTGTGATAATGGTAAAGAATATCTAAATAATAATTTTATAGGTTTTTACACAGCCAAAGATATTTAAATTAAGAATACAATACCATATACACCACAGTTAAATGGTGTTGCAGAGAGAGTTAACCGTACTCTCTTAGATAAATCAAGAGCTATGATGCTACAGTCCAAATTAAGTAAGGAATTCTGAGGCGAGGCAGTGCTCTGTGCGACTTACTTATTAAATAGAAGTCCGACTAAATAATAAAACTCCAGCTGAAATGTTTTTTAACAAGAAACCTAGTTTAAATAATTTAAAAGTTTTTGGCTGTCTAGCTTATGCCAAAATTCCACAAGAAGAGGTAAGAAGTAAATTTGACCCTAGAGTAAATGCAACAATAATGATGGGTTATACTCAATGGTTATAGATTGTGGGATCCTGAAAATCGTAAAATCATGAATGCAAGAAATGTTATATTTTTTGAAGATAAAAATATCCATAACATGGAAGATAATATTACTGAACTTAAAAATGAACAAAAAGAGGATACAAATCAAGAAGAAATATATGAAGGGGAGAGTTTAAATCAAAGATCAGACCACAGGAAGCAAAAAACATAGAAGAAGAACACCTCGAAGAATCTGTAATAAGGAAAAGCACAAGAGCAAAGAAACTTCCTAATACATTTAAAGATTATGAAATGGACCCTGAACATTTAGCTATGAGTGCAGAATTATTTGTTGATAATATTCCAAATAGTTTAGAAAAAGCAATACAAAGAAGTGACTATAAGATGTGGAAGAATTCTGTAGCAGAAGAAATAACATCGTTAAGTAAAAATAATACTTGGTCACTGGTAAACAAACCAGATAATGTTAGATTAATAGATAGCAAAAGGGTATTTCATATAAAAAAGGATCAAAAAGAAAATATTCGGGAATATAAAGCTTGACTTGTAGCTCGTGGATTTAAGCAAAAGGGAGGATTGGATTATGAGGAAACATGGGCTCCTGTTGCCAGACTCTCCACAAGTTATAAACTATAAAAATCTGTATGTACACCAAATGGATGTCAAATCAGCTTTTCTTCAAGGTGCCTTAAATGAAGATATATATATATATATATATATATATATATATATATATATATATATATATATATATATATTAAAGTTATTTTAATTTATTTAGATATATATATATATATATTTTATATAGATAAGGTTATATTTATTTATTTATTGAAATTGTTGTGTGGCTAGCTCAGTTATTTATTTATTATTATTATATTCGGCAGCATGAGACTCGTTCTACCCTTCGAGTGCTGGCATTGATTGATTTATTCTGCTTACGTAAATAAAAAGAAACACATTACTTCCAATGATTTAATTTTTTAAAAGAAAATTTTATTTAAATATATATAAAACAGATACGCCTATGACATTACCAAACCACAGTCACAAATAAGAACATACACCATCCTATGCGCATCCTCAAATAAATGCGAATGGATGCGAGAGAAACCGAACGTTTCTTAGAGACGCTTAGCAGTTGCGTGAATATCATATACATAAAATTCGTTTACTTTATGATGCTGGTGATGGAGATTGCATAAAAGAATTTATGTGTGGAAATTATAAACATACAGATGATTAAAATGTTCAAAAGAAATGAGTTACAAATTATACATACATTTGAAAATATTATCAATTGATTTAAATGCACATTTCTTATACGATTGGAAATGCAGTAAGTACCACCATTATTTTATTACAGAATTACAAACATGCATGTAGGCCTTTTAAATAATCTTGAAATTTTATCTAATGAATAAACTACATAAAGTCTTTTTTTCTTTTTTAGTTAGATCGATCATATAGACACAAGAATTATTATACACATGGAAATAGTCACTGAATTTAAACTAGTTAGTTATTATTATTATTGGCCAATAATATTTAAAGAAACACTGACCTGAAGTCTGGAATCTGGAATCTAACTCGTCTGGTAACAGGAATACGCCTACCGAATTCCAAGCTGCATAATTTCTGGAAAATTTGTGATATTCTCAGGGAAAACTGGATATACACACATGTGAGTGTTCGTAGTTTTATATATACAAGGAATCTTTAACTTTGATAATTATTTTTTGTGATTTAACTTGAAATTTGTTGTAAAATTGTTCATCACCTCCTCTCTGCTTCGACGCCAAAACCCATCTACCCACGCTTCCTCTCGATCGTCAATTTTTTAATCAATAAAAAATTATTGTTTCTCAGCTCACTCATTTTCAACAAAGTTTTGTTTCTTTTTAATTTATCAAAATTTGTCCTGTCATTTTACACCAATCATATTCTTTCTTAAACTGTCGAATTCTATTCACAATTACAACACTCTATGAAAGTTTTGAAAATACATATGAATGTGAATTTCACTTGAAAATTATCTGTTTTCTTCGAATTTCAATACAAGTCTTTTACAAATAGTGAAATTCATGGTTATATTTCGATATTACAATGTCAAGTCTTGTTTTGATACTTGTGACAACTTGGAAATAATATTTACATTTATAAACATAAACTCTTTTATTTGTCATATATATATATATATATATATATATATATATATATATATATATATATATATTGGAACAATATAAACTGTCCATAAGAAAGACAAACCGTATTACTCCTTAACAATATTATTTAATGACACATTCAAATAAACCGCAATTTTGTTATAGTTTAAAAACAATGTCCTTAATATTAGATCTCACATAGAGGAAGATAACTCATTGTCAATAATATTCAAGTTTATAATGTATTCTTTCAGAATGATAAAATATTAGAGTCTAAATTGTTATAAGTAATCCATAGGGATGAAATGCATCGTACTAGGTAGTCATATAATAACGTGTGTATTATAATTAATCTATTTACTAACAAGATGGGTTAAATTATGTATGGACTATCCTAATTACTCTTGTTAGAAAATATTAAAGCAAAAATGACTGAAACTTTCATTTAATATTGAAACAATGTAATTTATTGTAAATCGAAGAGGTTAAATGAGCTAGGAAATATTTCTTTGAAATATTTGCATTCAACACAAAGTATGTGACACCAGAAGGAAGCAGTACTAAACAGTAGTCAAGTATTTCACTATAAACAGTAATATAGAGTGAAAAAGTGTATCTAATAAGAAAAACTAAAATTTGAGATTCAATATCAAGAACTGTCAAACTCAAATTTATTTTTAAAATTTCGGACCTAATAACAATTTTGGGGAAAAAGGACATACTTTGGGTAATATAGTAGATCGTAACCTTTAATTTTAATATGTTTAAAATTAGTTTTTAGAAAAATTAATATTTTTTATATGTAATAAGTGAGGTTATGTTAATCAAATTTGTCCTGGCAGTCGGTATTTGAACGTGGTAGACGGAGCTGTGTATCATTTTGCTCCACAGTCATTTGTTTCTATGACGTAGATTAACAGAGGTAACTATAATAAAAAAGAATCGTCAAGATTGTTTACCTGTCGAGAAGTGACAGCAAAGTTTATGTTGACGTAGAAAATGAATAATTTTGAACAATATACGACATAAATCATTATCAGAAATCTATATGGAAGAGTATTTTTTAATAATATAATTTCGTTTGTAACCTGTTATCCGGAAGAAGGGTTTCCTAGCAGATGAATTCGCATATCCACTGCGAATTGCCTAACGCCATAGTGGTTTACATTGTCAATTGCTGATGGACAACTAAAATAAAAACAATAAAGATATTATCCCTTGGTAAGTTTATCCATAATTTACTTACCCTAAATTCAATCCATAATATTAATCCGAACAACAACAAAGGACAGTCAAGATAAATCTAAATACAATTGCAAGGTTAAGTTTGTCGTAACGAACTTTCACTAGATAAATGTTTCATAATGGGAAAATTCCCATTTATTAAAATTGTTTTGGATTATTTTTTATAAGCTCATCATCTCTATTTTAAATATCTCTGTAAATAAATGTATTTGTTTTTCTATATTGATGTTTTAATGAACAGTTTGTTTTGTTTTTAATTGGACAGTTATACAGTACAATTGAGGGCATAGAGTAAACTTATTTGTCTATGTTCGAAAGTTTTACTAATCTCCATAACCCGTACGCCTTGAGAGGAATCACATGCTCAAATATAATACCTACAGGGGTAGAATGAAAAGTATCAACGTCTCAGTCATCAAGAAATATAAACAATTATTTTTCTAAATTTATATAGGCGCCCAAAGGACGAAGACGTAGTAAAATTAACGCCACAATATATATATATATATATATATATATATATATATATCTTTTGCTTTCGTTATTTGAACTATCCAATTTTAATAGTTGCAAATGTTTACCACCATTTTATGATTAATTTCCTCCATAAAATTTATATCAAATTTTGACATATAATTACGTTTATGTCATTTATATTTCTATTTTCTAAACTTATCTAAATTTTTATACTAAATATGAATATTATTTCTATTATTACTGTTCAACTAATACTTATATTAAATTAGATCACTAAAACCTGTTAATTTTCACATAACAGCTGATTCCATCATGACAAACAAACATCCATATTGGGCAGATTTAATGTTCTCTTCTATACTTGTTAAGCGTTTTCAAAATTTAGACAATTATTAAGGTAATTTCTTTATATTTATTGTTACTCTTTTTAATTATTATAAACAAATATATTATGACTTTATATGAATTTTTACTTATGATTGTGGTTTTTTAATGTGTTTTTAATTAACATAGTTTCAATCCATTTTAAATACTAAGCTAAATATTCTCAAACAGCTGATGTTCTTTAATATATAAGATATGTGGTTCTATATATATATATATATATATATATATATATATATATATATATATATATATATATATATATATATATATTATAATTATGATTATAAATTGGATATTTAATTGCCCCACGTTGGGATCGACAAATTTATAATTATTAATTTTTATATTTATCATATTTATTTAAGAGTTTTGATTTTGTTTGTATGTTTGACTCACCTTCGGCTAGCTCCTAAAGAGGTTTTATTAATTTTGCTTTATTTTAAATTTATGTTATAGTCGGTGGCATGGAGACTCCTCCCTTTGAGTTCTGGACGCATAGACAAACTGTGATTTACACTTGAATTATTATAATTTATTCAAATATTTCATTCCTCGATCAAGATATTTACCTCTGTTTTTATATATTCAAATGTTATTGCAGAGAATGAATGAATTAAGTATATTTTTATACATGTATTATGAATGTTGAAATAAATAAAAAAAATACCAACACTTTAGATACATTATTTAATAAATTGTTGAGACCAAAGTTCAAATGCTTTTTACATCAAAAAAATTGCTCTCCAGTCATGCGCACTGAGAATTCTAAACGATTGAGTCGGCGCATAGGAGAAGCGGATGTTCACTTATAATTCCACGCGACATTATATATATGTAATACACAGTCAATGTTCGTTGTGTTGTTTATGAGAAATTTAACATTTATTACTTCATTAAAAATCATCAATACGTAATTCAAAATTGAACAATACAATTACACACACACACACACACATATATATATATATATATATATATATATATATATATATATATATATATATATATATATATATATATATATATATATATATATATGATACATGGGTGAAGTGAACCATGAATAGTGAGAGGTAGAAATAGTTATACATGCAAACAGAAAAAAGAAATGGAAATTAAATGGTGATTTATATAAAACATGAACAGTGATGATATGAAAAAAATTTTAACACGTAAGTACTGTTGATAACTATAACTAAAAATGCATAAATATCCATGTATCTTATCAGATATTCATGATATTGTAAGGTTTATTGGCCTTTTTGATAAAATTTTCAATTTAAACGTTCAAATATTGATTCATTGTTCCCTACTTTTATTTGGAATTCCAAATTAAAACTTAAAATTCAAAGACCTTAGTTTTCAA